>CM035423.1:134687695-135185195 GCA_020310875.1 Ceratopteris richardii | reverse complement strand
ATGGTCAATTCAAAGCTTTCCCTCAATATGTGTGTGTTGAGGTGTCTTGGGTACTTGCCAAATTTCCATTCCATGCATCAAGTGTGGTTGTCCTTGTGCTTGTAAGACATGTGTTGGTTGCCCACGTGATTTATAACCTACAAGAGTTGGTCACCTTGGACAGATAAGTTTTTTGCCCTTGGACATGAGGTTTGTTCGCCCTTGATAGATAATTTGGTTGCCCTATCATGGTAAATGCTCTCCTAATGTAAGATGGTGTCCAAGCACATGTATAAGTGTCATAGCCTTAGGGAAGTTCACAACAGAGAAAAAAAGAAGAGGAGGAAGGGAAAAGAATGGATGAATCCAACTTAGTGGGTGTCCCATCAAAGGTAGTGGTCCCCTAGATGCAAATAAGTCGTCCATTTTCCAAATAATTTTCCCAGGTGCAAAATAAGTCACCCATGTGAAGGCCACCTTAGGTCAGTGTTTGCCTAGATTTGAGTGGTCACCCAACTCAGGATGGTAAGGGGATGGCCCGAGTAGAATGTGGTCACCCTAGAGACATAATCCCAAGATCGTCATCTTGGAGACATGATAAAAGTTGGTTGCCCAATCAATGCTCCAAAAATGAGTGGTCGCCCAAGGGATGCTAAAGATGGAGTCTCACAAGGTTGAAACCAACAAGTGGTGGTCACCCTGGAAGTGCATCCTAAGTAGTGGTCACCCAAGAAGTACACCAAGGCCCAAAAGTTATGTCACCGAAGTAATTCTTGACCCAGTTGTAATAAAGTAAGTCTATGGTCTAGGGATCCGACTGCTTCAGACATATCTGAAATTGGATACTGTTTGGTCACTCGTCTGTAGGACCAAAGATCTCAATAATAGACTCAAGCATAAGTTCATGTGATCTCATATTCAAGTGATCCACTTAGCCTAGTGGTTAAGTCTCATGGTTGTGAAGGAGGAGGTCTTGGGTTCAATCCCTATGGGGAGCATGGGAAGAGAGTTTTGTCCAAGATGCTCTAGAGCGTTCTAACTCAAGTTAACGTGAGTTAACTTGAGACCAGTGGACTTAACTCGAGAGGTGAGTACACCAACCACTAGTGGACTCTAGTGGAAGGTGCTAAAGCAGTGGTCGAGAACACTCGAGCCACTAGTAGACTCTAGTGGTAGATATGAAAGGAGTGGAGGAGATTGCACATGCACTTGTGGACTCTAGTTATCCAGCCACTAGTAGACTCTAGTGGTAGATATGAAAGGAGTGGAGGAGATTGCACATGCACTTGTGGACTCTAGTTACATTTGTGGTCCTCGTTGATTCGAGCAACTATATATACAGGCAACATAATATAGATGCTTTTACTTTCCTCCTGAGCGCGGTAATCCATCTTTGATCTCGCGACCTTTTCATGACGAGCGACCTTTTCATAACCACAAATCCGAGAGCTGTAGTGACAGGATTTTTTTCTGTTCTATATCTAATTTTTGTCCAAGATGCTCTAGAGCGTTCTAACTCAAGTTAACGTGAGTTAACTTGAGACCAGTGGACTTAACTTGAGAGGTGAGTGCACCAACCACTAGTGGACTCTAGTGGAAGGTGCTAAAGCAGTGGTCGAGAACACTCGAGCCACTAGTAGACTCTAGTGGTAGATATGAAAGGAGTGGAGGAGATTGCACATGCACTTGTGGACTCTAGTTATCCAGCCACTAGTAGACTCTAGTGGTAGATATGAAAGGAGTGGAGGAGATTGCACATGCACTTGTGGACTCTAGTTACATTTGTGGTCCTCGTTGATTCGAGCAACTATATATACAGGCAACATAATATAGATGCTTTTACTTTCCTCCTGAGCGCGGTAATCCATCTTTGATCTTGTGACCTTTTCATGACGAGCGACCTTTTCATAACTGTTGGAGTTAGACGTCTGCGGAAGCACGCGAACAGCACAAGGAAGAAGAAGAAGCTTGGAGCACAACACACAAGACTGAATGTATTACTAGAGAATGTACAAAGATAAGTAGCCCATTAGGGCAATAGGCGTATATACAAGCCGGGGGAAAAAAAACCTCCTAAAGAGGGAAAAAAGTGCCCCGGCGGTCCTAGAGTGTTCACACACATCACTACCTAAATATATCAACAAATCCCCCCTGGGAGTGATGCGGTGAACAAGGAGCTGGCACTCATGTATAAGGAAGTGCCGAGCTATGTGGAAATCACTCCACAAAAGGAAGTAAGCCCAAAGCTTTGCGGAAAGCTTCAAACTTCTCCCTAGGCAGAGCCTTCGTGAAAAGGTCTGCAATGTTCTCCTGCGTGGGCACATATGCCAAGCTGATCTCCCCAGCAGAGAACCTCTCCCTGACATAGTGATAATGCACCTCAATGTGCTTAGTGCGAGCATGGAACACAGGGTTCCTCGCAACTGCCAATGCGCTCTGACTGTCAGTGAAGATGGTGGTGGCAGAAGACTGGCCAACACCCAAATCAGCCATAAGGCGTCTGAGCCACACACACTCAACAGTCGCTGTGAAAGCTGCCCTATACTCAGCCTCACAACTGGAAGTGGCCACAGTAGGCTGCTTCTTGCTCAACCAAGATATACATGAGCTACCAAGCATGAAGCAAAAACCACTGGTGGACACACGAGTGTCATAGCAACCAGCCCAATCTGAGTCAGAAAAAGCATGCAAATCTGGCGGTAGTGATCCCCCCTTGGGATAAAACAACCCAAGTAGCCGAGTACCACTCAAGTAGCGAAAGATGCGCTTAACCGCTTTCCAATGCGTGACTCCTGGGCAATGCATAAACCTGCTCATCTGTGAGACAGCAAACTGAATATCTGGCCGAGTAATGCATAAGTAAATCAAGCATCCAACAGCCTGCTGATAGAGAACAGCATCAAATGCATCTCCAGCATCATGAAGACTCAATCGTAAACCTGTCTCCATAGGAGTGGCAATAGGCTTACAGTCTTCAAGGCCAAAACGCTGCAATAATGTGTCAATATATTTCGTTTGACACAAAGCCATTCCACCATCAACTTGCATAAACTGAATGCCCAAATAGTGATGCAAATGCCCCAAATCAGACATCTCAAATGAGGCATGCAAATCAGCCTTGAAATCAGCAATATGCTTCTCAAGAGGACCAGTGAGCAGCATGTCGTCTACATAGACAACAATGATCAGAAGCACATCATTAGCACGCTTAACATATAAGGTGCTTTCAGTTGGACTGTTCTCAAAACCATGTGCAATCAGATAGGCATGTATTTTCTCATACCAAGCACGTGGTGCTTGCTTTAAACCATATAACGCCTTCTTTAACCTGCACACCTGGTTTTCATGCCCTTTCTGCACAAAGCCACGGGGCTGAAAAACATACACTTCTTCATGCAAGTCACCATTCAGAAATGCTGTTTTAATGTCCAACTGATGTACATTCCAACCATGATGGGCTGCAAGTGCACAAATGCTCCGAACAGTAGTCATACGGCATGTAGGTGCAAAGGTCTCATCAAAATCAATGCCTCTTTCCTGTGCATAACCCTTTGCAACAAGCCTAGCCTTATACCTGTCAACTGTACCATCAGGTTTACGCTTCAGCTTGTATACCCACTTAGTGCCAATGGCCTTCTTGCCAGGAGGCAAGTCACATAAAGACCATGTACCATTCTTCATTATAGCATCATATTCAGATTGCATAGCAGCCTTCCAATTTTCTGAATTTTGTGCTTCATCAAAAGAAACAGGCTCATTCTCATCACAGAGACTAGATGCAGCCATAGCATAGCAATCTGATGCAAAGGAGGTACTATGAGAGCCTGAACGAGTACGATATGACAAAGGTGCATCTAATTTGCTGTCACGCAAAGTCTGCACCAGCCATTTTGGCATAGTTTTTGCCTGTTCAATATCAGCTCTCTCATCAACAAGTGCATCATGTAAATCTGCATCAGAAATGGAATGATCTGCATCATCATATGAAACCTGCAAAGGCTGAAAAGTTGCCTCATTGGGACCAGCGCTAGCCTGTCCACCTGTAAAAAGAGGCATCAAAGTATCATACATGTCTTTGGAGCTAACAGATGTCTCCTTAGTACATGAAAGCAATGGCTGAATAGCATCTTCCACAAAGACAACATCACGGCTAACCAGAATGCGTTTAGTCTGTGGATGATACAGACGATAGCCTTTACTTTCAGAACTGTACCCAACAAAAATAGATTTTACTGCCTTATCATCCAATTTTCTGCGATGTTGTTCAGGCACTAATGCATATGCCAAACAACCAAAAACACGCAGATGAGCAACAGATGGCTTGCGGTCATGCCAAGCCTCATATGGAGTGATAGACTGCAACGCTTTGGTGGGACACCTGTTCAGTACATATGCTGCACACATGACAGCTTCAAGCCAGAAACTATGTGGTAAAGCCTGACTTTTGACCATGCACCTCGCCATCTCCATGAGTGACCTGTTCTTTCATTCAGCAACTCCATTCTGTTGAGGTGTATACGGCACTGTACACTGGTGTTTTATCCCACGTTCAGCCAGAAATGCATTAAAATCTGAAGACATATATTCCCCCCCTCGATCAGAACGGAGGGTGCCCATTTTACATGCTGACAGATTTTCAGCCAAAACCAAAAACTGTTTGAAGCACATGAACACTTCGGACTTTGCTTTGAGTGGATATACCCATGCATGCCTGGAAAAATCATCAATGAAAGTCACGAAGTAAAGGTAATTTCCAAAAGAGGGTGTCTGCATAGGACCACAGACATCACTATGTACAAGCTGCAATTTCTGCATAGCCCGAACTGAACCATCTTTTGGAAAGGAAGAACGCTGCATTTTGCCCAAAATACAGCCTTCACAAACATGTTTTCCAGGTGCCTCAAGTTTGGGCAAAGAGGACACCATTTCAGATTTCTGTAGGCGTAACAAGCTAGCAAAATTCAGATGACCAAAGCGTGCATGCCAAAGCTTTGCATCTGACATAGCCTGAGAATCATGAACTGCACATGCCGAATCATTCACAGATCTTTCATAGTCTATGAGCTTATACAGCCCACGACATAAAATGCCAGAAGCAATAATCACATCGCCATTTGAGAGATCATGGACTGTACACCTGTCATCAACGAATTTCACAACCAAGCCAATCTTGGCTAATGCAGAAACTGATAACAGGTTCTTTTTGATCCCTGGCACAAATAAAGAATCTGACAAAGTGAAAGAACTACCATCAGCAGTAGTCAGAATGATCTTACCAACTCCCATAACAGGATAAGAGGAGTTATTGGCGCATGTGACAGTATTCCCTGTAGGGGCAGGCTCGAGTGAAGAGAAGAAACTGCGCTGCGAGGTAATATGTTTGGTCGCCCCACTGTCAAAGTACCAAACATCTGAGTCTACTGCAGACATGCACTGATCATGAGAAGATGGGTCAAAACTGCAGACAGTAGTAAACGCCCATTCTTCTTCCTGCACAAGATTTGCAGACTCTGTTTTTGGTGTAGAGGCCTCTGCAACAACCATTCCAGCCTCTTTCTTCTTTGCCTCTTTAGCAGCCAGTTTTGGACAGTTCTTTATAATATGATCATTTCCTTTACAGTACTTGCAGAACAATTTCTGCTTTTCTGATTTCTTCTCATCTTTATCCTGGTTCTTCGATTGTGCAGCATTTGCAGATTTCTGCTTACTAGTAGAAGAGCTCCATTTTCCTTTGCCCTTCTGACTAGCCAGGAAAGCTTGATCTGCAACACGCATAATGGACCTGTTCTGCCTGGACTGATCTTCCTGCAACAGAACAGAGACTAATTCCTCAAATGACAAGGCATTCGGATTGCCTTTCATCATCAATCGAAGAGTAGAGGCAAAACTCTGATATGAATCAGGAAGGCCATTCAGAACGGTCTGCACAAGTGAGCTATCTGGTATAACCTCATCAGCAGAAATCAATTGTTCCTTCAGGTCTTTGATCTTTGTAAGAAAACTGTCCATCGAATCACCTTCATTCATGTGCTCACTCTCCAACTGTTTTCGGAGGTAAGCAACACGAGCCTCATTCCTAGCCTGGTACAAAGTGGTAAGTGTATCCCAAGCATCCTTTGCTGTTCTGCAAGAGCGAATGTGAGGAATAATGGCACGTTTGACAGACAAAGCTATCAATGCATGTGCCTGGGCATCTCTGCCATCCCAACGAATCTGCTCTGCAGTAGGTGCAACAGAAACAGCAGCACGAACAGGAATCTGCGGAATATCATCTTCGACACCATCTTCATCAGCTCCAACACCTGTATTTGCAGTACCTGTCGTTACAGGTGTAACAGGACGTCTTTCAACACCCTGCACAATGTTCCACAATCCTTTTGCAACCAGTACATGTCGCATCATATAAGCCCATAATGGGTAGTTGGTACCATCCAACTTATCCTCAACAGCCAACATACGGAATACATCACTGCTTTCAGCCATGGCCGGTGACTAAAATACCTTGATGCAGAAAATTGACTGTATCTCAAAAAGTTGAACAGAACTGCCCACACGAGTTCTGCTAGACCTGTAGCAGACTTCGAGACGCTTAAACTGGCGAACAGAAACTGGTATATACCTTTGGCACAAAAGGACGAAATAGCCTGCACAAGCACTGCGATAGTGCGTTCGGAGGCCGAAACGAGCTCAGATCGCGATTTTGGCACCACAGAGCGAAGCCGTTTTGATCTCGGAAACACCCTGAGTATGCTCACCAAATTTTGTGTGAATCTGAGACTGCAAACGGAGGAGTGTCGACGGCGCCCTAGAAGAAGCAACGACCTGCTCTGATACCAATTGTTGGAGTTAGACGTCTGCGGAAGCACGCGAACAGCACAAGGAAGAAGAAGAAGCTTGGAGCACAACACACAAGACTGAATGTATTACTAGAGAATGTACAAAGATAAGTAGCCCATTAGGGCAATAGGCGTATATACAAGCCGGGGGAAAAAAAACCTCCTAAAGAGGGAAAAAAGTGCCCCGGCGGTCCTAGAGTGTTCACACACATCACTACCTAAATATATCAACAATAACCACAAATCCGAGAGCTGTAGTGACAGGATTTTTTTCTGTTCTATATCTAATTTTTGTCCAAGATGCTCTAGAGCGTTCTAACTCAAGTTAACGTGAGTTAACTTGAGACCAGTGGACTTAACTCGAGAGGTGAGTACACCAACCACTAGTGGACTCTAGTGGAAGGTGCTAAAGCAGTGGTCGAGAACACTCGAGCCACTAGTAGACTCTAGTGGTAGATATGAAAGGAGTGGAGGAGATTGCACATGCACTTGTGGACTCTAGTTATCCAGCCACTAGTAGACTCTAGTGGTAGATATGAAAGGAGTGGAGGAGATTGCACATGCACTTCTGGACTATAGTTACATTTGTGGTCCTCGTTGATTCGAGCAACTATATATATAGGCAACATAATATAGATGCTTTTACTTTCCTCCTGAGCGCGGTAATCCATCTTTGATCTCGCGACCTTTTCATGACGAGCGACCTTTTCATAACCACAAATCCGAGAGCTGTAGTGACAGGATTTTTTTCTGTTCTATATCTAATTTGGCTGTTCCCAACGCAAGCAAAAGGCAGTCATAAATGCATCTCTAGTCAGACGGGTGAAGGGCATTGAATCTGAATCTCTTCCATGGTAGAGAACTACTCTACCAATAGACCATAGCCCGGTGATTGAGAAAACAGCGAAATAACTTTCAAAGTGCTGTCAGACCCGACATCTCCAAGTTGTCTCCCCGAGCGCATCTGCTGTTCGGAGTGATGCTTAGAGAAGCAAAAAGTCATTTCATTTTGCAATTCGATGTTGCTGACATCTTGCACCGCGGGGAGTTGAACCCATATTACCTGAAGTACAATATTCTCCTTTATCCACAGGAACGAAAGCTGGTCACGATTTTGCCTTCTCCAAGATTATGAGTTGTGGCACTGTTGTGCAATTTTCAATCACAAAATGGAGAGTGCAGTTATGGGTCTTTCTCGCACAGGAGATGGGAAATAAACCAATGATGTCTCGTCTCCAACGCGCTGTTGCAACCAATGTGCTCGATGGCTTCAGAAATGTATTCGCTTCAGAGATGCATTGATTTTTCTTCCACAGGAAATACAAAAGAGTTGTGGACCTGGAAACCATCCTCGTTAGGTCCACGCGAGTGATTAAGAGCTCGAAGTCATCCTTAGCAAAAAAGGATGCAAATATTCCGCTAATTTCTTCAGCCGGGTTCAATCGCAGATCGATGCATTTTCAATACAGCAACGTACACCGCGTGCGCAATTCTTGTTGTGATACGTCGTTCTAGAGAGGCTAATAACAATAGAATCACATCTTCAATCATCGGTCTTCACGTGCACCGGCTTTTAAGGTTCGAACACATCTTCACGTTCCGTGTTCATCTTTGGCATTCAAATCTTCAACTGCAGCAGATGGCGCGCGTGTTTTGAAGCTGTGACTCTTAGCGTACACAGTTCTGCTCTATCCAATATAGCAGAAGCGTTCACGATCTTTGGTTTCTTACGGATTCAATACAAATAGTGAGCAATGTTGCCGGCGCTCCATCAACAGATAAAAAGCAAAACAGTCCAACCATCCCTGAAGAAGATAGCTAATCAGGTGGCGCACGAGGATTGATCTCGCGAAGTCTCGGAAACAGTCGTCTCAACTATCAAGTAGACCGAGACTCGTTGAATTTATTGACTAAAATATTAAGGCCAAAATTTCTGTAGATTAATCCTGCTTGAACCCGTGGCGTCGTCGGCTATTAGACGTCGTCTAATCCAGGATCGTAGTCACATCGGCAGGTGTACTTTTTTGCAAAGATCATATATTATAGGCAGCTTAAGTACAAATCATAAGCCAATGGAAGGATACATTTACAGCAGCTCGCGGACGGGTTTTGGACCCGTGGTCGATATTTGCATTGCAAAACTTCTTTTTGTGAAGGACAAAGTATTCCTTAGCGCACCTGGCGGGGATCGAACCTTATACCGTCTACAAGAGAACTCTCCAATTGCTCTAGAGTCTTCTAACTCAAGTTAACGTGAGTTAACTTGAGACCAGTGGACTTAACTCGAGAGGTGAGTACACCAACCACTAGTGGACTCTAGTGGAAGGTGCTAAAGCAGTGGTCGAGAACACTGTAGCCACTAGTAGACTATAGTGGTAGATATGAAAGGAGTGGAGGAGATTGCACATGCACTTGTGGACTCTAGTTACATTTGTGGTCCTCGTTGATTCGAGCAGCTATATATACAGGCATAAGGTTGGGAGGATAGTCATCTCACTAGCACGTAGTGGTCGTAATTGTTAGTTTGTTGCACCAGTCATGTAGATATCAAAAGCCATTTGGTGGTGACCCACTTGGGCAATTTTCATTTGCTGATAGTTGCCTTCCTTCCAAGTTGACATACCATTTTGTGGAGAGAAACCTATGTCAAGGAGCAATTTTTCCCTACACATTCAGAGCCACTCATATGGCTTACTAGTATCTATATAAGCAACAATTTGGCACTCATTTGACACTATTTACATACGTGTAGAAGGGCCTTTTATGCTATACGTGCTTGTAGTCTCTGTCTATTGTATCCTTGTTGTATTTATGAGGTTGGCTTGCTTACCCAAATGAATGTGTTGGACTAGTCCTATTACGAGCATTGTTGGATCTTAGGCTAGCCTTTGGGTTAGTCCTATAGTGTATTGGACCATTCATGTTGAAATCTTGGACAAGTGATGAGATAATTGTTTTTAATGTTCCATATTGTTTCCCTTAAGATTGTTTGGATAACTTCCAAGGTGTGTTATAATGTTTTTGGTGTGTGTTCTTATCAACTGGATTGATCCCTTTTGACTAAATCTATGATGGCTATCATATTATTTGGTTGTGATTTAGTCTACTTACCTTTTTGTCTGCTATTTGATCATATCAACCTATAGGTTTGGTTATCAGTTGGTTGGTGTCCTATTTGTGTACTAGGGGAAGAGGAACCCTGCTAGTGAAGGTGATAGAGTACGTAATCTAAGTGAAAATAGGTAGGTGGTAGTGAATTGGCTAGTTAAGGCTAGTTACATCTATTATTCCCTATTTATCAATCTCTATGTATGTGTACCTTGAGTCTATTAATATTAGATATCAAAATCCAACAATTGGTATCAGAGTAGGTCAATTCTTCATCTAGGGTGTCTTCAACACCCCTCCGATCACAGTCTAGAATCGCACAAAAATTGGTGACCATACTCAAGGTGATTAGGAGTTCAAAACAGTTTCATTTTATGGCATCGAGATTTTGATATGAGCTCATTTTGGCCTCTAAATACACCATCATAGCACCTACGCATGCAATTTCGTCCTTTTGTTTTGAGCATATATACAAGTTTTGGTTCACCAATATAAGCGCCTCAAAGTTTTGATACACATTTAGTAGAGTTTGATAGGGTGGTTCTATTCAACTTTTCAAGATACAATCATTTTTTTGCATTATGGTATTTTAGTTAGTGGCCATGGTTGAAAGCAATGATGTATTTTGTGGCATTGCTGATGGAGATAGTAGTTTTGTCAATCACAACTTCTCCAAGTACTTGAAGCAACATGGAATCAAGTATCAAGCCAAGAAAGATACTCAACAAGGTATTGCATTACAAAAGAGTTGAAGTGTGATCCAGATGGCCAAAGTTATGTTTAGACAAAGGCAACTTCCACTAAATTTTTGGGGTAAAGCAGTGCACAAAGCAATTCATATTGAGAACAGAGGATTTTCAGATGTGTTGAAGAACAAAACACCATTTGAGGCTTACTTTAAGACGAAGCCAAGTATGATTTATTTTTGCATCTTTGGTAGTGATGCCTACGTCCAAGGCCATGGTGATAATCAACCTAAGAAGTACATTTTCGTCGGGTATAGTGAGTGACAAAAGGTATACAAACTCTATGACCCAAAGACTCACTCACTAATAGTAACCAAACACTGCACCTTAGATTAATACTCTAAGTATTCATCCCTTTTGGATCCTCCCATTTCTGCTTCAGAGGGGGATCATTCCAATTTTGAACAGTCACACTATGTGGAGCATGCTCTCTTTGTACATGACTTTCCCGATCATGGTACAGTTTTGGAGCATGAGGAATTAGAGATATCATCTCAGCTTATACCTCCGATGGCTACACCTCCTATCGTACCATCGAAGGCTCATATTTCCCCGCAGCTTTAGTTGGGCATTACTCCAAGATTAGTGACTCATCATTTTCCACTCCTACCTTTGAGAGTCCACTTACCTCGTCTATAGGAGCATTCTAAGCATGTATTCTTCCATTCATGGAGTCTAGCATGTTTTCACTTACCTCAGGATACTCCTGCATCTACTTGGATTCATCACTTAGTTGGATCCTATTTTGAGCCAACTTCTCGATTCAAAGGGGGCTTCCATGGTTCTACCGATACATAGCAAGACGTTGTACACTCCATGGAGAACTACAGCATACAAATGTACTACCATGTGACTATGATTTTATACTTCATACTTTAAGTTTCACTCTTGCAAGACCTACTACTTGGCGATACACATCTCATGGTGGATATTGTCAAAGCTGTGGAGGTTCCTATGTACCACATCGAGTAATCCTACCTATCACGCATGGAGGTGATCTCGTTCAGTGCGATCTTGTTCTGTTCCTGTACCTCATTGGTGGCGTAACTCTAGAGCATCCGATTGATCCATCTGGTGGCCATCTTATGGAGTACCTGGCGATCCCGCATGGTCGATACCACTTGGAGCCTCTGGATTCCCAGATGATGACTTCCTATTCGGTGCCCATGCTGCTGCTGATACATTCTTGGTGGACCTTTCTCTCATATCCTAGCAGCCTCCATACACCACAAAATGGAACTGTAGAGGCGGTGTTGAGAATATGAGAGTGCATCTCCCTTTTGTACCTTGGAGTCACTCTACCTCCATTTCATTTCCATTACATTTCCATTTTATATTATATCCTTTGTATTTGGGTACCTTGCCATTTGCTTCTACCAGTTGTATTCATTCTCCTTTCAGGGAATTATCCCATGAGATGAACTTTTGAGGGCCCCTCCCAAATCTATATAAGGAGGGCCTCTCCCCCATTTGTATTTGGTTAGAAGCTTGAGGAGCCTACTCCATGCTCTTGGCAAGCTCATTTCTAATCCACATGATTTTACCCATTTCATGCTCTACTCATTTTGTGTCACATACACTCTTTCTTGTGTGAGAACACTCTCATTTTCATTTTGCTTCAGCGTGCGTACTCTCTACATGGTATCAGAGTGTTAGGTGGAGGTCTTGGTGGTACATTTGGTGATCCTATTGGTGGTGGTGGTGGTGCTTGAGTTTGGTGTTGTTGCTCTCTACTTATTTGGAGAAGCACTTTGCCATCATTTTACTCTTTGGGACTTCATTTTGCCCATTTGCCCACCCTCCCACCCATTTTCGTCATCCTTTTGCACTCCCTTTATACCCCATTTTCCATCCCTTGCACCCTTCCTTTTGAACTATTTGATGTATTTCATTGTCATATGATAAGTGTATTGATCACGTCACACCTTATGACATTCTGGTCGTCAAGTAGCATCGCAATTGTGTGGAGTTGGTTGATTTCATGACTTTATAGTGTTCATAAACACTTTTGACATTTCTTCTTTTTTCCACTCGAAACCATTTCGTGGAGTTGCCCCTTGGTAGTTCTTTAGTTACGGAATTTTTACTGTATCTCACTTTTCCAAGTAGATCTCACACTTTCATTTGACTGAGCACTCAGTGTGAGTTCTGCTACAACTATAGTTAATTCATAACACTAAGGGAGATCAGGAGGCGAAGGGACATACCTATGCACCTGTGTTTCAAATCTGAAACTATGAACCTATGTTTCAAATCTGAAACTATGCACTCTCTGTCATAACACTCTCTATCGTAACAGAGGGGAAGGCAATCAGAGAGCCGACAGAGTCATCTTGAAGGACTACACGTAGTATTCTCTGAAGACTCTTCCTTTCAAATTAGATGGAAGCACTATCAACAAGCCTTTGACTTGTGACAGAAAAAGTTGTAAACGTCTTCTCATATTAGCCTATATGTTGCGTGCAAGACTCTTTATGCGTATACTATAGTAGAGAGAGAGAGAGTGTGTGTGTGTGACATGGACAAGAAAGGTGCTATATACTAGGATATCATCAAGAACAACACTCTGTAACTTCCTCAGAAGGAGGCGCATCAACCACTAAGCGTGTTTGTGCTCTACAAATCATCACACTTCTACTGGCAATAGCCACTTCAGAAGATTCTCTCAGTAGTGTAGGGCTTCTAATGCAACGGGGTTGAGATATTTTGGGTTTGTGCCATAGCTTAACTGCTAGGGAGGGAGAGAGAGAGAGAGAGAGTATTTTCTACTGCTGAGTGCTGCGACGATAGATCCTCCGATACTTCTGTAGAGAGAGTGCCAGTGAAGAATTCCTGGAAACTGTGTGGAATGACTCTCAGTTTACCTCTACTGTGTGGACAACAATGGTGCCTAGGGAATCGACTTATTGTATCAGCAATATCGGCACCACCTCGTCCCCCTTCAACAACTACATCGGAGTCGGAAGAAGGCAGCAGCTCTATGCACAACGCCCTACTCAAGCGCGAGAGAGAAACAGGGAGAACGACCGAGCACTCCTCTATTGTGTGCAGCTGACACAACCAGTCACGGATGTCTTCTGATGTGTTCATCTTTTGAAGAGACTCTAGCCCATCTCCGAGTCCTGGCGCACAGCGGCTTATCACTTAATAGAGAGAGTGGTTGTGACAAGTCGAAATATGCGGCCGCCTCTGTCGTTCATGGTGCATCATGAGAGATAAGGATTCCATGTCATCGGCTACAACAAAATTCGATTCCAGCATTCATACAGGGCTAGCAACCTAGAATCATGGCACATCTGGAATGTGAAAGATAAAAGGGCATTAGGCCAACTTTTACTTGCCTGTGATGAACTGACCAAAGGGCACATCACAGCATGTAAAACATCAAAGGAAGCCTGGGATACTTTAGCAGCCCTTTACGAAGATAAAACACCCTCGAAAATCCATGCTTTAGAATCAAAATTTCATAACCTAACTATTCGGCTGCAAGATACAATCACCAAAGTCATAGCTCAGTTTGAGGACTACCAATGCAAGCTAGCACCTTGTGACTGACAAATTTCTTGTGAGGATATGGCCATTAGGCTACTTAACAAACTACCTAGGTCATATGAAACCTTTGTAACAACCTTGTACAATCATGGGCAAGCACTCACTTGGGACAAAGTTCGGAGGCTGTTACTTCTTCATGACTCCCAGCAACATACCCAAGCTACCCAAGAAACAGCCATGAATGCTAAACCCACCCTCCACAAATATAAAGGGCAGAAAGGCCATCAAGAATCGAAGGAGAAAAGCAAGAAAAATTTGACTTGCAATTTTTGTGGCAAGCTTGACCACATTGAGAAATATTGATTCAAGAAAAAGAACAAGGACACGTCTAAGTCTAATTCAAAGGACAAACATCATTCTCACTACACAAGCGAAGATCTATTCCTCACAACTGAACACAAAGCACTTGTGGCAACCATTCCCACGAAAGAATGGATTTTTTATAGTGGTGCTTCATCCCACATGTGCCATGACGAAGATGTTTTTCGGTTTGAAGAGCATAAAGGTCAAGTATATCTTGGCGACAACAAGTGCATTGAAATCCAAGGAAGAGGAAAAGTTCAAATCACCAACTCTGAAGGCGAGACCAAGTCACTCAAGGATGTTCTTTATGTACCAAGCCTTGTAAAAACCTTCACTCAGTAAAGGCCATCACAAAGTGTAACATGACAGTTCAATTTGATCACAAGAAAGTTCAAGTCATTGATCGTGAATCCAATGACGTGATAGCTCAAGGCTACGAAGACAAAGGTCTCTACAAGCTTTCAAGTTTTATGGCCAAAGATTCAAGTCTTAGCTTGTGGCATTGCAGATTTGGACATACCTCTTGCTTAGCTAAGATCTTTTCCAATTATCTTGTCAAAGTTCTACCTAGGATCGCACAAGTAGAGTTGAATTGCAAAGCATACAATCAGACAAATTTCTCTTTGCCTAAAGAAGCATCCATTTCTGCAAATAAACCCTTTGCATTAGTCCATGTCGACATCTGTGGACCTATGCAAACACATTCTCTAAGTGGGTCAATCTACTTCTTCCTGATAATAGATGACTTCACTAGATACACATGAGTTTATTCACTCAAGCATATAGAGGATGCTCTTTCCAAGTTTAAGGAGTGGACACAAATAGTTGAAGAAGAATTTCCAAGTTCTTTAAACATCATCCGATATAATGGAGATAGTAGTTTTATCAATCATAACTTGTCCAAGTACTTGAAGCAACATGGAATCAAGTATCAAGCAAGATACTCAACAAGGCAAGATACTCAACAAGGTATTGCATTAAAAAAGAGTCGAAGTGTGATCCAGATGGCCAAAGTTATGTTTAGACAAAAGCAACTTCCACTAAAGTTTTGGGGTGAAGCAATGCAGACAGCAATTCATATTCAAGACAAAGGATTTTCAGATGTCTTGAAGAGCAAAACACCATTTGAGGCTTACTTTTAAACAAAGCCAAGTGTGATTTATTTTTGCATCTTTGGTAGTGATGCCTACGTCCAAGGCCATGGTGATGATAAGCCTAAGCAGTACATTTTCATTGGGTACAGTGAGTGATAAAAGACATAGAAACTCTATGACCCAAAGACTCACTCAGTAACAGTAACCAAAGACTGCACCTTTGATGAATACTCTACGTATTCATCCCTTTTGGATCCTCCCATTTCGACTTCAGAGGGGGATCATTCCAATTTTGAACAGTCACACTATGTCGAGCATGCTCTCTTTGTACATGACTTCCCAGATCATGGTACAGTTTTGGAGCATGAGGAATCAGAGATATCATCTCACCTTATGCCTCTAATGTCTACACCTCCTATCGTACCATTGAAGGCTTATATTTCCCCGTAGCTTCAATTGGGCATTACTCCAGGATTAGTGACTCGTCATTTTCCTATCCTATCTTCGAGAGTCCACTTAACCTCGTCTATAGCAGCATTTTGATCATGTATTCTTCCATTCATGGAGTCTAGCATGTTTTCACTTACCTCAGGATACTTCTGCATCTACTTGGATTCATCACTCAGTTGGATCCTATTCTGAGCTAGCTTCTCGGTTCAGAGGGGGCTTCCATGGTTCTAGTGATACACAGCAAGACTTTGTACACTCCATGGAGAACTACAGCATACAGATGTACTACCATGTGACTATGATTTTATACTTCATGCTTTATGTTTCACTCTTGCAGGACCTACTTCTTGGCACTACACATCTCATGGTGGATATTGTCAAAGTTGTGGAGGTTCCTATGTACCATATGGAGTCATCCTACCTATCACACATGGAGGTGATCTCGTTCAGTGAGATCTTATTCCATTCATATACCTCATTGGTGGCGTACCTCTAGAGCATCTGCTTGATCCATCTTGTGGACATCTTATGGAGTACTTGGCAATCCTGCATGGTCGATACCACTTGGAGGCTCTAGATTCCGAGACAATGACTTCCTATTTGGTGCTCATGTTGCTACTGATACATTCTTGGTGGACCTTTCTCTCATATCCTAGCAGCCTCCATACACCACAAAATGTACCTACAAATGGGGTGTTGAGAATATGAGAGTGCATCTCCCTTTTGTACCTTGGAGTCACTCTACTTCCATCACATTTCCATTTTAAATTATGTCCTTTGTATTTGGGTACCTTGCTATTTGCTTCTACCATTTGTATTCATTGTCCTTTAAGGGAATTATCCCACATGAGATGAAATTTTGAGAGCTCCTCCCAAATCTATATAAGGAGGGCCTCTCCCCCATTTGTATTTGGTTAGAAGCTTGAAGAGCCTACTCCATGCTCTTGGCAAGTTCATTTCTAATCCACATGAGTTTACCCATTTCATGGTCTACTCATTTTGTGTCAAATACACTCTTTCTTGTGTGAGTATACTCTTCTTTTCATTTTGCTTCTGCGCGTGTACTCTCCACAGTAAAATCATTTTTACTACTAGTGATGGTAGTTCTTTCACATTGTCTGACGTTTTTTTCTACCAGGGATCAAGAAAAATATGTTATCAATTTTGGCATTAACATTAGCCAAGATTGCCTTGGTTGTCAAATTTGTTGATGACTGATGTACAATTCATGATCTCTCAAATGGGGATGTTATTATTACTTTTGGCATTTCATGTCATGGGCTGTATGAGCTCATAGACTATGCAAGATTTGTGAATGCTTCAGCATTTGTAGTTCAAGATTGTCACGCTATCTCAGATGCAAAGCTTTGGCATGCCAAATCTATCAGTGTGTAAATTCAACACCCCCCCTCTGTTCTAATCAAGGGGGGGAATACATGTCTTCTGATTTTAATGCATTTTTGGTTGAGCATGGGATAAAACATCAGTGTAAAGTGTTGTATATACCTCAAAAAATGGAATCGAAGAAATAAAGAACAAGTGCCTCATGGATATGGCAAGGCCTATGGTCAAAAGTCAAGCTTTACCACATAGCTTATGGCTTGAGGGTGTTATGTGTGCACCATATGTACTTAATAGATGTCCCACAAAAGCACTGTAATCTATCACTCCATATGAGGCTTGGCATGGTTGCAAGCCATTTGTTGCTCATTTGTGTGACATTTGTTGTCTGGCATATGCATTGGTGCCTGAACAACAATGCAAGAAATTGGATGATGAAGTAGTGAAATGTATTTTTGTTGGGTACAATTCTGAAAGCAAAGGTTATCATTTGTATCATCTACAAACCAAACACATTTTGGTTAGCCATGATGTTGTTTTTGTGGAAGATGCAATTCATCCATTACTTTCATGTACTAAGGAGACATATATTAGCTCCAAAGATGTGTATGATACTTTGTTGCTCTTTTTCCACGTGGACATTCAAGTATTCGTCCGAATGAGGTAATTTATGAGCCTTTACAAGTTCCACATGATGATGTAGATCATTCCGTTAAAGAATTCATGAACTAAACTCCCTACCAACTTGGGATTGGTAGCTTGATGTATGCTATGGTCACCACATGGTCTGACATATTTTATATTGTGAGAGTTGTGAGTAGATTTACATTAGATCCTAGAAACCATCACTAGGAACTAGTCAAAACCATATTGAGGCATCTAAGTGCTACTTGGGATAAGAAATTGAAGTACGGTCATGGATTGTGTCAATTGTACAAATTTTGAGTATGCTCGATGTCTAAAGAGTCGATGATCTACATTTGGGTATGTTTTTCATTTTGCACTTGGTGTTGTTTCTTGGAGATGAGAACTCCAAGAATGTGTTTGGATGTCCACAATCAAACGAGAGTATTCATAGCTATTGAAGAATGCAAAGAGGCCCTTTTCATTTTCAAGACTTCCTACCAATTTTGGCATTTGCTAGCATATACCACATCTCTCATGTAATAGTCAAAGTGTGATCATGTTGGCAAGGAATTCGATCTACCATGTAGAGACCAAACACATTGAAGTGTTGTGCCACTTCGTTCTAGATTTCTAGCCAATGATCATGTGTATCTCTTAAAGGGTGTTGAGAAAGGAGAATGCAATAGATGTGTTGACCAAGTCACTCATAGTAGATCGATTTAACAAACATTCTTAGTTGATGGGGATCATCTCAAGATTACAGTGAATGAGTTCTATGAAACATTGCATTCAAGTGAGAGCTTATCAAGAATTGGAGTACAACTTTGGACAAGCTCTAAACAAAACCACATTTTTCTTTTATGGGAGATTGTTGGAAATTATTTTGGTTACATGCCCCAATGTCAAGCCGGAAAGCTCGTACATGGCTTGGCATCGTGACAATTGTGCATTTATCTCATCGTGAACATAGCTTGCAATAAAGGAAGCCATGTTGGTTGTACCTAATGGAAACTTGTAATCCATCCTCCATGTACGTTTTGATATTCTTTGTATTTACTCAGTTTGACATTTCATATATAAGAATCACCTCTTAGAATTATTTTCATGAGTCAATTCATACAAATTGCTCGACATTTCTGCAAAACAAGGATTCCCCAAGCTTGAGAAGCGATCCTCTAACCCTCTATAATTTTCTTGATTTTTTGCACTCCATCAAATACCAAATGAGGGTTGAAGACCTAGTTCGTAAATGCTCGATGCTAGTTTAGTACATGTGTCCTGCTTAAGGGTTTACAAATCGAACACTTAAGTGTCATTGTTGTGAAGGTGTCTCATCGATCATCATGCTCATAGACTTGCATCTTGCAAGGTAGGTGCTTTCAAAGCTCCATATTCATCTTTTCAATCTTGTTTTTGCTACATGAATAGAGATGATAGGAATAATCTAAGGTTGACACGAGAACTAGAAAGAGACATTTTTCCTTATTTGAACTTCATCATCATCTTTGAAAAAAGACAAAGTAGCTCTCTATTTCGTTTCTTTTTTTGTACTGACATTCTCCTTTCATGATTCAGTTGATTTGCACATTTCTTTTGTTGTTTCTTTTTGTGCGGGAGGCTTCTATGTATCATTGTCATGAAGTTGAGCTTTGAGTCGGTGAGAAAAAAGGCGACTGTGGAACTGTTGGGCTGCTTGTTTATGTGTTTGAAGAGTGATTAACGGCTGGACATTGATAGCTTCTTGGCCCCTGGTCTGCATCATGGGTGGTTGATGACTTAAGAGTAGTCAAGTGTGCTCTTGGGGGGGGGGGGGGGTAAAAAATGAAGGAGTACTTTGACTGTTGGCAGCATGCGCATTGGTTGAAAATAGCACTCGGGAGAGGTGGATGAGCAAGTGTTCATCTCTGTTATTGAGGGAGAAATTGTTGAATCTGAGAAGAGAGGCAGAGAGGAAGTGTAGATAGGCTGTTGCAGAAGAAATCAGACTCCAAAAGAGCCACCGTGTCCGCCAAAAGTAGTGGGGAACATTAGTAGTGTCTTCGGGCAACACGAAAAGGAGAAGGTGATGGAAATGACACACGGGGAGCGAGCAGAAAAGGATTAAGTGGGCTTTTTTTCTTTTTTTTTTTGAGAGAGAGTACAATAAATTGGAAAGACACACATCCTCACTTCCTAAGGTAGAGGCACTCATCTTGGGGAACTCATGAACACATCCTGAACACGCATGCCATGTGGATACATAAACTTCCAAGTCCCATGAGACCTGTGAGGCCCTCGCTTGCTTCTGCTTGGGGCAAGTCATATTGGGGGGTTATCTATGTCACTTGGTTGTGCCCTTAGCCACTCAAGGCTAGGGGTGAGGGTTCAACCCCTATAGGCTATGGTCGGGTATCTATCACGAATTGGATGGTGAGCTATCAAACCAATTCCTTCGCGAGACTCTTTGGGCATTCAGGCTATCCAATTCAAACCAATCATCTCATGTGGATTGAGGATCATTTTTTCCTTATGTCTACATTCATGGACATTTAGGCCTTGTATCCTATTAATTGCTAAATGTCTAATCCCTTCTTTGTGAGATTCAAAGGTCTCATGGGTGTTATGTCCATTGTCCACTTTACATTGTATTTTCAATTATCAAGCTAAACTGAAGGAATAGATGCCATTTATCGAACTCGCTTAAAAAAGAGTCATATCGGGTGATCCCCCTACGTCATGCGAACCCGGTGTTTGCACCAAGACCTACTCTACATCAGGATCCTCATTGCAATTTTACAAAGCTTGTGACGCTCATAGATAATAGAAGTGTACATCCTGCGAGTATGGAGAAATAAAGGGTCTGCATAGTGCTCTCCATACACTAGCTGGGGTGGGGGGTTGGTGGGGGGGGGGGGGGGGGGGGGGGGGGGGATTTTAGCGTGAACGAGAACCTCGAGAAGAGAGGTGGTAGCTCAATACATAAATAGCCTACCACAAGAACTTGACCAAAATCAGTTTTTTGACTCCATGGTTGAAGCTCCCTCGGGATTTGAATCCTCTAAATTTTACCTTTGTATTGTCCCAAATTGGAAACATATCCACACTAACTAGTGGGAGAAGCAATTCTTGGTTGATGTAGTGGTCAAGGCCATGTGATAGAAGCATGAAAAAGGGGGGCTTATTCTTATTTTTGTGAGTTTTTTGGCCTCTCCAAAATCAAATCGTGCATAAATGTGAGGCATGATAGGTGTAGAGTGACCACAATTACCTATGCACTTGGCCAACCCTAGGTGCATCAATCCTCTATTCATTGAAAAGAAGAGGTCCGGTAGTGCAAATATCTAGTTCCTCCTATAAATCTCATTATCAATTTGAGGTGTTGGTACTCAAAGGATAAGCCCCAAATAGTGTGCTCCTAGTTTTGCTAACTATAACCCTTTCCACATATCCCTTGGGCATCGGTTGTGTGGTCCCATGGTCAAATCCTAGACCCAAAGTTGGCTTCACTCCTAAAGGCAAGGTTCTCATGTCTTAAACCACTCTCCATATTTTGATTAAACCCCTATTGGTTCCACTCTAGTTTCCCTTGGTGCATACTTGGTTAATCTTGGAAAACAATATAAGCCACGTGATCTTCTAATTGAGATCCTTGATCCTACTCGACAAATAGAGCACAGATCGCATCATGTGACCATAGTTTAGGTCCCACTCATCTAGAGGTCCCACATGGGTCTCAAGAATTCTTGACTTGAGGGGTGAAACTTGGGCACTATAAGGCTAGCAAAACTTGAACTATGTGTGCATGCTCTCTACAAAAAGGGAAAAAGTCCATCCCAAATCATTGGTAGGTTCACTCAAGATTGATAAAAAAAGATGAAAAGAGCAACAAACAAGAGTGCTCCAGGTAGTGCTAAAGCCCTATCAAAGAGCTTCAAGAGCTTAGCACTAAAAACTAAAAAAGGAAATGGTACTCGCCCCAAGTGAGCTCTTAGTCTCTGTTCTATTGCAGGAAGATCAGTTTAGGCAAAACATGTCCATTATGCGAGTTGGAGATCAAGCTTTCCTGGCTAGTCAGAAGGGCAAAGGAAAATGGAGCTCTTCAAGTAGTAAGCAAAAATCTGCTAATTCTGCATATTCGAAGAAGGAAGATAAAGATGAGAAGAAATCATAAAAGCAAAAATTGTTTTGTAAGTACTGTAAAGGGAATGATCATATCATAAAGAACTGTCCAAAACTGACTGCTAAAGAGGGAAAGAAGAAAGGGGCTGGAATGGTTGTTACAGAGGTCTCTACACCAAAAACAGACTCTGCAAATCTTGTGCAGGAAGAAGAATGGGCGTTTACTACTGTCTGCAGTTTTGACCCATCTTCTCATGAGCAGTGCATGTCTGCAGTAGACTCAGATGTTTGGTATTTTGACAGTGGGGCGACCAAACATATTACCTCGCAGCGCAGTTTCTTCTCTTCACTCGAGCCTGCCCCTACAGGGAATATTGTTACATGCACCAACAACTCCTCTTATCCAGTTATGGGAGTTGGTAAGATCATTTTGGCTACTCCTAATGGGAGTTCTTTCACTTTGTCAGATGCTTTATTTGTGCCAGGGATCAAAAAGAACCTGTTATCAGTTTCTCCATTAGCCAAGATTGGCTTGGTTATGAAATTTGTTGATGACAAGTGTACAGTTCATGATTTGTCAAATGGCGATGTGATTATTGCTTCTGGCATTTTATGTCGTGGGCTGTATAAGCTCATAGACTATGAAAGATCTGAAAATGCTTTGGCATGTGCAGTAAATGATTCTCAGGCTATGTCAAATGCAAAGCTTTGGCATGCAAAGCTTTGGCATGCACGCTTTGGTCATCTCAATTTTGCTAGTTTGTTATGCCTGCAGAAATCTGAAATGGTGTCCCCTTTGCCCAAACTTGAGGCACCTAGAAAACGTGTTTGTGAAGGCTGTATTTTGGGCAAAATGCAGCGTTCCTCCTTTCCAAAAGATGGTTAAGTTCGGGCTACACAGAAATTGCAGCTTGTACATAGTGATGTATGTGGTCCTATGCAGACACCCTCTTTTGGAAATTACCTTTACTTCGTGACTTTCATTGATGATTTTTCCAGGCATGCATGGGTATATCCACTCGAAGCAAAGTCCAAAGTGTTCATGCGCTTTAAACAGCTCTGGTTTTGGTTGAAAATATGTCAACATGTAAAATGGGCACCCTCCGTTCTGAACGAGGGGGGGAATATATGTCTTCTGATTTTAATGCATTTCTGGCTGAAGGTGGGATAAAACAGCAGTGTACAATGCCGTATACACCTCAACAGAATGGAGTTGCTGAACGGAAGAACAGGTCTCTCATGGAGATAGCGAGGTGTATGGTCAAGAGTCAGGCTTTACCTCATAGTTTCTGGCTTGAGGTTGTCATGTGTGCAGCATATGTACTGAACAGGTGTCCCACTAAAGCGCTGCATTCTATCACTCCATATGAGACTTGGCATGACCGCAAGCCATCTGTTGCTCATCTATGTGTTTTTGGTTGTTTGGCATATGCACTAGTGCCTGAACAACATCACAGAAAATTGGATGATAAGGCAGTAAAATGTATTTTGTTGGGTACAGTTCTGAAAGTAAAGGCTATCGTATGTATCATCCACAGACTAAACGCATTCTGGTTAGTCGTGATGTTGTCTTTGTGGAGGATGCTATTCAGCCATTGCTTTCATGTACTAAGGAGACATATGTTAGCTCCAAAGACATGTATGATACTTTAATGCCTCTTTTTACAGGTGGACAGTCTAGTGCTGGTCCTAATGAGGCAACTTCTCAGCCTTTGCAGGTTTCATATGATGATGCAGATCATTCCATTTCTGATGCAGATTTACATGATGCACTTGTTGATGAGAGAGCTGATATTGAGCAGGCAAAAACTATGCCAAAATGGCTAGTGCAGACTTTGCGTGACAGCAAATTAGATGCACCTTTGTCATATCATACTCGTTCAGGCTCTCATAGTGCCTCCTTTGCATCAGATTGCTATGCTATGGCTGTGTCTAGTCTCTAGGATGAGAATGAGCCTGTTTCTTTTGATGAAGCATAGAATTCAGAAAATTGGATTGCTACTATGCAATCTGAATATGATGCTATAATGAAGAATGGTACATGGTCTTTATGTGACTTGCCTCCTGGCAAGAAGGCCATTGGCACTAAGTAGGTATACAAGTTGAAGTGTAAACCTGATGGTACAGTTGACAGGTATAAGGCTAGGCTTGTTGCAAAGGGTTATGCGCAGGAAAGAGGCATTGATTTTGATGACACCTTTGCACCTACATGTTGTATGACTACTATTCAGAGTATTTGTGCACTTGCAGCCCATCATGGTTGGAATGTACATCAATTGGACATTAAAACAGCATTTTTGAATGGTGACTTGCATGAAGAAGTGTATGTTTTTCAGCCCCGTGGCTTTGTGTAGAAAGAGCATGAAAACCAGGTGTGCAGGTTAAAGAAGGCATTATATGGTTTAAAGCAAGCACCACGTGCTTGGTATGAGAAGATACATGCCTGTCTGGTTGCACATGGTTTTGAGAACAGTCCAACTGAAAGCACCTTATATGTTAAGAGTGCTAATGATGTGCTTCTGATCATTGTTGTCTATGTTGACGACATGCTGCTCATTGGTCCTATTGAGAAGCATATTGCTGATTTCAAGGCTGATTTGCATGCCTCATTTGCGATGTCTTATTTGGGGCATTTGCATCACTATTTGGGCATTCAGTTTATGCAAGTTGATGGTGGAATGGCTTTGTGTCAAACGAAATATATTGACACATTATTGCAGCATTTTGGCCTTGAAGACTGTAAGCCTATTGCCACTCCTATGGAGACAGGTTTACGATTGAGTCTTCATGATGCTGGAGATGCATTTGATGTTGTTCTCCATCAGCAGGATGCTGGATGCTTGATTTACTTATGCATTACTCGGCCAGATATTCAGTTTGCTGTCTCACAGATGAGCAGGTTTATGCATTGCCCAGGAATCACGCATTGGAAGGCGGTTAAGTGCATCTTTCACTACTTGAGTGGTACTCGGGTACTTGGGTTGTTTTATCCCAAGGGGGGATCATTACCGCCAGATTTGCATGCTTTTTTTGACTCAGATTGGGCTAGTTGCTATGACACTCGTGTGTCCACCAGTGGTTTTTGCTTCATGCGTGGTAGCTCATGTATATCTTGGTTGAGCAAGAAGCAGCCTACTATGGCCACTTCCAGTTGTGAGACTGAGTATAGGGCAGCTTTCACAGCGACTATTGAGTCTTCTGCCACCACCATCTTCACTGACAGTCAGAGCGCATTGGTAGTTGCGAGGAACCCTGTGTTCCATGCTCGCACTAAGCACATTGAGGTGCATTATCACTATGTCAGGGAGAGGTTCTCTGTTGGGGAGATCAGCTTGGCATATGTGCCCACGTAGGAGAACATTGCACACCTTTTCACGAAGGCTCTGCCTAGGGAGAAGTTTGAAGCTTTCCGCAAAGCTTTGGGCTTGCTTCCTTTTGTGGAGTGATTTCCACATAGCTTGGCTCTTCCTTATACATGAGTGCCAGCTCCTTGTTCACCGCATCACTCCCAGAGGGTATTTGTTGATATATTTAGGTAGTGATGTGTGTGAACACACTAGGACCGTCGGGGCACTTTTTTCCCTCTTTAGGAGGTTTTTTTCTCCCAGGTTGTATATATGCTTATTGCTTTAATGGGCTACTTATCTTTGTACATTCTCTAGTAATACATTCAGTATTGTGTGTTTGTGCTCCAAGCTTCTTCTTCTTCCTTGTGCAGTTTGCGTGCTTCCGCAGACGTCTAACTCCAACATACGCTTCAGCTTATATACCCACTTAGTGCCACTGGCCTTCTTGCTAGGAGGCAAGTCACATAAAGACTACGTACCATTTTTCATAATAGCATCATATTCTGATTGCATAGTAGTCATTCGATTTTCTAAATTTTGTGCTTCATCAAATGAAACTGGCTCCTGATCATCACAAAGACTATAGGCAGTCATAGCATAGCAATCTGATGCAAAACAAGCACTATGAGAGCTTGAATGAGTATGATATGGCAGAGGTGCATCTAATTTGTTATCTGATAAAGTATGCACAAGCCATTTTGGCATAGTCTTTGCCTCCTCCATATGAGTTCTCTCATCAACAAGTGCATCATGTACATCTTCATAAGAAATGGAATGATTTGCATCATCACGTGAAACCTATAAAGGTTGAGAAATTGCCTCATTTGGACCAGCACTAGACTATCCATGTGTAAAAAGAACTAGAAAAGTATCATACATGTCTTTGGAGCTAACTGATGTCTCCTTAGTACATGAAAGTACTGATTGAATAGCATCTTCCACAAAAACAACATCATGGCTAACCAAAATGTGTTTAGTCTCTAGATGATATAGACGATAGCCTTTTCTTTCAGAACTATACCCAACAAAATTACATTTCACTACTTTATCATCCAATTTCTTTCATTGTTTCTTAGGCATTAATGCATATGCCAGACAACCAAAGACATGCAAGTGAGCAACAGATGGCCTAGGGAGAATTTTGAAGCTTTTCGCAAAGCTTTGGGCTTACTTCCTTTGTGGATTGATTCCACATAGTTTGAAACTTCCATATACATGAGTGCCAACTCCTTGTTCACTGCATCACTCCTAGGGGGGATTTGTTGATATATTTAGGTACTGATGTGTGTGAACACACTAGGACCATCGGGGCATTTTTTTCCCCTCTTTAGTAGGTTTTCCCCCCCGGCTTGTATATATGCCTATAACCCTAATGGGTCACTTATCTTTGTACATTCTCTTGGTAATGCATTCAGTATTGTGTGTTGTGCTCCAAGCTTCTTCTTCTTCCTTGTGTTGTTCACGTGCTTCCACAGACCTCAAACTCCAACAAATTTACTAAGCACCAAGTTTTTATTATATTTGGTCAATAAACCTTGTGATGTTGGTCGACCTAGGAGATGCTTTTCACTTCTCATGTAATTTGACTTTGAATTCATAGTAAAACAAGGAAACAAACGCCTAAGAGCTTACCATTTTTCTAGACTAACCATCATAGAACCACCTATAGGTGTGCCAGATGATCTACATGATTCATACTCGTTCAATATGAAGCTGTTCGAAATTTGGTGGAAACAATTGTTCCCAAATGGAACTCATATCGTAAGAGAATTCTTGTGTCTCTAATATTTTACGTTCTAACAGGAATCATATACTACCAAGTCTCAACTGGTGCCTTGTTGTGTTGTGTGAACAATCATGAGAGGCCAATCTGATAATTCTAGCACACAAAGTTGTTTTGGGGTGATATTTTATGAAAACCTATACATTCTAAAAACTCTAGAGATCAAGTTCTTACTAGCCTACAATGGAGAAATATGTGCATGCTTATGTGTCACAATGTACTAAATGTCAAGTCTTCCCTCCTATTGAACATGCTACTATGTATGGATTCATAGTGGCACCCACATGGAGTAAGCACATAATTGAATATTTACATGACCATAAGTTCCCATAAGGTGCAAATAAAACGAAGAACCTTAGAAGAAACTTGTCAAGAGTATGCACTCATAGGCAATCAATTGTATAGATTAGGTTGAAAATGTTTCTTAAGGTTATGTTCACATGAAGATTACTATTTACCAATTCTAGAGATGACACATGCAGGTGCGACTTGAGGCCATTTCTCCCCTAAGATATGTGTAAAAATGATCCTTGTTGTAGGACTCTAGTGGCCCACTTTGTATCAAGGCACTAAAGAATTTTTCAAGAGTTGTGACCCATTTGAATGAACGAAATATCCTATATGGAGAGATGACATGCACTTAAGATCCATGATGAGTAGTATAGATTTCTCCAGGTGGGAAATAAGTTTTTTTGGAATAGTTGGTCCACTAACTTGAATCTCTCACATTGAATATATCATCATTGTTCTCACAAAATGGGTCGAAGTTGAGGCATGATTGTGGAACATATTTTATTAGTGAAATGATTGAGTGCTTGTTAGCAGAATTCCTCATTGTTCGTAACAATTTGTCACCTTATCATTCCCAAAAAAAAAGGGACAAGCAAAAAATTCCAACAAAGTTTTGTGCAATATGCTTACTAAGGTTATCAAGTGGAAGGTTTGATTGGGACAAACAACTACATCATGTTCTTCAGGCATGCCATGTGGCATACAAGGCTGTTAGGTGCCACATGCTTCAATGTCATCTACTGACAGAATGCCATCCTTCCCATCGACTTCCTTGTTCCCACTTTAAGAGTTGCATGGGATTATTAGTGGAAAAACCAAAAACTATCTATATTATTGGATGAACTTGAGAAACTGCAAGAGACTTGTCTCAATTTAGTATCATGCATATACGCTATAAAAAAAGCAACATAAAGCCTACTATGATGCACACATAAGAGATAAAGATCAGCAAGCACAAGACAAAGAGAGGCTATGGATTGTTCATAGTCAACCATGTATCTTCAAGTAGATTTGTTAGTTTGGCCACATTATATGGGGATGTTTTTCCAAACTACATTAGTGTTTGTAGATTAAATCTTTACCAAGAGCCCCTCACCCTAGAAGTGCTTTCAAGACTTCAAAAGGTTGATAATAGGAAAGTAGAGGGAAAATGCATTAGAGAAAGAGCACAACAAGAGGTACTCAAATGAATAGCAAAGAGAAATTTTTGAATAGGACAAGGAGATGAACAAAAAGGAACCCAAATATCTAATGAGGTATATCGAGTTGCTACCTACAGTATGCATGGACTCCACCTTTGTTCCTGGCCATTAATTAGGGTCCAAGTGGCTTTGACACAAAAAATGTGTTCATATCTCTAGTAGATGCATGAGCATCATGTAATACCATCAAAAGATCAATCATCTCCTAATGACTAAATTATGCCCAATATACAAAAGCTTCACTCATCAATTTCAGGGGTACTCAAATCAATAGTATAGGAAATATTGGCATTCGAATATTCATTTAGAAATAACCCATACACTATTACTTAATGATTTTCCAACATGAAGAGTTGCCAGAAGACATCATTCTTAGGAAAGAATAGTTGACAAGACATGAAATTATGTTTCTCTTTTTTGCCCCATTTTCTTTTCATTTTCATTTCCAGAGTAGGCATGCATAGGGCCATTATTATGAAGTATCTTGACAAGGTTAAAGTTATGTGATGAACTTGTTTATGAGAGGCCTGATATAGAGGAGGTAAAAATTGTACCGAAATGGTTGGTGCAGACTTTGCAAGATAGCAAATTAGATGCACCTTTTTCATATCCCACTCATTTAGGATCTCATAGCGCTTCTTTTGCATCAAATTTCTACGCAATGGCTACCTCTAGTCTTTGTGATGAGAATGAGCCTATTTCTTTTGATGATGCACAAAATTCAACAAATTGAATGGCTTCTATGAAACTAGAATATGATGCTATAATGAAAAATGGAACTTGGTCTTTATGTGATTTGTCTCCAGGCAAAATAACCATTGGCACTAAATGGGTAAACAAGTGTGTAGGTTGAAAAGGAAATTATATGAGAGAACTTGGAGAAGCTTGAGGGAGGTAGAAAAGTGAGTTACAGTAGTGATGCATGTGAACAATCTTAGGACCATATGGGCACTTTTTTTCCTCTTTAGGCAATTTTTGCCTCGGATTCTATATATGCCTATAATCCTAATGGGTTACTTATTCTTGTACATTCACTTGGTAATTAATTCTTTGTTGTGTTGTGCTCCAAGCTTCTTCTTTTTCCTTGTGTTGTTCGTGTGCTTCTATAGACCTCAAAATCCAACAACCTAGTGTGGAAGTTGAGTATTTTTTTCCAATTTTTCATAGAAGAATTGTAAATAAGAGCTAGATAGGCATTTTGTAAAATTTACAGAATAGGAAAGAATCTTCCTTCAAAAATCTAGAAAAGAAGAGCAAATTTGAGTATTCTTTATGCTTTTAGTGTTTTCAAAATAAAAATAGGATGATCTTGAGGAACCACTATAAAAAGACCAGAATCCTCATTTGTAAAGACTGTTTTGCTAGTGTGACTAAGATGGCTCTTCTTCTTGAGAAATTCATACATAAGCTTTCATGGCTTCTTTGTGAATCGTTCTTGCATGTTTTATGATGTATGACACTTGCTTCTTCTTCTATATGTGTGATGTGTCTCCTAACTTGAGATTAAATTTTTTTGGTCTTTTTTTGTGCTTACAAGTTGTTTTGTGCCAACTTTTTGCGTTTATTAACAAGTCATAGATGTTTTTGGCTCTATATAGTGCTATAGATTGTCATTGTTTTTTGTATTTTTACCAATAGAACCTTGTAGATCTTCTTGTTAGCTTAGAAATGAGTCATCACATGCTCGATTTGGATAAGTGAAAAGGGATATAAAACATTTTTCTAACTATCTATCTTCTTTTGATCACTTATGTGAACCTGACCTTGAAGATAAAGATGATGATGAAAATGAGGTTTTGACTTTGTGATCAGCCATTTTTTGGTCATTCAAGTGTAGGGTAGAAGACTCAGGAGTAGACTTAAGCAAAGGTTCTTATGCTCTCTAGAAAAGCAAAGGTGCTTAGCCTAGTGGTTAAGTCATATGGATGTGAAGGAAGAGGTCTTGGGTTCAAGTCCTAGAGACATGGGGGAGTGTTTTGCCCCGAGATCTTTAGAGCCTTCTAGAAGCATCCACTTGAGTTAACTTGAGTTAACTAGGACACTTGGCACACATGTAGTTACATGGCAGACACTTGGATGGTTAGTATCCACCTGATGTTGTGGGTAGTCCCTTGGAGAGAGCTATATATAGAGGCATACGGTTGGGGGAAAAGAGACTCATCTCTCTATGTAGGTCATCATAATGTTTCATATTTTGACATGAAAAATCTCTAAAAATACATCATGATCCTTTGTGTCAAGTGCATGGATAACATGATTCAAACAACCATATCATGCTTTTATAATATTCTAATTGGAAACATTCAATTAGAATGCAAAAAATGTCATCCATTGTATTTATTTCTGTCAAGCATCGACATGTACTATCTTAATATTCAATGATTCAATGCTATGAAATATGAAACTTAGCAAAGTAAGGACTAAGAAAATAGAAACTTCTTGCACTAACTTCTATGAATTCCACGCCATCATCACTTCTTTTCTCTTGTCCTTAATTCATTTAATGTGGAAAAACATGATTAATCTCTTGCTTGCTCCAAGAAAACCTCCAAAACAATTCTCCTTTGTCCATAGCTTAAGCTCCCATTCTCTCGCATATCCAAGGATGAGAGGATCCATAGAGATGTACAAGATGCAATAAGTAATATATTTCTTTAAGAAGTATATATATATATATATATATATATATATATATATATATATATATATATATATATATATATATATATATATATATATATATATATATATATATATATATATATATATATATATATATATATATATATATATATATATATATATACACTTGCTTCAATATGTCCCTCCTCTGGTATTTCTAGAACTAAAGGAGGAATGGCTAGGATATGTGCATGTGGAGGAAAATATGGAATTATTCCCATATGCGGAACATAAATGTGTAAAACATGCCTCATAAAGCATAAATATTATTGCATCACAAATGGAATGATCTCCATCATCATGTGTCTATAAAGGATGAGAAATTGCCTCATTTTGGACCAACACTTGATTATCCACCTGTAAAAAGATGAAACAATGACAAAAAAATCTATCAATTCATGTTCTTTAGCATCTCTGCCTTCCCAATGAAGTTGCTCTACAGTAGGTGCAATAAGTACCGCAACATGAACAAGAATTTGAAGATCACTTCAATGCCATCTACATCACCTTCAATAACTATATTCGTAGGTGCAATAGGTGTTTTTCAATCCCCTTCACAATGTTCCACATCCCTTTGCTATCAACACATGTCGCATTATATATGTGCATAACGGGTAATTTATACCATCCAACTTGTCCTCAACATCCAACATATGGAATACATCATTGCTTTCATCCATGGCCACTGACTAAAAAACCTAATGCAAACAAGTGATTGTACCTCAAAAAGCTTAACAGAACTACCCTGTCGAAATCTACTAGAGTTGTAGAAGATTTTGAGGTGCTTGTATTGGTGAACCAAAACATGTATATATGTTTGGCACAAAAGGACAAAAATAACATGCATAGGCACTTTGATAGTGCGTTCGAAGGTTGAAATGAGCCAGATGAAAATTTCCATGCCACATAATGAAGTTATTTCGAACTCCTAATTTCCTTGAGTATGCTCACCAATTTTCATGCGATTTAGAGACTATGACCAGAGGGGTGTTGATGACACCATAGATGAAGCGGCACCCTACTTTGATGCCGATTGTTAGAGTTTGAGTTTTGCAAAAGCACATGAATAGCACAAGGAAGAAGAAGCTTGGAGCACAACACAACAAAGAATTAATTACCAAGTGAATGTACAAGAATGAGTAACCCCCTAGGATTATAGGTGTATTATCCGATGGAAAAAACATCCTAAAGAGGGGAAAAAAATGCTCCGGCAGTCCTAAGAGTGCTCACACATCACTACAAAAATATATCAACATATGTAAGGCCACCCTTCAAACAATGCTACTACAATAGACAACCACAACAAAGGCCTCAATATCAGCCTCCGAAAATGTGTCCTACCAGAGATACATATGGAAATCAGTAGAGAGAATAGATGCCATATAGCAATCCATATTACAGTAGGCCTATATATGACCAAAGACATCAAACTTGTTTTTTTTTATCATCAAGAACCACCTTCACACAACATTTTCCCAATCAAATATGCAAAATAGAATCTAAAAAGAACATAGTGCTAGTAGAACTTTTGATGCTTGACATAAAAACTAGCTATGTAGAGATTTACCCTAAAGATTGAATTGAATACCTAGAGGATAGTCATAGTGAAGGAAGATGATATAAAAAAATACAAGTGAGGGGATTAATAAGGCAAGTGAAAGAGTTTATTATCCCAATAAAGGAGCCATTTCATAATGTGAATGCATGAGAAATGCACCATCTCCTAAGTATCCATGCTACCGATGTGGGGATGATCACTTCTTGAGAGATTGCTCCAATCCATCTAAAAACTTTACATAGAAAATCGAAGGTCTTTATGAGGATTGTGGGAAGCAGCATCTGATCAAATATTGTCCTCAAAAATCTTAGAATTCATCATAGATACCACTTAAAATGGTGGAAATCATTGGTAGTGGTAGCAATTCTAAAGAATAATTCCTTCTGTAAGCACTTACAAGGGTTCAAGCTGAGAATCTAAAGAATGTAGAGGATCTAGAAGAGCAAGCTTCACCACCGTAATCCCTAGAACATGAGCTATCAAGAGACAAAAAAAAATGTAAGAACAGAACTTGACTTCTTATAAGGAAAAAGAAATGATTAGTGAGAAGTGGAACAAGAAGATGAGTAGCCTCAAGAAAAAGCTACAAGATCCACTCGAAAAAACTTTAAAATAAAGATCCATAGCCTTAGAGATTGAGAAATCTTTCAGTTCTATATTAGATGACCCACTCCTTGAAGACCTAGAAATGCTTTTCAAAGAATACAAGGCTAGTATAAAAATTGGATTAAGAATTGAAGCAAATCGTCAATGTTACCAAGATACCCAATTAGATAAAGTAATATTTAACATGTAATTAAGAAGCCCATTACTACAATAATGATGGACCAAGAATTACAATAGCCTCTGCCATAAGTTTAGAGAAAAGATTAAAAAAATGGAAGAATTCGTTAGGACTGAAGTATTACCCAACTCTTTTGATGAACCAAATCCGTGTGAAAAAGAGCATGTAGTTTATGTGGTTGAGGAATATATTGAGATAATTTAAGTAATCCATGAAGTGGAAGAAGAATGACATGAGTATTTGTCGAACCAAGTATAAAAGAAAGATGTAAATAAGATCAAAATAACAATCAATGACCTCTAGTGCAAGAAATTCAAGACAATGGAGCCATGAAGTTTGTAGAACACCCCTTGAATGAGTGCATCATGGATAGAACTATCTAACAATGGAGATGAGATCTTACATATATTACCATAATAGACTGGAGAATACCAGAGTAAATGTGTAATAAAAAAGGAAACATTGGTAAAATTTCCAATGGCCAAAATAGAATGTAGTACATTAGGCTATGGTATTAAAAAATACACATGTAAAATCTTATGCACGTTCCTAGTTTTCTTTCCATATTGATAAAGCTCACAAAATGAAAAATCAAAGAAAGATAACACAATTTAAGTAGCCAAAATGAGAAAGATTTTTCATTCCACTATGAGATATGTGGCCCAAATGGCCATGACAAATACAAGCCATACGATGTTCAGTAATAGCTAACAAGTTTTCTTTCTATGATCAAATAAAGGATAATGTGAGCCAACTTTACTTCCTTTTGCAATAACCATATTTCCCTTTGATATGCGAAAGGACTGACAATAGAAAACCACCTTATAGCTAATTGCATGAAGTTGACCAACTAACGTCAGACTGCATGATAACTGAGGTACATGGCGTACATTATGCATAGTAAATTTTGAACCATCAACGAACTGCACAACCACATCTCCAATCTCGACAACCTCACACTAGTAAGAGTCATAAGTCTCAGGGTACCAAGAGACTGTGCTTCATAAGTAGACAACCATTCTCCATATGTTGTCACATGGAAAGGAGCATCATAATCTAGTAGCCATATGTGGGAAAGAGAATCAGTCATAAGAGCCTTGGTGAGCACAATACTATCAAGTGTAAACACATCATATCATCAGAGATAGCATTAATTTCTTCAATCTTCATGATCGAAGCAGATGGTGCAGGAAGTTGTTAACATGCCCATCAACATTCTATCCTTTATTTGTAGCATTCTTTAACATATAGAAGTCCTTCTTCATATGTCCTTTCTTATGATAATAATGGCATTCGATATCCCTCTTCATTGATTTACTTATACTCTTATTTCGTTGACCATTCTTTTCCTTGTTCTTTCTCCTACCACATTGCTCATTCTTTCTTTGGTACGAATCATGAACATTATATGCATCTCCACTCTAAGTGCCAAACATAGATTTTCTATGAATCTCCTCGCTCAAGAGTGCTCTACATATGTCATCATAGACCAGTTTACCACCAAGTGCACTATTAGTAATAGCTCTGGAAAACCTATCACATGATGATGGAAAGGTGTATAACAACAAGGATTCTTTCATTTCATTATCCATCTCCATTTTTTGAGCATATTACTGAGAGAATATAGCATCAAACTCATTAAGATGAGTAGCAACACTCTCTGTGTCAATGCGAAGGTCATATAACTTTCTCATCGGATATACTTTATTTGATGTTTCTTTTTCACATGTATTTCATAACTTCTTTCAAAGCTCCTTTGCAATTTCACAATCCAATATTGTAAAGTAAACATTAACTTCCAGGTGTAATTGAATGGTAGACCTAACCATTTCATTCAACTCATCCCAATCATCATCATCCATATCAACGAGCTTCTTTGAGATTCCATTTATTGGCTTCCACTACCACCTCTAAATCAATACATCTTTAATTCAGTTCTTCCATAGAGCAAAGTTTGTGCCATCAAATTTCCGGATCTCAAAATGATCTTTGTCGTGCAAGTTATTAGCTCCTCTTAAGAACACTAGCACTAGACCCAGATCCACCAGATGTGCCTGAGATTTTTGATGTCACGATGATAGAGAACTGACTCGAATGATAATGGAGCTAGAATAGTTCAAACACCACTAAGGCTCAAATAGGATGACCAAGTGACAGATTGTGGGAAAATTTTGACAATCTCCCCAAAAGAATGGATTAATGAACAACAATGATCGACCGAAAAGATTGTGAGGTAAAATCGACTATTGTATAGTTTAAATACAAAAATCTGGAAAAAAAATTGAAAGTCTCCTTTGCAAAATGACCATTTGACTAATGTTAAAAAAAAAAAATTCACAAAACTACGAGTACTGACATGTAAACGTACATAGTGAATCACTGACTCTGCTGCATATAGCCACTTAACCGAAAGAAGCAGACTAGGCTTATCGAGCACCTATGAACAACTAGCATACATCTCCTATGGCGAGGTTGGGTAAATCTTCCACCTCCATCACCAAAGGCTTTATGCAAAATGTAATTGCTATATCAATGACCACATAGACATACATAAGCGGTATCCACATAAGCGTACATACAAGCACACATACAAGCGTACATAGTGTGTATGTGCTCAGTTTGTGCAATTAAATGGCATTGAAAGCTGAATTTACAACCCAAACACTAGCCAACAACACCTGCAAGTGTCTGTCAACTTTGTTCTTTAGGTCAAAAATCTGTATAAACTTGCTCTGGCCGCTCCCACCACAAATGAAAACCTTTCAAGAAACCTGTAAATTTACTAGTGTGGCTGAAAACATACCCCAAAATCTGAATATTCATTGTCAAAGAAGTACAAAGAACACTCTTCTTGATGTTCTTGACCCTGCATAAAGAGAACTATGCATGAAAGTACTCCAAGATGGCTCCAAGAATCACCCCAAAATTGCTTCAAAACAGACTTCAGAAGCAAAGAATGAAGCTTTGAAGGCCCAAAACGTGTTCAAAATAATGAACCTTAGTCTTTCTCCCTTGTTAAACACAAGCTTAAAAAATTTGCACAGGAGCAGCACTGCAATCTGATCTGCCTTTTACTAACATGTATGTGGTCTGAGATGGACCTCAACTGGGTAAAAAATCAAAACAGAAAAAGATAAGGCCAAACTGGACAAACAAAGAGAAAGCTCTTTTACAAATTTTGTAAATCATGGGGGTCAAATTTGATACTTTTTCCAAATATCTATCACACAGCAAGCATTTGAAGTGGTTTTACAACCAGCTATATTTGGTACAAACTTTGCAAGGGAATATTATATATTACATCATAAGCAACATTCCCAGTAAATAATCCCAAATCTTCTTATCAATATGTAAAATGAAAAATTCTTTAGCGAATCTTGCCTGTAATGATATGTAGAACATTAAAAGTAGGTGTACTTAACAGAGTGAATCATGCAAAACAGATTCCATCTAAATAATTAGACTAAGAAAGAAATAAAATTTTTTAAATGTTAAAAAAAAATAAAAAGCTACCCGTGTATGTTTTACTGCATGCAAACTCTTAAGTTTGGAAGATGATCAGAAGAGAATCTGCACAACCTTTTGAGAACATGGGATGTCCTGGAGGATTTCAGTAAAAAATATGATCTGATAGTTATCCTTTGAACTATCCGACAGCTGGACGGCCCCAAACAAAGGTCACTCCGGCCAACACCAGAAGAACCTGGCACTGCACTTTGCCTGCTTTGTAATTAACTGGTGAAAGCACCATCACTTTCTGGAACTTTCAGGATCTTTACTTACACTATGAATAGCCCCATCCTCTTTGTAAGGACTTCTAAAGGTTTTATTTAGTTCTCTTGCATATACATTTATATGTGCCAATACTGCTGGAGTTAAGTGCTGAAAGACTCTTGAAAATCAGCCTCATTCTTTCAGACATCTTTATCACTGTTCTTTTGCCTTAAAGATTACTGTTAATAAAGCCCCTTTTGCTTAAACAGAGCTTGTCTTTGGACTCAAATAAGTAACTCCCAAGATAAATTATAGGTTGATGGCTATGGATGAGCTTCACAAGTTGCATTTCCAACTGGAGCAAGCTCTTCGAGATCATCGGCCATAATATTTGACATAATTACGTATGCAGAACCTTCTTTGGAATGGAACTGTACTGCTTGATAAAATGCCTGCTTTCCAAGTTCCAAGTAGCCATGCACACGACAAGCACCAAGTAATGATGACCAAATAGATGGATCAATCTGCAGCGGTATCCTTGAAAGCAAATCTTCCAGCCATAAAAAGTTGCCTGCCCTTCCCAACAAGTCTACCATAGTCCCATAATGTGTCACATCTGGAGAGAGATGATGATCGCTTTTGATTGACATGAAAGATTCAGTACCCCCAACAACAAAACCTGCATGACTGCAAGCAGCTAGTACTGCAGTAAATATGTTTGCATCCAACTTTACACCCACATGCAAAAGTTCTTCGAATAACATCAGGCTCTCTATCAAATGACCACTTCCTGCATGACCTCTGAGACAGGCTGTCCAAGATGCAAGATGAGGTGATGAAAGCCCTGCAAAAATTGCTTGCCCGTCAACAGTACAAGCACACCTTCCATATGCATGAATTAAAGTAGCTGTTAATGACAAATTCATATCACAGTCAGCAGCCATTACTGCAGTGTGGAGTTCATGGCATAATGCCAAATGGCCTGCTTCACTACAAACCTGTAAAATACAAATGACAGTGATGTCATCAAGTCCTACTTCCTGAAATTGCATCTTTTTGAATAATTCCAAAGCCTTCACTTCTAAACCCTGGTTAACATAGGCAGAAAACATTGCATTCCATGATGAGATGCTACAATTTGGCAAAGTATCAAACACTTCCTCTGCTTCAACAATTGTTCCAAGTTTCCCATACATATGCAAGAGAGTGTTACTGGCAAGCATATCAGATGTAATGCCCTTCATATTTGCATCAGTGTGAAGAGCTTGCAGCATCTCCGACAAGAAAGTTTTGCTTGACCATCCCCTCACCTCTACATTTTTATGTAGTATCCCACAAGCCTGGAGAGCAAGCACAAAGCTTACTGAGCCAGGATCAACGCCCTCCTCTTGCATCTGCCTGAACAGTAAAAGAGCTTTCTCTCCATGGCCATTCCCAACATAGACAGAGAGCATAGCATCCCAAAATGTCCTGTCACCTTTAGGCAAACCAAGAAACATGTTCTCTGCTTCCTCAATAGCACCACATTCACCATAGAGGCTCATAAGAGCTTTATTCACTTCAATATTTGTTGTAAGTCCCTGCCTGCATGCATCAGCATGCAGGGCTCGCCCAATTTCCATTGGCATTAAACTTCCTTCTCCAAGCATCTTTTGCGTGAGTGCTCTGCATGCCTGAATACAAATAGAAACCATCAATGGATCAGGGGTCAGTTGCTTTTCTTGCATATGCCTATATAACTGCAATGCTCTCACTCCATCACCTTGCTGAACAAAAGATGATGCCATTGCACTCCACGATACAATATTCTGTATCACTGACCCACAAAATACATTCTCTGCCTCAGTAATTGAACCACACTTACCATATGCAACCAGAAGGCTACTTGCAATAAAGGGATCAGATGCATAACCATTTTTCCAAACATCCTCATGCAATGCACGTGTTATTTCAAGAGCCGATGATTTCACAACACCTATGTCATTTTCTATAAGTGAACCACATGCCTGAGCAGCTGCAAGGAAGGCTTTCTGGTCAGGAATCACCCCATGCTCTTGCATATGACTATAGAGCTGCAAAGCTTTTATGCCCTGGCACTGCTCAACATATGCAGAGAGCATTGCTGTCCAAGCAACAACACTATGTTGAAAAAACCTGCAGAATACACATTCTGCTTCCAACATACTACCAACCTTACCATACATATTCACCAAGGAGCTAACAACAAAAGCATCAGATGCAAGACCTTTCCTTTGTGCATCAGCATGCAGACCCTTGCCAATTTCAAGAGAAGCGACTGCAATCCAGTGATCATCTCCAGTCATAATGGTATTTTTTTCAGGAAGAGCTGGACACGCTCGAATAGCAAGTACAAATGCCTGTTGATCTGGATTCACCCCATCATCAACCATTTGCTTGTACAATTTTAAGGATTTCTTTGCCTGGCCATCAGCGAGATATGCTGAGAGCATGGCAGTCCATGTAACAACGTTTCTGTGTGAAAAAGAACCGAAAACTTTTTCAGCTTCAGAAATAGCCCCGCATTTACCGCAGACTGAGAGGAAAGAAGTGCCAATGTATGAATCCAATGCAAAACCTGTTTGTTGAGCATCATTATAGACAGCTTTTGCAATCTCTAAAACATGTTTCATATGTGGTCCATCCATACCATACCATACCTCCTCATCTGCAACCATGTAACAGGCTTTCAACACTGTAGCAAATGTGTGCTGATCTGGATCTATTCTCTCTTTCTGCATGTGTTGATAGAACTGCAGAGCTTCTTCTCCTCTACCCTGCTCAATATAAGCTAGAAGCATTGCATTATATGACACCCTGTTGCACTGAGGCATTGTCACAAAAACATTCTCTGCTTCTTCAATGGTACCAATTTTTCCATAAATACAAACAAGTGTAGTGCCAACATAGGCATTAGACAAAAAGCACATTTTCCGGGCATCTGAATGAAGAGCCTGCACAATCCTGTGGCAATCTACTTTTAACATACTGAACTCTGGAGCTGAACCTTCCCCCTTCTCAATGAGGATGCCACAAGCCTGCAGAGCAGACACCAGGCTTAGCTCATTAGGGACAACTTTAAGCTCTCGCATAGTCCTATATAGCTTCAAAGCATTATGCGCATGACCCTGTTCAATGAATGCTGAGAGCATAGCATTCCATGCAACAACACCACTCTCAGGCAATGAGACAAACGCATCCACTGCATCTGAAATGGCACCACACTTAGTATACATGCTCACAAGGGTGTTTCCTACAAAATAAACTGACGTGAACCCCTTCTTGCGGGCATCTTCATGCAGTTGCTTACCAGTCTGCAGGTCTTGAAGAACACCACAAGCTTTAAGAAGACTGGCATATGTGTACTCATTTGGCTCCACTCCATCTTCTTTCATCATACCGTGTAATTTCAGTGCATCGTGCGCACAACCACGCTCCACACAGGCAGAGATCATGGCAGTCCAAGAGAAGACCGTGCGAGTAGGCAGTAAACAAGCTGTGTAGTATGCATCCTCTATAGCGCCACTTTTAGCTAGAGCCACAACTACATAATCGCCCAACACACCGAAGAACCCACATACATCTGATGTAAGATGTGTGTAAAGATGCAGAGTAACCGGCAAAGACCTTCTGATGTTGCAAGCTTTTAAGATGGGAATATACCCATCCAAAGATAGCGGCGTGGCATCGTAATGAAGATGAGTCAATGCATCTTCCACCCGCCCCTCCTTGCATAAGGATTCGACAGTAAAGATGGCATTGAAGTTTGTGCTGTTGTTGCGAATGCAAGAAACATCCGTGTTCCTGTGTGGCAAAGCTTCCAAATTCGCATACGTTCTTAGACTTCGACGTCCGACACTCCTGACTACTTGAAGAAGACCAGCAGGCATTACGTTGTTCGGCCCCCATGCGATCAGCAGGATTCACAGTCAGGCACTCCCAGTGCACGTTCATGGCGCTTACGAGGAGTTGCCTGGTTGGAAATCGTTCCTTTTATTACTTCAACTGTCAATCCTTTGTTCAGCCTGATACAGGAACCCCTTTCACTCATATAGTCATCATAACCTTCAGATTAGTCTACTGTCCATCTCAATGTATTGTCATCTCCATGGATTGTTTTTAGGAGCGACGGATAAGAACTTTGGAACTTTGAAGCAACGAAAAGGGTAGAGTTCTTATTTTGACTAACTTTAAATTATAAAAACATTAGGCATACGAGTATTACCATTTGTTTTTAGGTTTAGTGTCTTAATAACAAAACAATTCTTGTGTTGTATATGTCTAAACGAGGGATTGCTCTTATGATTTTTAATTCTTTTACATGGATAATCTAGTGGCTTGTCAATAGACCACTCCTTGGGAGAATCACCAACAAAAATTCATCTTTGTTTTTGAAGTTTCCAAAGGATCTCTTTGTTTTAAGATCTTCTAGAGGATCTCATCTCTGGTCACATTCCAAAGGGCAGTCTGGTATCCAACAGTGTCCCCAAGAAGAGCTTTCTTCCAATTGATTGGTCGATTATCCCTAAGGATAAAGTGTAGTAAGGTTTCACTCCAGAAATGTTAACCTGAGGCAATATGTTTCTAGACAAATGTGCAATTTGAATAGCACTTTGAGGAGAGGGAGAAATGTTGGAATGGATGACAAAATATGCCAAAATATCTTCAAATGACAAGCTCCTTATGACCACTTTCGTACGAGTACCAGTTTGGTTGGCAGAGGTGGAACTAGAGATAATAAAACCAAACATGTTTGGTTGGCATAGGTGGAACTAGATATAATAAAACCAAAGATTATATGTTCTATATTCTTCCAAAACAACTAATCAACTTGAGAATCAATGTGATCAACAAATTTTTCTTTCATATCATCCTAGATTATGAACTCAAAAGGAGCAAGAATTGCTTTGCCATAAGTTAAAAAAAGGGGTTTCAACTATAGTACCCTTCTTTGTAGTTTGGTATGCCCAAGTAGCTCCAATCATAGTTCTTGTTCATTTAGTCTAGTGATTTGATGAAAGCTTGTGTAGTAAGCTAATCAAAACTTTATTAGAGCTCTCTGCCTATCCCTCTATCATTGATAATTTGTAGAGGGCACCCAAACCTTGAAAAAATATGTTTATGCATTAATTTTTTGTGTATTGATGATGTGCAATATGATGTGGTTTTTGCCTCTACCCATTTAGTAAAATAACATGTGGCCATTAATATGTACCTTTTATTCCTAGATTAACCAATTGGGTTGATGGATTCAGTGAAACCAAGAGCCCGTTTTGACATGGAATAGTAGACAAGATATAACTCAGGGAAAGAGAAGTTTTGGTATTATAGATTTGAATCAATCGATACAATATCTTTGGAAAATAGCTTCCTCACGAAGCCTTGAACTCTTGACCACCCCCGAGCTATCACAATCTCATTCACACTTGCACTCTCAATCACACTCTCACTCTCAATCACAGTGTAATTCTCAACAAATCTCTTTCAAAATAGAGTTCATCATCCCCAAGGAAGTGTGTGAATCCACCAAATATAGAAAAAGTCGGCTCTCCTCGTGTTGCATGCAAAACTTTACAAAAGCATTCGTTTGTAGTATTCAAGTGCTTTCTTTAGTAGTACCTATCAAAAAATGTAAGAAAAGAAACAAAAAGACATATCTAAAGACATCCGTAAGTGTGCATGGCAACACATATGCATCAAAATCACGGATTCGAATAGAAATAGAGAAGCCCACTTTTTGTTTTTTAGTACCTAAAAATTGCTTTTTTGAGCTTTTTGTATGTGTTGTTTAAACTTTCCAGGTCCTCTATCCATCTTCTCAATAATTTCTTTAGATACTTCCACTTTATTTGGGAAAACAGAAAATGAAGGTGGATTAGAAAAATTATAACCATACATAGCCTCAAACTGAGTCATTTTCATATATGCATGCCATGCACTATTGTATGCAAACTTGAATAATGAAAAATATTCACTCCATTTATCTTGCTTTTCATCCATAGACATACGCAACATATCTTCAAGTACTCGATTAACCCTCTTTGTTTCCCCATCAGTTTGTGGATGGAAAGATGTACTCATACAAAGTTGAGTTCCAACCGATTCGAATACTACTCTCCAAATCTTTGATGTTAATCTAGAGTCTCTATCAAAAATTATGAGTTTAGGCATTTCATGCAGTCAAAAAAAATCTTTTACAAATAGTCTTGGAACATTCAAGGTAGTATCCGTCTTTTTCATAGGAAAGAAATGTGTCATCTTGGTAAGTCGAAAAACTACCACAAATATGGTATCATGTTTACTTCTCATCGTAGGTAATTTAGTGATAAAGTCCATAGAGATAGACTCCCACTTTTGATTTGGAATATCCAAAGGTGGAAGCATTCCATAAATTCTCTTAAACTCAGATTTCACATGTTGGCACTTTAAACATTCACTAACATATTTTCTAATATCCCGCATCATACATGGCCAGAAGCAGAATGCTTCATTTTAACATAGGTGATTGAATAATCATACTTGCTTAATAATTCATGCCAATGATTTTACTTATTGTTAAGCAATGGTTGTGTGAAAATGTATTTTAGACTCTGATGATCTGTTTTCAATTCAAACTTAATCCCTAACAGTAGATGCCTCCAATGCTTAAATGCGTGTACAACAACAAGCATTTCTAGATCATTAGGATAACTAGGTTCGTGTTTTCTTAATTTTTTGGATTCATATGCAACCACCCCACCATCCTGTGAAAGAAAACATCCTATCTAACTACCATTTGCATCACATGCAACCATAAAAGGTTTTCCCATCTCTAGTATTTTCAAAACACAATTTTCATGACTTTTTGTTTCAACGATTCAAATGATTTTTGACAGGCATCACTCCACACAAATCCTATATTCTTTTTATTCAATTATGTGAGGGGAATAGAGAAATCCTTTATATGCTCTTTCATATTGTGCCAATCCTAAAAAATTGATAACATCCCTTACAATTTTAGGAACGGTCCAATCAACTATTGTTTTCACTTTATCCTGATCTATATGAATTCCCTCTTTAGAAATGACTCTTCCTAGATACAAAAGTTTGTCCTTAGCAAAGAAACATTTTTTCTTCTTTACATACAATTTGTGCTCTCTAAGAGTTTGCAAAGTCTTCTTGAGATGTACAACATGCTCATCATCATCTTTAGAGTATACAAATATATCATTAAGAAATACTAAGATGAAATCATCTGGGTAATCATGAAAAATATTGTTCATCAAGCACATGAATGTGGAAGGCACATTTCTCAATTCAAAAGGTAAAACCATAAACTCATAGTGGCTATAATGTGTTCAAAAAACTATATTGGGTATGTCTACTATTTTGATCCTTATTTGGTGATATCTAGATCTTGAGTCAAACTTAGTGAATATAGTCGCTCCACTTAGTTGACCTAATAAGTCATCTATATTAAGGAGTGGGTACTTATTTTTAATTGTTCTTTTATTCAACCCCCTATAGTCAATACATAATCCATAAGAACCGTCTTTCTTCTTCTGAAATAAAATAGGTGTTCCCCAAGGTGAAACACTCGGTCTTATCAAGCCTTTCTTGAAAAGATAATCTAATTCATTCTTAAGATACTTTAATTCATCTATGTTAAATCTATAGGGTGCTCTAGAACATGGTTCACTTGCTAGGTATAGGTCAATGGCATGGTCAATTTTTCTAGGTGGAGGTATACCAAGCAAGCCTTCTGGAAATACATCTACATATTGTTTCAAAATATTTTCTACATAATTTGAAAAAAAATCATCATTATCTTCCTCATGCAGATTGTTCACATGCATTACAAATGTTCTACAGCCATCACACATACCTCTAATCAATTGCATAGCAGAAATGAGAATAGGCATAGGATTATGTGCATCACCTAGAATGTGGATAGATTTACCATCTAACTTCAAAATGATTGTTCTTTGTTCGCAATCAATTGTTGAAAAATTTGTAACTAACGAGTCCATACGTAAAATTACATCACTCTGTTTCATTTCAATCATATGGAAAATCCCCAAAAAAACACCTATAAGAAAAAGTAAATGCAAGGTTATCAATGTATCCTTTCATATAGTGTGGTCATCCATTGGCCATCTCCACAGGTCTTGTTATCTACATATTTAGGGGTATACATAAATTCTATACCAATTTGGAAGATAGAAACCAATGCGTACTATTCAAATCGATCAAAAATCTGATGCATAGAAATCATATCCAAAATTGTAAATACAGACGTGCTTGGAGAAAAAACTAGCCACCATGCAACATAAAGTAGAGTAAGGGCACTCACCTCCATCATCTACTTTCTTCGTTGTTACACCTTCCTCAATGATGTTTATCACCTTCGATTGTGGAGGCCAAAAAAATCCCTTGTTCGGGCATTCATATGTCCAATGCCCTTGCTCCCTTGAATGGAAACACAAATCGAGTCATTTTTCCCCCTCAATAAAATCAAGGTCTGCCTGCCAATGGATGGTTTGATGCCTTCTTTGATTTCCATGTGAATAGGAGTCTTACCTTGATTATTAGAAGAAGAATTCTTATTTGAATTGTTCATGTTTGTTGTGGCAGGTATCTGTGGCCTATGTCTTGCCATAATGAATCTAGTTCTATTCACCTTGAGCATATTAAACTTCTCCATCTTCTCAAAATTCTCTGCCATCACAACACCATCAAGGAAATTAACACATCTAGATCCCTTCACTTGATAATGAAGTTCCTCACAAAGGCCTTCAATAAACTTGTTCTTTAGAGCATCACCACTAACCTCCAATGCATATTTGTGAAGGCATAAAAACTTTTCCTTGTATTCCTCAACAAACAATCTATGCTTGTCACTCTAGTGTTGTCGAAAATTGTAGAACTCCATCTTCTTCTCCATATGGTAGTGTGGAGAACAGTAACATTTTTTTGCTTGCTCTCTAAATTCCTTCCATGGAACCAGATCATAACATGTTTGGGTCTACATATAGGACTTCCACCATAACTTTGCAATGCCATGCATGTGTAGGACTCCAACCTTTGCCTTGGACTCTTCATTGAATTGTCAAAGGTCAAAGAAATCCTTTAGCTCTTCAATCCATGCCTTCAAATCTTTATCGCTCTTCTTCTCACCATCAAAATCATTCAAATTTGCCTTCTTGAAGACTTGTTTGAGAGCAAACTCACCCGCCTCCACATCTTCATAATTGCATTTTCGTCTTCTTGTAGGCACACTAGATGTTCTTGCACCTTCATCCATTTCATCATTGAGATCCATGAACAAATTTGTTGTGCCTTTTGGTTTCTTTCCACCTCTCTCTTTTAGTAATTCTCCAAGAATCTTATGAATAAGCTCCTCTTGCTCATGAATGTTTTGGGTCAAGCCTTCCATCATTGTCGAGGATCAATAATGCTCTGATACCACTTGTAGTGCTTCCTCAATCACAAGCTATCCCCAATCACAAGCTTCTGATCACTCAAGAATAGTAGAAGAGGGAAAAACAAAACTTGCAGAAGAAAGAGAAAATCTGATGCGGAAGAGTAGACAAGATATAACTCAGAGAAAGAAAAGTTTTGGTATTATAGATTCGAGTCAATCGATACAATAGCTTTGGAAAATAGCTTCCTGAGGAGGCCTCAACTCCGAACCATGACCAAGCTATCATAATCTCATTCGCACTTGCACTCTCAATCACATTCTCACTCTCGCTCTCACTCTCACCCTAAATCACAAGGTTATTCTCAAATTTTCGGCCTCTTCATGCTTGACACTGCAAATCTCTTTCAAAACAGATTTTGTCATCCCTAAGGAAGTTCTTCATCCACCAATTATAGAAAAAATCATATCTCCCTATGTTGCATGCAAAAATTTCACAAAAAAGCATGTTTGTAGTAGTCAACTGCTTTATTCAGCAATACTTGTCCAAAAATAGAAGAAAAGCAATGTAAAGACATATCCAAACTTAGCATGAAAACATGTATGCATCAAAATCACGGATTCAAATAGAACTAGAGAAACTCACTTTTTTTTAAGTATACATGTCAACTGTTCCATCAGGTTTACGCTTTAGCTTATATACCCACTTGGTGTCAATGGCCTTCTTGCCAGGAGGCAAGTCACATAAATACCAGGTACCATTTTTCATGATAGCATCATATTCAGATTGCATTGCAGCCATCCAATGTTCAGAATTTTGTGTTTCATCAAACGAAACAGGTTCAGCCTCATCAGAGAGACTAGAGGCAAACATATTATAGCAATCTGATGTAAAAGAGGCACAATGAGAGCCTGATCGAGCACGATATGATAGAGGTGCATCTAATTTTCTATCACGCAAGGTCCGCACTAGCCATTTTGGCATAGTTTTTGCATGCTTAATATCAACTCTCTCATCAACAAGTGCATCATGTAAATCTGCATAAGAAATGGAATGATCCGCATCATCACATGAAACCTACAAAGGCTGAGAAGTTGCCTCATTAGGATAAACACTAGACTGTCCACGTGTAAAAAGGGGCAACAAAGTATCATACATGTCTTTGGAGCTAACATATGTCTCCTTAGTACATGAAAGCAATGGTGGAATAGCATCTTCCACAAAAACAACATCACACCTAACCAGAATGCGTTTAGTCTGTGGATGATACAAATGATAGCCTTTACTTTCAAAATTGTACCCAACAAAAATAGATTTTACTGCTTTATCATCCAATTTTCTGTGATGTTGTCCAAACACTAATGCATATGCCAGACAACCAAAAACACGCAAATGAGCAATAGATGGCTTGAGACCATGCCAAGCCTCATATGGAGTGACAGACTACAGCGCTTTAGTGGGAATAGGTACATATGCTGCACACATAACAACCTCAAGCCAGAAACTATGTGGTAAAGCCTGACTCTTGACCATACACCTCGCCATCTCCATGAGTGACTTGTTCTTTCGTTCAGCAACTCCATTCTATTGAGGTGTATATGACACTATACACTAATGTTTTATCCCATGTTCAGCGAGAAATGCATTAAATTCAAACGACATATATTCCCCCCCTCGATTAGAATGGAGGGTGCCCATTTTACATGTTGACAGATTTTCAGCTAAAACCAGAAACTGTTTGAAGCACATAAACACTTCAGACTTTGCCTTCAACGGATATACCCGTGCATGCCTCGAAAAATCATCAATGAAAGTCACGAAGTAAAGATAGTTCCCAAAAGAAGGTGTCTGCATAGGACCATAGAGATCACTATGTACAAGCTGCAATTTCTGAGTAGCCCGAACTGAACCATCTTTTGGAAAGGAAGAAAGCTGCATTTTGCCCAAAATACAGCCTTCACATACATATTTATCGGGTGCCTCAAGTATGGGCAAAGAGGACACCATTTCAGATTTTTGCAGTCATAGGAAACTGTTGATATATTTATGTAATGTTATGTGTGAACACTCTAGGACCGCCGGGGCACTTTTTTCCCTCTTTAGGAGGTTTTTTCCCCTCGGCTTGTATATACATCTATTGCCCTAATGGGCTACTTATCTTTGTGCATTCTCTAGTAATACATTCAATCTTGTGTGTTGTGCTCCAAGCTTCTTCTTCTTCCTTGTGCTATTCATGTGCTTCCGTAGATGCCTAACTCCAACAATTGGTATCAGAGCAGGTCACCGCTTCATCTAGGGCGTCATTGACACTCCTCCGGTTGCAGTCTCAAATTCGCACGAAATTTGGTGAGCATACTGAGGGTGTTTCAGAGATCAAAAAAGATTCGCTTTGTGGTGCCGAAATCGCGATCTGAGCTCGTTTCGGCCTCCGGACGCACTATCGCAGCGCTTGTGCAGGCTATTTAATCTTTTTGTGCCAAAGGTATATACATGTTTCGATTCGCCAGTATAAGCATCTCGAAGTCTGCTACAAGTTTAGCAGAACTTGTCTGGGCAGTTCCGTTCAACTTTTTGAGATACAGTCAATTTTCTGCATCAAAGTATTTAGTCACCGATCATGGCTGAAAGCAGTGATGTATTCCGTATGTTGGCTATTGAGGATAAGTTGGATGGTACCAACTACCCATTATGGGCTTATATGATGCGACATGTATTGGTTGCAAAAGGACTGTGGAACATTATGCAGGGTGTTGAAAGAGGTCATGTTACACCTGCGACTACAGGTACTGCAAATACAGGTGCTGAAGCTGACGGAGATGGTGTCGAAGATGATATTTTGCAGATTCCTATTCGTGCTATTGTTTCTATTGCACCTACTGTAGAGCAAATTCGTTGGGATGGCAGAGATGCTCAAGCACATGCATTGATAGCTTTGTCTGTCAAACGTGCTATTATTCCTCACATTCGCTCTTGCAGAACAGCAAACGATGCTTGGGATACATGCTAGGAATGAGGCTCGTGTTGCTTACCTCCGAAAACAGTTGGAGAGTGAGCACATGAATGAAGGTGATTCTATGGACAATTTTCTAACAAAGATCAAAGACTTGAAGGAACAGTTGATTTCTGCTGATGAGGTTATACCAGATAGCTCACTTGTGCAGACCGTTCTGAATGGTCTTCCTGATTCATATCAGAGTTTTGCTTCTACTCTTTGATTGATGATGAAAGGCAATCCAAATGCTTGTCATTTGAGGAGTTAGTCTCTGTTCTATTACAGGAAGATCAGTCCAGGCAGAATAGGTCCATTATGCGTGTTGCAGATCAAGCTTTCCTGGCTAGTCAAAAGGGCAAAGGAAAATGGAGTTCTTCTACTAGTAAGCAGAAATTTGCAAATGCTACACATTCGAAGAACCAGGATAAAGATGAGAAGAAATCAGAAAAGCAGAAATTGTTTTGCAAGTACTGTAAAGGGAATGATCATATCATAAAGAACTGTCCAAAATTGGTTGCAAAAGAGGCAAAGAAAAAGGAGGCTGGAATGGTTGTTACAGAAGCCTCTACACCAAAAACAGAGTCTGCTAATCTTGTGCAGGAAGAAGAATGGGCGTTTACTATTGTTTGCAGTTTTGACCCATCTTCTCATGAGCAGTGGCATGTCTGCAGTGGACTCAGATGTTTGGTACTTTGACAGTGGGGCGACCAAACATATTACCTCGCAGTGCAGTTTCTTCTCTTCACTCGAGCCTGCCCCTACAGGGAATACTGTCACATGCGCCAACAACTCCTCTTATCCTGTTATGGGAGTTGGTAAGATCATTCTGACTACTGCTGATGGTAGTTCTTTCACCTTGTCAGATGCTTTATTTGTGCCAGGGATCAAGAAGAATCTGTTATCAGTTTCTGCATTAGCCAAGATTGGCTTGGTTGTGAAATTTGTTGATGACAGATGTACAGTTCATGATCTGTCAAATGGCGATGTTATTATTGCATCTGGCATTTTATGTCGTGGGTTGTATAAGCTCATAGACTATGAAAGATCTGTGAATGATTCGGCATGTGTAGTTCATGATTCTCAAGCTATGTCAGATGAAAAGCTTTGGCATGCACGCTTTGGTCATCTAAATTTTGCTAGTTTGCTACCCCTGCAGAAATCTGATATGGTGTCTTTTTTGCCCAAGCTTGAGGCACCTGGAAAACATGTATGTGAAGGCTGTATTTTGGGCAAAATGCAACGTTCCTCCTTTCCAAAAGATGGTTCAGTTCGGGCTACGCAGAAATTGCAGCTTGTACATAGTGATGTCTATGGTCCTATGCAGACACCTTCTTTTGGAGACTATCTTTACTTCGTGAATTTCATTGATGATTTTTCCAGGCGTGCATGGGTAGATCCATTGAAGGCAAAGTCCGAAGTGTTTTTGTGCTTCAAACAGTTTTTGGTTTTGGCTGAAAATATGTCAGCATGTAAAATGTGCACCCTCCATTAACAGGTGTCCCACTAAAGCACTGCAGTCTATCACTCCATATGAGGCTTCGCATGATCGCAAGCCATCTGTCGCTCATCTGCGGGTTTTTGGTTGTTAGGCATATGCAATAGTGCCTGAACAACATCGTAGAAAATTGGATGATAAAAAAGTAAAATGTATTTTTGTTGGGTACAGTTCTGAAAGTAAAGGCTATCCTCTGTATCATCCACAGACTAAACGCATTCTGGTTAGCCGTGATGTTGTTTTTGTGGAAGATGCTATTCAGCCATTGCTTTCATGTACTAAGGAGACATCTGTTAGCTCCAAAGACATGTATGATACTTTGATGCCTCTTTTTACAGGTGGATAGTCTACTACTGGTCCTAATGAGGTAACTTCTCAGCCTTTGTAGGTTTCATGTGATGATGCAGATCATCCCATTTCTAATGCAGATTTACATGATGCACTTGTTGATGAGAGAGCTGATATTGAGGAGGCAAAAACTATGCCAAAATGGCTGGTAAAGACTTTGTGTGACAGCAAATTAGATGCACCTTTGGCATATCGTACTCGTTCAGGCTCTCATAGTGCCTCCTTTGCATCAGATTGCTATACTATGGCTGCGTCTAGTCTCTGTGATGAGAATGAGCCTATTTCTTTTGATGAAGCACAAAATTCAGAAAATTGGATGGCTGCTATGCAATCTGAATATGATGCTATAATGAAGAATGGTACTTGGTCTTTATGTGACTTGCCTCTTGGCAAGAAAGCCATTGGTACTAAGTGGGTATACAAGCTAAAGCGTAAACCTGATGGTATAGTTGATAGGTATAAGGCTAGGCTTGTTTTGTTGCAAAGGGTTATGCACAGGAAAGAGGCATTGATTTTGATGAGACCTTTGCACCCACATGTCGTATGACTACTATTGTGCACTTACAGCCCATCATGGTTGGAATGTACATCAGTTCGACATTAAAACTGCATTTCTGAATGGTGACTTGCATGAAGAGCTGTATGTTTTTCAACCCCATGGTTTTGTGCAGAAAGGGCATGAAAACCAGGTGTGCAGGTTAAAGAAGGCATTATATGGTTTAAAGCAAACACCACGTGCTTGGTATGAGAAGATACATGCCTATCTGATTGCACATGGTTTTGTGAACAGTCCAACTGAGAGCACCTTATATGTTAAGCATGCCAATGATGTGCTTCTGATCATTGTTGTCTATGTTGATGAAATGCTGCTCACTGGTCCTATCGAGAAGCATATTGTTGATTTTAAGGCTGATTTGCATGCCTCATTTGAGATGTCTAATTTGGGGCATTTGCATCATTATTTGGGCATTGAGTTTATGCAAGTTGATGGTGGATTGGCTTTGTGTCAAATGAAATATATTGACACATTATTGCAGCGTTTTGGTCTTGAAGACTGTAAGCCTATTGCCACTCCTATGGAGACAGGTTTATGATTGAGTCTTCATGATGTTGGAGATGCATTTGATGTTGTCCTCTATCAGCAAGCTGTTGGATGCTTGATTTACTTATTCATTACCCGGCCAGATATTCAGTTTGTTGTCTCACAGATGAGCCGGTTTATGCATTGCCCAGGTGTCAAGCATTGGCAGGCGGTTAAGCGCATCTTTCGCTACTTGAGTGGTACTCGGCTACTTGGGTTGTTTTATCCCAAGGGGGGATCACTACCGCTAGATTTGCATGCTTTTTCTGACTCAGACTGGGCTGGTTGCTATGACACTCGTGTGTCCACTAGTGGCTTTTGCTTCATGCTTGGTAGCTCATGTATATCTTGGTTGAGCAAGAAGTAGCCTACTGTGGCCACTTCCAGTTGTGAGGCTGAGTATAGGGCAGCTTTCACAACTATTGTTGAGTGTGTGTGACTCAGACGCCTTATGGCTGATTTGGGTGTTGGTCAGTCCTCTGCCACCGCCATCTTCACTGATAGTTAGAGCGCATTGGCTGTTGTGAGGAACCCTGTGTTCCATGAGTCGCACTAAGCGCATTGAGGTGCATTAGCATTATGTTAGGGAGAGGTTCTCTACTAGGGAGATCAGCTTGGCATATGTGCCCACGCAGGAGAACATTGCAAACCTTTTCACGAAGGCTCTGCCTAGGGAGAAGTTTGAAGCTTTCCGCAAAGCTTTGGGCTTACTTGCTTTCGTGGAGTGATTTCCACATAGCTTGGTACTTCCTTATACATGAGTGCCAGCTCCTTGTTCACCGCATCACTCCCAGGGGGGATTTGTTGATATATTTAGGTAGTGATGTGTGTGAACACTCTAGGACCGCCGGGGCACTTTTTTCCCTCTTTAGGAGGTTTTTTTCCCCCCGGCTTGTATATATGTCTATTGCCCTAATGGGCTACGTATCTTTGTACATTCTCTAGTAATACATTCAGTCTTGTGTGTTGTGCTCCAAGCATCTTCTTCTTCCTTGTGCTGTTCGCGTGCTTCCGTAGACGTCTAACTCCAACTCAAACTAGCAAAATTCAGATGACCAAAGTGTGCATGCCAAAGCTTTGCATCTGACATAACCTGAGAATTATGTACTGCACATGCCAAAATATTTACAGATTTTTCATAGTCTATGAGCTTATGCAGCCCACCACATAAAATGCCAGAAACAATAATGACGTTGCCATTTGACATATCATGAACTGTACATCTGTCATCAAAAAATTTCACAATCGAGCCAATATTGGCTAATGCAAAAACTGATAACAAATTCTTCTTGATCCCTGGCACAAACAAAGCATCTGACAAAGTGAAAGAACTACCATCAACAATAGTCAAAATGATCTTACCAACTCCCATAACAGGATAGAAGGAGTTGTTGGCGCATGTAATAGTATTCCCCATAGGGGCATGCTCGAGTGAAGAGAAGAAACTGCGCTGCAAGGTAATATGTTTGGTCACCCCACTATCAAAGTACCAAACATCTGAGTCTATTGAAGACATGATTGCTCATGAGAAGATCGGTCAGAACTACAAACAGTAGTAAATGCCCATTCTTCTTCCTGCACAAGATTAGCAGACTCTGCTTTTTGTGTAGAGGCCTCTGCAACAACCGTTCGGGCCTCTTTCTTCTTTGCCTCTTTAGCAGCCAGTTTTGGATAGCTCTTGGTGACATGATCATTTGCTTTACAGTATTTGCAAAACAATTTCTGCTTTTCTGATTTCTTCTCATCTTTGTCTTCCTTCTTCAAATGTGTAGCATTTGTAGATTTCTGCTTACTAGTAGAAGAGCTTCCTTTACCTTTGCCCTTTTGACTAGCCAGGAAAGCTTGATCCGCAACATGCATAATAGACTTGTTCTGCCTAGACTAGTCTTCCTACAATAGAACAAAGACTAACTCCTCAAATGACAAAGCATTTGGATTGCCTTTCATCATCAAATGAAGAGTAGAAGCAAAACTCTGATATGAGTCAAGAATACCATTCAGAACGGTCTGCACAAGTGAGCTATCTGGTATAACTTCATTAGCAGAAACCAATTGTTCTTTCGAATCCTTGATCTTTGTGAGAAAATTGTCCATAGAATCACTTTCATTCATGTGCTCACTCTCCAATTGTTTCCGGAGGTAAGGAACACAAGCCTCATTCCTAGCTTGGTACAATGTGGTAAGTGTATCCCAAGCATCTTTAGCTGTTCTGCAAGAGTGAATGTGAGGAATAATGGCATGTTTGATAGACAAAGCTATCAATGCATGTGCCTGAGCATCTCTGCCATCTCAAGAAATTTTCTCTACAGTAGTTGCAATAGAAATAGAAGCATGAACAAGAATCTGTAGAATATCATCAACTTCGACACCATCTCCATCGGCTCCAACACGTGTATTTATAGTACCATTATTCGCAGGTGTAACAAGACGTCTTTCAACACCCTGCACAATATTCCATAATTCTTTTGCGACCAATACATGACTCATCATATAAGCCCATAATGGGTAGTTGGTACCATCCAACTTATCCTCAACATCCAACATACGGAATACATCACTGCTTTCATCCATGCCCGGTGACTAAAATACCTTGATGCAAAAAATTGATTGTCTCTCAAAAAGTCGAACTGAATTGCCCAAATGAATTCTGCTGAACATGTAGCAAAGTTCGAGATGCTTATATTGGCGAACAAAAACTAGTATATACCTTTGGCACAAAAAGACAAAATAACCTGCACAAGCACTACGATAGTGTGGTCGGGGGCTGAAACGAGCTTAGATCGCAATTTCAGCACCACAAGGTGAGGTTGTTTTGATCTCTGAAACACCTTGAGTATGCTTACCAAATTTCATGCGATTTTGAGACTACAACCGGAGAGGCTGTAGACAATGCCCTAGATGAAGCGATGACCTACTCTGATACCAATTGTTGGAGTTAGACGTCTGCGGAAGCATGCAAACAACACAATGAAGAAGAAGAAGCTTGGAGCACAACACACGATACTGAATGTATTACCACTAGAATGTACAAAGATAAGTAGCCCATTAGGGCAATAAGCATATATACAAGTCGGGGGAAAAAAACCTCCTAAAGAGGGGAAAAAGTGCCCCGATAGTCCTAGAGTGTTCACACAAGTCACTACCTAAGTATATCAACAGGAGTCAAACAATTATAACCATACATAGCCTCAAACAGAGTCATTTTCATAGATGCATTCCATGCACTATTGTATGCAAACTAGACTAATGGGAAATATTATCTCCAATTATCTTGCTTTTCATTCACATACCTTCAAGTACCTTATTACTCTCACTTTCCCATCTAATTTGTGGATGGAAAGATATAGTCATACAAAGTTGAGCTCCAATTGATTCAAATGTTGCTCTCCAAAAGTTTGATGTGAATCTAGAGTCTCTATTAGAAATTATGTTTCAGGCATTCCATGCAATCAAAAAAGTTCTTTTACAAACAATCTTGCAACATTTCAAGGCAGTATAAGTCTTTTTCATAGGAAACAAACATGCCATCTTGGTAAGTCAATCAACTACCACAAATATGGTATCATGTTTACTTCTAGTTATAGGTAATTTAGTGATAAAGTCCATAGAGATAAACTCCCACTTCTGATTTGGAACATACAAAGGTTGAAGCATTCAAGGCATTGTCTTAAACTCAGATTTCACATGTTGGAACTTTCAACATTCACTAACATATTTTCTAATATCCCTCTTCATACTAGGATAGAAGTAAGTATACTTTCTTTTAGCATAGGCCTTCAATAACCTAAATATGGAGAAAAAGGTGCATCATGACGATTGTTACAACATAAAGATCCATTTTGTAAATGAAATTTGCGTTGATACATTGATTCCTTTCTTGCATGCAAAAAAATCATAATAGGTGCATAAAAAGAGTCGTGTTTGAGTAGCATGATTTAGCTTGAGGGGGAGCGCTTAGAACATATAGCCTTCACCATGCTTGAGAAGGATTCATTCTAGATCTAAATTCATTATTGAAGTGAGCCTTAGTGTTAGGATATTCCTTGAGAGTCTCAATCTTTGTAAAATTCCTGATCACTCATGGTTTTAGATCTTTATTCTCACTAAGTGATGAACTTATATGCTAGAAAAAGGCTACAAATCTAGAGTTAGGTTTCCAATCAACTACTAAGAATCAATTTGAACTTGATTCTCTAAACTCCTAGATCCTAGGAAAAGAGAATGAGTTTCATCTAACTCTACCTGTGAGTTCTTTGAATTAAAATTGTTTGTGAGAGTCATGGAAACCCACGAGGAGGTTCAAAAGAATTTATATACAAACTCAATAGAAGTTGTACAATACCTTTAGATAATTTATACAATCCTTTCATCATCTTCTATTTCTCTGCATCATCTTCTCCAAAGTTTGTTGACTTGGAGAGGCTGGCTCTCACTCCTAAGAGGTCCAATGCTCATGAATAAGGATTCATTTGTAGGGTATGAATGTTTAATTTATGTCTACAATATTATGTGTCATTTAGTTCAATAGATTGTGAGAAATAGAGCTTTTAAGCTCTTGGGGTCAATCTCTACACATTCCTAAAAAATCAAGGTGATATCTTCTCAATGCTAAGCTTATAACTAGAACATAGCTTGATTATAAGATTTATTATTGTGCATAATAGCTACTCAATCATATAAGCCATCATTTTCTAAGAGGAATATATCCAATTGTAATCAAGTTGGGAGCATTGAGCATTAGAAGTTACATAATTCATCCATAAATAGCAAGTTCCATGAACTAGCTTATGTGCAAAGCTATCAATTTTGAATAAAACTTTTCGCAGTGATCATCCAAAGCACATAGGGTCTTTTATTGCATCAACAAGAAGTGTGTAAGTGTATTGGATCTCTATTAGACAAAAGATAGGTCTTGTGCTAGTTAGCTGACCAAACTTCGATAATTTCATCATCAAATTTCTACTATTCAAACTTCTCCAAGTAATCACAATGGTATCACATCTACATCAAAATGGGTGATGGTTTTCCTTCAATGATTGAAAATCTTGATAGTAACACCTATGTTGCTTGGAAAATCAATATGGAAGCTTACTTGCAAGGTAGAAATCTTGATGGAATTGTAACTGGTGAAGAAGTTATGCCTACTCCAACATCCTAAGGTGGACCAACACAAGAAGGTACTGAGAATCTTACACTATAGTGTGAAAGAGATGCTTAAGCAAGGTCTTATATCTTAAAATCTATCTCTGGTTTCTTCTAACCACACATTAGATTTTTCAAAACATCACAAGAAAGATGGGATGCCCTTGAGACATTCTTCTCTACTAGCACCAAAGCTAGGAAGAACCACTTATGGAATGAGTTCAACCAAATGAAGAAGACATCAAAGCAAACAATCATAGAGTTTGTCAGTCAAGTCAAGGAGGTTGTAGATCAAATAGATTCAATTGGATAGTTGACTAAGCAAGAGGCTATTATGAGATAGATCCTAAATTGAAATACGAATGAAGAGCAATGGCAATCATTCACAACACCCTATGATCTTATCATCGATGTGCATACACTTGAATTCAATATATTTATTTGACAAATCTTCAATCAGGAAGCCAACAACAACTTGAATGAAGGTAATTCTTATCAAGGTAACTCAACAGCCACTCTTTTTGCAGACAAGAAAGATAAGAATAACAAAGGAAAAAAGAATGAGGATGATGACGACAAGAGCAACTGGAAAGGGAAGAAGAAGGAAGCAAAGCAATGACAAGGCAAAATGAAAAAGAATTTCAGCCTTGTGCCATCTATAACAAGACCAACCACACCACTCAAAATTGATGGTTCAATGGAAGAACTTAGAAAGGAGGAGCTCAATGGTAGGACAAACATTTTGATTAAGGTTCTCTATGTACGTACTAGTACTAAAATCCTAATAAGTGTAGGCATATAATTGAAAAAGGCTCACAAGTTAGTTTCACCCAACATGGAGCTTATGTGGAAGGTCAATGTCAAGGCTTCAAGAAGATAGCCAGATTTGAGAAGCATGGTAGAATCTTTACTTTTGAAGGAGGAGAAACCAGGAATATAGCTCTATTCAACTTTGGGTATAAAACCCTAAGTGAGATAGAAGTATGTCATAAGAGACTTGCGCATGTGAATGAAAGAACCTTGAAGGATACACGTAGGGCTCAAAGTGTTCTAGGGCTGCCAAACATTTCAAAGCAACACATGATCAATAAGTGTGATGCTTCTCAAATTGGGACAAAAGCAACCTTTCAAGCATAGGGAAGAGATTACTAGATACTCTCCTCAAGTAAATGGTATTGCAGAAAGGAGGAAAAAAACCCTAGATCAGCAAGAACTATTCTTGAAAAGAAGAAGTTACCACATTATCTATGGGCATAAGCGATATCCACTGTAGTGTATCTTGTGAAAAGAATTCCATCAAAACCTCTTCAAAGTATGATTCCTTATGAAGCTTGGAATGGTAGAAAACCAAACTGAGGTAATTGCAAAGTTTTTGGTCAGTTAGCAAATGTACATGTACCTTCACAAATCAAAATTGAATGAAAGGGTAACCAAGGTTGTGTTCATAGGCTATGATTCAACTCAAATGGGATAGAGGTTCTACAATCCATCATTAAAGCAACTCACCGCAATCACGGATGTTGTATTTGAAGGACATGTCATGGTATGAAGAGGATAAATAAAAGGTAAATTTACCCTATGATCTTGATGTAGATTTTCATCCATTCGGTAGCCAACATTTTACACAAGTGCAAGACTCTAGAAGTGAATTAGAAGATGAACATGATGAAAACGAGAGAGACTACAAGCTTTGGAAATAAAAAAGATCAACAAGGAAAAGAAAGAAACATGAAAGGTATGGATATGACTCTACATTTGTAACACAATATTCCATCTATTTGGCCAAAAAATGAGTTTAAGAAGAACCATCAACATATGAAGAAGTTAAAGGAAAGGCTATTTACAAGATCAAGGATTCAAATCAAACAATGCAGATCCTTCCTTGCTCATCAAGGAGGTTCATGATGAATTTATCTATTGATGTGTGTATGTAGATGGCAAAATTATGACTTTTGATGACTTGAATGGAATAGAAAAGATCAAAAGACATATGTAAGACGAATTTAATATCAGTGACCTTGGAGAACTTACATTCTTCTAAGGGATACAGGTAATCTGCAGAGATCAAGGGATGTACTTGACTCAAAGGAGGTACATTCAAGATCTACTATTGAAGTTGAAGATGGATAATGAAATGCTTGTAGATACACCTATGAAGATGAATCATAAACTTAGTGTTTATGAAAGAGAACAGATTGAAGATATGAAAGAGCATCGAAGTCTTGTAGGTAGTTTAATCTATGCTAAACATACAAGGGAAGACATCTCATTTAGTGTAGGAGTGTTAAGTTAGCTCATGCACTCTCCAAGAAAACCACATATGGATGCAGTTAAGAGAGTACTCAAGTACCTTAAAGGTACAACAATAAAGGTATATTCTATCCTTATACATCTGTTAATATATTTAGGTAGTGATGTGTGTGAACACACTAGGACCGCCGGGGCATTTTTTTTCCCTCTTTAGGAGGTTTTTTCCCCCGGATTGTATATACCCCTATTGCCCTAACGAGCTACTTATCTTTGTACATTCTAGTGGTTATACATTAAGTATTGTGTGTTGTGCTCCAAGCTTCTTCTACTTCCTTGTGCTGTTCACGTGCTTCTGTAGACGTCTAACTCCAACAATTGGTATCAGAGTAGGTCGCCGCTTCATCTAGGGCATCGTCGACACCTCTCTGGTTGTAGTCTCAGAATCGCACAAATTTTGGTGAGCACACTCAGCATGTTTTCGAGATAAAAACTTCTTTGCTTTGTGGTGTCGAAATTGCGATCTAAGCTCGTTTCGGCCTCTGAATGCACTATCGAAGCACTTGTGTAGGCCATTTCACATTTTGTGCCAAAGGTATATACCATTTTTGGTTTGCCAGTATAAGCATCTCGAAGTCTGGTACAGGTTCAACAGAATTCATCTGGGCAGTTCTGTTCAACTTTTTGAGATACAGTCAATTTTTTGCATCAAGGTATTTTAGTCAATGGTCATGGCTGAAAGCAGTCATGTATTTCATATGTTGGCTATTCAGGATCAGTTGGTTGATACCAACTACCCGTTGTGGGCTTATATGATGCGACTTGTATTGGTTGCAAACAGACGGTGGAACATTGTGCAGGGTGTTGAAAAACATCCTATCACACTTGCAACTATTACAATTGTAGGTACTGACGCTGATGTAGAAGGTGTCGAAGATGATGATATTCTGCATATTCCTGTTCGTGCAGCAGTTTTTGCTGCACCTACTGTAGAGAAAATTCATTGGGATGACAAAGATGCCCAGACACATGCATTGATAGCTTTGTCTCTCAAACATGCCATTATTCCTCACATTCGCTCTTGCAAAATAGCTAAGGATGCTTGGGATACACTTACCACATTGTACCAAGCTAGGAATGAGGCTCGTGTTGCTTACCTCTAAAAACAGTTGGAGAGTGAGCACATGAATGAAGGTGATTCTATGGACAATTTCCTAACAAAGATCAAAGACTTGAAGGAACAATTGATTTCTGTTGATGGGGTTATACCAGATAGCTCACTTGTGCAGACCGTTCTGAATGGTCTTCCTGATTCATATCAGAGCTTTGCTTGTACTCTTCGATTGATGATGAAAGGCAATCCAAACACCTTGTCATTTGAATAGTTAGTCTCTGTTTTGTTGCAGGAAGATCAATCCAGGCAAAATAGGTCCATTATGCGTGTTGCAGATCAAGCTTTCCTGGCTAGTCAGAAGGGCAAAGGAAAATGGAGCTCTTCAATTAGTAAGCAAAAATCTGCTAATTCTGCACAATCGAAGAGGGATGACAAAGATGAAAAGAAATTAGAAAAGTAGAAATTGTTTTGCAAGTACTGTAAAGGAAACGATCATATCATAAAGAACTGTCCAAAACTGACTGCTAAAGAGGCAAAGAAGAAAGAGGCCAGAATGGTCGTTGCAGAGGCCTCTACACCAAAAATAGAGTCTGCTAATCTTGTGCAGGAAGAAGAATGGGCGTTTACTACTGTTTGCAGTTTTGGCCCATCTTCTCATGAGTAGTGCATGTCTGCAATAGACTGAGATGTTCGGTACTTTGACAGTGGGGCAACCAAACATATTACCTCACAGCACAGTTTCTTCTCTTCACTTAAGCCTGCCCCTACACGTAATGCTGCTACATGCACCAACAACTCCTCTTATCGTGTTATGGGAGTTGGTAAAATCATTTTGACTACTACTGATGGTAGTTCTTTCACTTGGTCAGATGCTTTGTTTGTGTCAAGGATCAAGAAAAATCTGTTATCAACTTTTGCATTAGCCAAGATTGGCTTGGTTGTAAAATTTGTCGATGACAGATGTACAGTTCATGATCTGTCAAATGGCGATGTGATTATTGCTTCTGGCATTTTATGTCGTGGGTTGTATAAGCTCATAGACTATGAAAGATCTGTAAGTGATTCGGCATGTGCAATACATGATTCTCAGGCTATGTGAGATGCAAAGCTTTGGCATGCACACTTTGGTCATCTAAATTTTGCTAGTTTGCTACACTTGCAGAAATCTATATGGTGTCCTCTTTGCCCAAACTTGAGGCACCTGGAAAACATGTTTGTGAAGGATGTATTTTGGGCAAAATGCAGCATTCCTCCTTTCCAAAAGATGGTTCAGTTCGGGCTACTTAGAAACAACAGCTTGTACATAGTGATGTCTATGGTCCTATGCAGACACCTTCTTTTGGAAATTATCTTTACTTCATGACTTTCATCAATGATCTTTCTAAGCATGCATGGGTATATCCATTGAAGGCAAAGTCCGAAGTGTTCATGTGCTTCAAAAAGTTCTTGGTTTTGGTTGAAAATTTGTCAGCATGTAAAATGGGCACCCTCCGTTCTGATCAAGGGGGGGAATATATGTCTTCTGATTTTAATGCATTTCTAGCTGAACGTGGGATAAAACACTAGTGTACAGTGTCGTATACACCTCAACAGAATGGAGTTGCTAAACGAAAGAACAGATCACTCATGGAGATGGCGAGGTGTATGGTCAAGAGTCAGGCTTTACCACATAGTTTTTGGCTTGAGGTTGTCATGTGTGCAACATATGTACTTAGCAGGTGTCCCATTAAAGCACTGCAATGTATCACTCCATATGAGGCTTGGCATGATCACAAGCCATCTATTGCTCATCTGCGTGTTTTTGGTTGTTTGGCATATGCATTATTACCTGAACAACATCGCAGAAAATTGGATGATAAAGCAGTAAAATGTATTTTTGTTGGGTACAGTTTTGAAAGTAAAGGCTATCGTCTACATCATCCATATACTAAATGCATTCTGGTTAGCCGTGATGTTGTTTTTGTGGAAGATGCTATTCAGCCATTGCTTTCATGTACTAAGTAGACATTTGTTAGCTCTAAAGACATGTATGATACTTTGCTGCCTCTTTTTACAGGTGGACAGTCTAGTGCTGGTCCTAATGAGGCAACTTCTCAGCCTCATTAGGACGTAAAGACATGTATGATACTTTGCTGCCTCTTTTTACAGGTGGACAGTCTAGTGCTGGTCCTAATGAGGCAACTTCTCAGCCTCATTTCTGATGTAGATTTACATGATGCACTTGTTGATGAGAGAGATGATATTGATGAGGCAAAAACTATGCCAAAATGGCTGGTGCAAACTTTGCGTGACAACAAATTAAATGCACCTCTATCATATCATACTCAATCAGGCTCTCATAGTGCCTCTTTTCCATCAGATTGCTATGCTATGGCTGCATCAAGTCTCTGTGATGAGACTGAGCCTGTTTCGTTTGATGAAGCACAAAATTCAAAAAATTGGATGGCTGCTATGCAATCTGAATATGATGCTATAATGAAGAATGGTACTTGGTCTTTATGTGACTTGCTTCTTGGCAAGAAGGCCACTGGCACTAAGTGGGTATACAAGCTGAAGTGTAAACATGATGGTATAGTTGATATGTATAAGGCTATGCTTGTTGCAAAGGGTTATGCGCAGGAAAGAGGCATTGATTTTGATGAAACCTTTGCTCCTACTTGCTGAATGACTAATGTTCATAGCATCTGTGCACTTGCAGCTCATCATGGTTGGAATGTACATCAGTTGGACATTAAAACAACATTTTTGAATGATGACTTGCATGAAGAAGTGTATGTTTTTTAGCCCCGTGGCTTTGTGCAGAAAGGGCATGAAAACCAGGTGTGCAAGTTAAAGAAGGCTTTATATGGTTTAAAGCAAGCACCACGTACTTGGTATGAAAAGATACATGCCTATCTGATTGCACATGGTTTTGAGAACAATTCAACTAAAAGCACCTTATATGTGAGGCGGGCTAATGATGTACTTCTGATCATTGTGGTGTATGTTGATGACATGCTGGTCACTGGTCCTCATGAGAAGCATATTGCTGATTTGAAGGCTGATTTACATGCCTCATTTTGAGGTGTCTAATTTGGGGCATTTGCATCATTAAATGGGCATTCAATTTATGCATGTTGATGGTGGAAGGGCTTTGTGTCAAACGAAATATATTGACACATTATTGCAGCGTTTTGGCGTTGAAGATTGTAAACCTATTGCTACTCCTATGGAGACAGGTTTATGATTGAGTCTTCATGATGTTGGAGATGCATTTGATGTTGTTCTCTATCAGCAGGCTGCTGGTTTCTTGATTTACTTATTCATTACTTGTCTAGATATTAAGTTTGCTATCTCATAGATGAGTAGGTTTATGCATTGCCTAGGAGTCAAGCATTGGCAAGCGGTTAAGCGCATCTTTCACTACTTGAGTTGTACTTGGCTACTTGGGTTGTTTTATCCCAAGGGGGGATCACCATTGCCAGTTTTGCATGCTTTTTTTGACTCTGATTGGGCTGGTTGCTATGACACTCGTGTGTCCACTAGTGGCTTTTGATTCATGCTTGGTAGCTCATGTATATCTTGGTTGAGCAAGAAGCAACCTACTCTGGCCACTTCAAGTTGTGAGGTTGAGTATAGGGCATCTTTCACAGTGACTGTTGAGTGTGTGTGGCTCAGATGCCTTATGGTTGATTTGGGTGTTGGTCAGTCTTCTGCCACCACCATCTTCACTGACAGTCAGAGTGCATTGGCAGTTGCGAGGAACCCTGTGTTCCATGCTCGCACTAAGCACATTGAGGTGCATTATCATTATGTTAGGGAGAGGTTCTCTGCTGGGGAGATCAGCTTGGCATATGTGCCCACGCAGGAGAACATTGCAGACCTTTTCACGAAGGCTCTGCCTAGGGAGAAGTTTGAAGCTTTCCGCAAAGCTTTGGGCTTACTTCCTTTTGTGGAGTGATTTCCACATAGCTTGGCACTTCCTTATACATGAGTGACAACTCCTTGTTCACTGCATCACTGCCAAGGGGGATTTGTTGATATATTTAGGTAGTGATGTGTGTGAACACACTAGGACCACCGGGGCACCTTTTTTCCTCTTTAGGGATTTTTTTCCCCTAGATTGTATATAAGCCTATTGCCCTAACGAGCTACTTATCTTTGTACATTCTAGTGGTAACACCTTAAGTATTGTGTGTTGTGTTCCAAGATTCTTCTACTTCCTTGTGATGTTCGCGTGCTTTCATAGACGTCTAACTCCAACAACATCATATTTGGATCTCAAGTTGTACTCAAATGGAGATTGAGCAAGATCTAGGGATGATAAGAGAAGTATATCAAGATTTATAGCATTTGTAGGATCTAAGCTTACGTCATGGAGTTCCAAGATGCAACCTACAATTGCACTATCCTCAATGGAAATTGAAGATAGAGGTTTGACCATAACATCTCAAGAAACAATATGGTTGAAGGAGTTATATGCAGACTTGGGACTTGTGAGTTCCAAACCTCACATATTTGGAGACAACATAGGCTTAATGCACTTAGCAACAAATCATGTATACAATGCAAGAACCAAACATATAGAGGTTCATTATCACTTCATCAGGAAGAAGCCCTTGGCAAAGGAAATTGATGTTTCTTTTGTTCCAACAAAAAAACAAGTAGCAGAAAGCTCTTGATGGAGTTAAACTTTGTAGGTTTAAATCAATTGCAAGATTTTTTATCATCAAAGATTAAAGACTTAAGCATGCTTTAGCTTGAGGGGGAGCTCTTAGAACATCAAGCCTTCACCATTCTTGAGAAGGATTTGTTCTTGGCCTAAATTCATTCTTGAAGTGAACCTTAATGTCAAGATATTCCTTGTCAATCTCTATCTTTGTAAAATCCACGATCACTTATGGTTTTAGATCTTTATTCTCACTAGGTGATGAACAAGATGATAAGAAAAGGCTAAGATTCTAGAGTTTGATGTTCAACCAACTACCAAGAGTCATTTGAAATTGATTCTCCAAACTCATTAGTTCATAGGAAAAGAGAATGAGTCTCATCAACCTGTTACTTCTTTGACTTCAAATCGTTTGCTAAAATCATTGAAATCCATGAGGAGGTCCCAAAGATTCTATATATAGGCTCAAGAGAAGTTGTACAATATGTTTAGATGATTTATGCAATCATTTCATCATCTCCTTGCTCATCTTCTATTTCTCTGCATCATCTTCACCAAAGTTTGATGACTTGCAAGGGTTTGTTCTCATTCCTTAGAGGTTCAATGATCATAGATAAGGTCCCATTTGGAAGCTATTAGTGTCCACTTTATGTGTACAAAATTTTCTATCATTTGGTTCAATAGATTATGAGAAACAAAGCTCTTCAGCTATTAAGGTCAATCTTTGCACATTCCCGAAAAGTTAGGTTGATATCTTCTCAATGCTAAGCTTATAATTAGAACATAGCTTGATTATAAATTTTATTCTTCTACATAATAGCTACTCGATCATATAAGACACCATCCTCTAAGAGTAATTTAGCCAATTGTAATCATGCTGGGAGTACAAAGCATTAGAATTTGCATGATTCATCCATAAATAGAAAGTTCCATGAACTAGCTTATGTGCAAAGCTATCTATTTTGAATCAAAATTTTCTTAGTGATCTTCCAATAAACATAGGGTGTTTATATCATCTACTTGAAGATTATAAGGTGTATTAGAATCTCAAATAGACAAAAGGGAGGATCTATGCTAGTTAGCAAGACCAAATATCAACACTCCAATCATCAGAGTTCTACTTTTCAAACTTCTCCAAGTAATCAAAATGGTATTAGAGCTACATCAAGATGGGTGATGGTTTTCCTTCAATGATTAAGAAGCTTGATAGGAAAAACTATGATGCTTGGAAAATCAGAATGCAAGCTTACTTGCAAGGTAGAAATCTTTATGGAATTATAGAAGGTGATGAAATTATGCCTACTCCAAGATCCAAAAGGAGGAGCTACAGTAGAAGAGACCGAGAAGCTTACACTATGGTGTGAAAGAGATGGTTGAGCTAGGTCTTGTATCTTAAAATCTATCTCTGATTTCTTGTCACCACACATTAGAGGTTTCAAAACATAACAAGAAGCCTAGGATGCACTTGAGACATTCTTCTTTGCTAGCACCAAAGCTAGGAAGAATCACGTATGGAATGAGTTCGACCAAATGAAGAAGACACCAAAGCAAACAATCATAGAGTTTATCACTAAAGTCAAGGAGGTTGCAGATCAATTAGCGTCAATTAGAGAATTGATTGAAGAAGATGCTATTATGAGGTGGATCTTGAATGGAATTACAAATGACAAGCAATGGCAATCATTCACAACATCCTATGATCTTATCATGGATGTGAACACACCTGATTTCAACATATTTCTTGGAAAACTCTTCAATTAAGAAGCCAAGAAAAACTTGAAGGAAGGTAATTCTTATCAAGGTAACTCAACAGTTGCTCTTTATGTAGACAAGAAAAATAAGAAGAACAAAGGAAAGAAGGAGGATGATGAGGAAAAAATTTCCCAAGACAACTATGTGGGCAAGAGCAAGTGGAAGGGGACGAAGAAAGGAGGAAAGCAAGAGAATTCAAAAGGGCAAGCAGTTCAACCTTGTGCCATTTTTAACAAGACCAACAAGACCACTCAAAATTGATGGTTCAATGGAAGAACTTAGAGAGGAGGAGATAGAGGTGGATAAGGCAACACAAGAGGTAGAAGTGAACAAAACTACAACAACAAGAATAGAAATCACAACAGAAGGGATTACAACATCTACTCAGAGGATCGATCACATGAAGATTCATTAAATGAATTTGTGTCACAAAGAAGATAAATAAGATGAGCATTTTTTCTATATAGACCTTGGTTGTTCAAACCACGTTAAAAGCAATGTTGCTCTTCTATCACACTTGGAAAAATCCAAGTATAAGCATGAAGTACAAATAGGGGATGATACCAAACACAATGTGGAAAGCATTGGAATGTCAAAGCTCCCAATGGGAGGGCAAACATTCTGAGTAAGGTTTTCTATGTACCCAATATTACTAAAAACCTAATAAGTGTAGACCAAATAGTTGAAAAAGGCTTAAAAGTTAGGTCATCTAACATGGAGCTTATGTGGAAGATCCATGTCAAGGCTTCAAGAAGATAGCGAGAGGTGAAAGCATGGTAAACTCTATACTTTTGATGTAGAAGAAACCAGGAATATAGCTCTACTCAACTTTGGGTCCCAAACCCAAGTGAGCTAGAAGTGTGGCATAGGAGGCTTGGTCATGTGAATGAAAGAACCTTGAAGGATATATGCAGGGATCAAAGTGTTCTAGAGCTTCCAAAATTTTCAAGGAAACACATGATCAATAGATATGATGCTTGGCAAATTTGGGTAATCCAGTTAGCCTAGTGGTTAAGTCCCAAAGTCAGGAAGGAAGAGGCCTTGGATCAACCTCACAGAGAGCATGGGGAGAGAGTTTTGCCCAAAGAGCTCTAGAGCCTTCTAACTCAAGTTAAAGTGAGTTCAATTGAGTCTAGAGAGACTGAACTCAAGTGGTGAATACACCTATCACTAGTGGAGTCTAGTGGAAGGTACTAAAGGAGTGGTTGCAAGAGAACAAGTATTACGACCACCACATGCTAGAGAGATGACTCTCCTCCCAACCAAATGCCTCAATATATAGCTCTCTCCAGGGGACTGCCTTCTTGGGCAGGTGGATACTAGCCAGCCATGTGTCAGCCATGTAACTACATGTGCGCCAAGTGTCCCAGTCAACTCGAGTTAACTCAAGTGGATGCTTCTAGAAGGCTCTAGATCTCTTTGGGCAAAATACTCCCCCTTGTCTCCCATGGGGATTGAACCCAAGACCTCTTCCTTCACACCCTTGAGTCTTAACCACTAGGCTAAGTGGATTACTTGGTTACAAGAGTAAATGACCTACCAGTAAGTCTAGACTCGAGATCTTCGGCCACACAAACAGATGACCAAGCAGTGTCCGATTTCAGATCTGTCTGAACCGGCCAGACCCTCGGATCATAGACTTTACTTTATTACATTCTTCCCCCCTTGAAAAATATTTTCATCCTCAAAAATAGAGCTATATACATACTATAGGCAACCCCCAAGCCTCATGTTCTAGAACTGGAAGAACATGGTCATGTTCTAAAACTGGAAGAACATGTCTCATCTCTGTGGTGGTGTCCCTGCCCAAATGATTCAAAACACTGTCTCTTTTTTGCACTATGATGAACTAGACAAAGTACAAACTAGTGAAGAATAATAAGGGTGGATCTAAACACATCCCTAGCCAATTCACAGTTTCAGGATGTGCGATCTAGGCACAAACATGTGAACTAGGTGGATTCAAATTAACTAGTCCATTTCTAGGCATAATTGGTGCATGGACTTTAGTAATGAAAATGGGATTCTTATCCCTTGCTAGACTTTGAGAACTGTTGATTCACTTGAATTTGTTTTGGAGAACTTGAAGTTTGGTTGTTTGAAACATCTAACTTAGATGTTTGTACAATGGTTAACTTTGCTCCAACAGTTATTTGATTTTTTCACCCAACCAGAGGACTACTTTATCCAAATGAGTTTAAAAATCCTATGTAAACTATAAGAGAAAGTTTACCATTTCTGTTGAGTCAACCATACTAACTTGACCAATTTAAATTCAAAATGAAAATTGTCCAACTTAGGAAACTTTTCTCAAAGACTTTAACTTGTAAGTTCTTGGGAATTGTCAGTCTGAATTGTCACTCTGATACCAATGCAAGAGAAAAAGTATTACGACCACCACATGCTAGAGAGATGAATCTCCTCCCAACCAAATGCCTCAATATATAGCTCTCTCCAGGGGATTGCCTTCTTGGGCAGGTGGATACTAGCCAACCATGTGTCAGCCATGTAACTACATGTGCGCCAAGTGTCCTAGTCAACTCGAGTTAACTCAAGTGGATGCTTCTAGAAGGCTCTAGATCTCTTTAGGCAAAATAGTCCCCCATGTCTCCCATGGGGATTGAACCCAAGACCTCTTCCTTCACACCCTTGAGTCTTAACCACTAGGCTAAGTGGATTACTTGGTTACAAGAGTAAATGACCTACCAGTAAGTCTAGACTCGAGATCTTTGGCCACACAAACGGATGACCAAATGGTGTCCAATTTCAGATCTGTCTGAACCGGCCAGATCCTCGGATCATAGACTTTACTTTATTACAGTGGTGCACATCATACATGCACCTACGGGCTTCAATTACATTTGTGGTCCTCGTTGATTCTAGTAGCTATATTGAGAGGCATAAGGTTGGGAGGAGATTCATCTCTCTAGAAATTGGTGTTCTAATAGTTTAGTTCGTTGCATTGGTATCAGAGAAAGTATCCTATGGTAAATTTCATTTTGGATTTGACTTGTTCAAGTTACAATGAGGTTGACTGAAAGTAAATGGCACACTTTCCACTACATTCTACATATGATTTTCAAGCCCAATAGGATAAAGTACTTCATGCATTTGTGATGTCTAGAAATGGACTAGTATTTTGAATCCACCCATTTCACATGTTAGTGCCCAAATAGCACAATGAAATAACAATGAATTGGCTTTATTATTCATTCCCTACTTTCGACTTATAGCAATTTATCAAGTGCAAAGTTAGATGGTGTTTGGAATCATTTGGGTGAGCATCATATAGTAGAATCCCCCCTATTCATCTGGATTACGAGGTGAATCCCACCAGCAAGATTAAAACATGTTCTTCAAGGTTAGAAGATGAGGGTTGGGGGTATGTCTAAAATTTTGTATATATATTTATTTTCAAGGATGAAAATCTCCCAAGGGGGGATGAATGTGTGAATGTATGTGTGATATATGCATGTGTGTGTGATGTGTATGTATGTGCATGTGTGTGTATGTATATGTGCGTATGCATGTGTGTATGTATGTATGTATGTATGTATGTGTGTATGTATGTATGCATGTGTGTATGTATGTATGCATGCATGTGTGTGATGTGTGTATGTGTGTGCATGTATGAGTGTATGCATGCATGTATGCATGTGTTTATGCATGTGTGTATGTATGCATGCATGTGTGTTTATGCATGTATGCATATGTGCACATATGCATTTGTGTATGTATGCATGTCTGTGATGTGTATGTATGTGCATGTGTGTGTATGCATGCATGTATGCATGTGGGCATGTTTGCATGTGTGAATGCATGTGTAAGTGTGCTGTGTATGTATATATGTGTGTGTGATATATGCATGTGTGTGCATGCATGTATGCATGTGTGTGCATGCATGTATGCATGTGTGTGCATGCACGTATGCATGTGTATGTATGCATGTGTATGTGCATGTGTTTGTGATGTGTACGTATGTATGTGCATGGGTATGGGATATATGCATGTGTGTGTCTACATGTATGCATGCATGTGTATGTATATATGTGCATATGTGTGTGTATGCATGTGTCTCTATGTGTGTGTGGTGTATGTATGTATGTGTATGTGTGTGTTATATATGAATGTGTGTATGCATGTATGTATGTATCCATGGGTGTGTGATGTGCATGTATGTGCATGTGTGTGATATATACATGTGTGTATGCATATATGTATGTATGTATGTATGTATGCTCATGCATGTGTGTATGTATGCATGTGTGTGTATGCATGTATGTATGCATGTGAGTATGTCTACATGTGTATGTGTGTGATGTGCATGTATGTATGTGAATATCTGCATGATATATGCATGGGTGTATGCATGCATGTGTGAGTGTGATATGTATGCAAGTATGTGCATGTGTGTGTATGCATGTGTATGTGATGTGTATGTATGTATGTGCATGTCCATGGGATATATGCACGTGTGTGTATGCATGCATGTATGCATGTATGTATGTATGCATGTGTGTATGTATGCATGAGTGTATGCATGTGTGTGTATGTATATTTGTGCATATGTGTGTGCACATGCTTGTATGCATGTGTGTGTATGTGACATGTATGTATGTATGTGTATGTGTGTGTGATATATGCATTTGTGTATATGTGTGATGTGTATTTATGTTCATGTGTGTGTGTATGCATGCATGTATGCATCTATGTATGTATGCATGTGTTTGTATGCGCACATATGCACATGTGAATGCATGCATATGTATGAATGTGTGTGTTTGCATGTGTATGTGTGTGATGTGTATATATGTATGTGAATGTGTGTATGATATATGCATGTTTGTATGCATGCATGTGTATGTATGCATGTGTGTATGCATGCATGTATGTGCATGTGTGTGTATGCATGTGTATGCATGTGTATGCATGTGTGTGTGATGTGTATGTATGTATGTGCATGTGTATGGGATATATTGTGTTCTAAGAATTGATAAAGAGAAGATTGTGAATAGACATTGTTATGATCTTCTTTACATTGTGGAACAAGGACTTGAGAGGATTTGATCTATTACTCAAACACACATTAAAAAAAAGGCACTCTTGATTGTAAAGAGATGCCTATTGGATTTTGAGGTCTGTGGAAGCATGCGAACAACACAAGGAACAAGAAGAAGCTTGGAGCACAACATATAATGCTGAATGTATTACCAAGTGGATGTACAAAGATAGGTGTATACAAGTTAAGGGAAAAAACCTCCTAAAGCGGGAAAAAAGTGCCTCGATTGTCCTAAACTGTTCACACATATCACTACAAAATATATCAACAAATCCCTCCTAGGAGTGATGTGGTGAACAAGGCATTAGAACTCATGTATAAGGAAGTGCCAAGCTATGTGCAAAGAGATCAATCCGCAAAAGGAAGTAAACCCAAAGCTTTGCAGAAAACTTCAAATTTCTCCCAAGACAGAGCCTTAGTGAAAAGATCTCTAATGTTATCTTATGTGGGCACATATGTCAAATTCATGTCTCTAGCAGAGAACCTCTCCCTAACATAATGATAATGCACCTAAATGTGCTTTGTGCAAGCATGGAACATAGGGTTCCTAGCAACCGCCAATGCACTCTGACTATCAACGAAGATGGTGGTGGCAGAAGACTGACCAACACCCAAATCATCCAAAAGGTGTCTGAGCCACACACAGTCAACAGTCACTGTAAAATCTACCCTGTACTCAGCCTCACATGTGGCATTTGAACTCATGAACTACTGGCTAGGAGTATGATGGGCTAACCACTTGCCCCAAAATCGATGGTTGAGGATTACTTCCTAATCCTCCCTCTTAGGGTGTGGTTCAACCATCTCCTACCTTGTCATTTCTTGAGTCTAACACTCTCTTCCCCTTCTATAGATCATTGTCCTCAATGATCAATCCTTGATCTCCCCTTGAATTGATGTCCTCACCCTTGCACAATCTCTTAAACGTTCTTATTCTCAAACTTGATCTCTTGAACCCTTGCTCTCAACCTCGGTCTCTTGAACCTTGCCTTTCTTCTTCTTGGCCACTTGCCTAGGGACTTGCCTTGTTCGCAACCTTGGCCTCTTGAGCCCCTTTTTCTCAACCTCAGTATCTTGAACCTGGTTCTCACCCATGCTAGATATCTTGGATCCTTCCATTGGAAAGTTTGTTCTGAGAGCTTTCCAACTGTATCTTACATGTCTAAATCTACCCTATGGATTGGGAGATACATGCTAAGCTTTGTTGGGCTCATCTTTGAAAGCGACATGCATGCCTTCCATCCACTTACCCAAGCCTACTTCCTAGGCTCTGATATCAATTATGGGATTTCAAATCATGACCTACCGGCTAGGAGTATGATGGGCTAACCACTTGCCCCAAAAGCCATGGTTGAGGATTACTTCCTAATCCTCCCTCTTAGTGTGTGGTTCAACCATCTCCTACCCTATCATTTCTTGAGTCTAACATCACAACTAGAAGTGGCCACAATAGGCTGCTTCTTACTCAACCAAGATATGCATGAGCTGCCAAGCCTGAAGCAAAAAACCATTAGTGGACACATGAGCTTCATAGCAACCAACCCAGGCAGAGTCTGAAAAAGCATGTAAATCTAGCGGTAGTGATACCCCATGTGTACCTAAGTCGTAAAGCCTTAGGGACTTGTGGCAACTGAGAACATACCTCAATTGCCCCAAAAGTGCATATAGTGGTGGATTAATACACGTTTAATTATCAATCCGAGAGATTAGACATATCAAGTGTATGAAGACATGTGCTTTGCTTCCATGCAAGGTGGTGAGGGTTTTGGTCTTTCCTTGCTACAACTTCAACACTTTCTGGCACCGCTGCCAGGGATGGTCGGCCTTTCATCACTTGGAGAGCTCAAGAACATGTGGTAAAGTATTGTGTTGCAATTTTTTTGCTCATTTGCGTAGGATTTGAGTTCTTGCATGGCTCTTTCACCCTTCCTTTGGGCCAATTGCTCTCCATTTTCTTGCTTTTGTAGGGTAGTTTCAGTTCCAATTTGTTTGATGCACAAAAACACCCCCCAACCCCCTTCCCTCTCTTTCTCTCTCACATACATATTCTCCCAAATACTTAGTGGCATCACTCTCATCTTTTTCATCTATGATTTAGTGCATGCCTTGGAAAGGGGGTTGGGTAGTTTTCATTTTCTCCCTCCCCCTCTTCAAATTTCAAGAAAACTAGAAAGTCACAACAAGAACATATGACAATTTCAACCTCTTTTCCAATTCATTATCTCTCAAACCAGCAAGAAAATCACTCTCGGTTTCCTTTTGCTCCATGCCATGTGCCTCAATGTCTGATGTGCGCATCTTCAAATTATGGAGAGATTGGTGGATTTCTCTGTCATTCTTTATGACTGACAGTTGATAAGAATGTATGTGCATGAATTTGGAGGGGGAAGTGGCATTAACTTCCTCTCTCTTTTCGAATCCGTGAATAATGCTCATATCTCTCCTCTGGCTCACACAAATGCATGTGTCATGGTGGTTGGTTGGAGTCTTTACTCCACGATTCTCCCATCTGGCGGGACTAATGGGGTTGGCATGCAATGCCCCTCCTTCTTTCATTCAAGGTGTGGCACAGGTAGGTGGGGGGGTCGAGCGCCTTGGGCTCCCCCTTTTCCCCTACCTCTTTCGGGGTTGAGCTCCACTAAGCTCCCCCTGTTGTACGTGTTCTCCTCGCAGGCAGATATTCATCTCCTTTGGATCTGCTCGGTGCTTCTCTGCCCTTGTTCTTCTCCAGTTCGAAGACTCCTACAGGGTGCTATTCAAGGTTGAGGCCTTGTGTATGCAAACTTGGAGCTCCCCTCATCGGGATCGTCTTTTTCTTCTTCCATGAAGGGATCAAGCTGAAGGACTCCTCGTGCCCGCTTGTTCTATGACACGGGGTTTAGGGCTCTCTTTTTCTCTGCCATTGGTTGTCGTGCCTACCTTCCGCCGATTGTGGGCATGTCCATTCAAATCAAGGTGAGGAGTTAATCTCCTTCTCTTTCGCCGATACAGGTTGGAAGGTCGGCTATGGTAGCTATCAGGGGGGATCATCGTCTCCCACCCATTACCTATCCCACTGATCGCTCTGGTTGTCAAGCGGTATGGCTTCCTTTGCTCGTGCTTTATGGTGCTGGGAGTAAACATCTGGCATGCTTTGCTCAGTGATTATCTATGAGGGTGGAGCTTTGTTCCATGATTGTTGCACTGATGTCGGGTACACCCTGGTTACTCACTCATGCCTACTCTGTGCATAATGCATTCTCATCAAGGACCCCGTTGTTTTTGCTCACCCAGTGGTTGTGTTATTTACGGCTCCCTCCTCCCTCAGTTCTGTCAGGACTAGTAGTCCTCATACTCTGCAACAGCGCCAAGCTGGGTGGTTTTTTTTTGCTCGATTGTCTACAACTCGGTATGGACATGCTCCTCTGTGACAAAATCAATGCATCCTCTCCTCTCCCAGATGCATTTTCGAGACTAGTTCTGCTTAGTGTTTTCATTGTGGCTATTGGAGATAGGGTTGTTTTTCCCGATTTCAATCTGACCATTTCCCCTCAGAATCAATGCACGATTGGGGAAATAATGTTGCCCCTGTGCAGAACAATACTTTGTGGAAGGGTTGACCTTTGCTTCCCCTTCTACACCTCATTTTGCTACCCAAGTCTGAAGCTCATGTGGTCTTCTTGAACATTCAGGTTCCAACGTGGAAGTTCTTATTTGGAAGTGGCACTTTGTTTGGCTCGAAGAAAGTAGATGGACTCCCCAACAACTGCGGAGGGTCATGCGAGAGCACTCCTCCAGTCTGGCTACCTCAGATTCAACTCGAGATATTGATCACCCTCCTTAATTGTCAAATTGGTGTGTAGCTTTGAGCTACTTGGTTGCCTTTTTGAGGTGTGGATATGGTGCCTTCCTAGGAGATTACATGCCCAATGCGGCTGTCATCTTCCTCCTAAGCCGAGCACATTCCCTCAAGATCATGATGTGTTGCCCTTCCTCTCGACCTATGTGTCTCCCAGGAAAAATTTGTTACCAAAACCTTACGGTGTGCAGGAGTATGGATCTCTCTCGCTATCTCTCTCCTCGTGAAATAACGCTCAATAGTTGATATCTTCTTAACTCCTAGCCGCGATATCTCAGGAAAATGTTTTAGAATACATAAAGCTGGGATTCTTGTACACTTGCCTAAGAAGAGGGAAGTAGTTTATCTTTGTCTACACATTCCCTGATGACGATGATTGTATCTAAAACTTATGTATTCGACTGAATGATTCACCCTTTTTAAGACTCTGTTAACTATAGAATAGGAAGGTCAAAAACACAGCTGCCCTCTAAACAATTGCAGATCAACGACAAATTTTGTTATGTCTGGTAGATTTTTTTGTTTAACACTACCACATCGAAATACCTGCTAGGACCCCGAATGGTTGGGAGGTGGAGGATTTGCGATTCTGAACTTGTTGTGAAGATGGGTTGACGTTTGTAAAATTACACTACAGTTTGTTATTGTTACATGTTAGAGCTTCTAAGTCTCTTTCTTGGTGAATGTATGGCCCTTACGTATTGTGTTGTACCATCCTAAAGTTAATTGCTTTGTTATAAGAAACATGCGAAAAATGGAGCTTGCCTTGCTACATCATTGACTGAGGAGTTGGAAGAAGGGGACACTTTAGGATGGAACTCTCGGTTAAAGGTGTTCATCACTCTCGATGTTTATAATTGAAGAACTGAGGGACCACAAATGACAGAGTTTCATCATGTTGAGGTTTGCTATCTGAAATGTATCACAAGTATGTATTGTAGAAGTATGATATGCTTGGGTTTGTGTCCAATACTAATCCCTCACTAGACTGATGAAGGAACACATGCAAATTCCCATGAATCTAGAAGTTGGGTTGCTAAGAGTCGAGTATGCCAAGGGATTGTGTTGGCTACAATTAGTCAGAAGCTCCATAGTTTCCATCTATGACTAGGACAGAGGTCTATGAAAGCTAGGAGAATAAGTTGAATTAATGCTCATGTCAATTTTTGGAGTGTGGATTATGAACAATCATTGCAACTTCTAAGGTGGCTACTGTTGGCTTTGGGTGTATGGCTGCCCTGTGCAAAGGAATTATGTTCAGATAAAAGTTTGTCTAACAGGCTTGCTTATTTGTATAATTGCAGGGATAATTGATTTCACCACAATTGCAATTGTCATTCGAACCACTCACTAGTTTCACAATGCTCATATGGTTCTCATTTGAGACTTGCTTCACTTCTTTGCTTAGGTGATTGGAAGCTTTGCATGTGTAAAACAAACCTCATGCTTATTCTATTTTTGGGCAGAACCTTTTTGGTTGTTTACTTAATAACGACGAAAATGCAGAAGGGATCTTCATTTGCTCAGAAATTGCTCGGATTTGTACAGGTCAAAGATGAGGATAATTGTGGCTCATAATTTTCAGGGATAACTGTTGATCCATATTTTGCTAAAAGCTTCTATGATTTAGGAGATTAGAATGAACCTTACAGGGATAAACACTAATTAAAAATTGAACATGTGTCTTAGGATTATGGCCCTCATTTCCACTTCCTCTGTCTTGAGAAGGTTGATGTGCACTTGGTTAAAAAATTCAGGTGTTGTGTCTCTCTGACACGAAAAGAAAAGCTCATTATGAGGACTTGAAGAGCCACTCCTATAGGACTTAATGTCCCCTGAAATGGAAACTAAAGTGAATATTTATCTCATAACTAGATGCAGTCTACTTGCTCTTTTGTATGTCATTTCAGGTTTGCAAGCTTCTGGAGAAGGCGTTTCCAGCCTTACAAAAGACTGCATAGTGGGATGCATGTTGGGCTGACTGCCCCCCAAGGGGTATTGTGTCGCCCAGCTTTGAAGATTGAAGATTGTCAAATTGAAGTAAAGACTGAAGATTTGCTGCCTGAAGCTTTGCAGACTGAAGAATTGCAGATTTTGAAGAACTGAAGAGTTTCCAAACTTGACTCCAACTTGGAAAATTCAGTTATGGATGATCCTCTTCTCTTAGCTTTGTCGAGGACGACAAAGTCTAGGGGAGGGAGAGTGTTGGGTTGTAGGGTATGCAGTGACATCCTAAATTGTGCATAGGAACCCTCCCTAGACCTTGAGAATAACTCTTTTTGTATCTACTTAGAGTTTTCATATATAAACACCCTCTTAGGACACTTTTTGATATTTCTCTAGCACTATAGTAGAGAAGCCTTGGGAAATAACTTATTTGGACACACATCTAAGAGGACACAAGTGAAAATCCCATGCATGTTCTTTTTGGGGATTTGTTTGTTACACATGTGATCTTGGAATCTCCTAGAAGATATGTTAGTTAGAGAGAGATCCACTTTTCAACTTTTCAAAGGAGCACATGGGGAATAGAGCTTAGCTTATAAATAGAAGCTCATTTTTGTAAAGGGGGAGCTTTTGGTTGACGTGCTCTCATGTTATATCTCTTATCAATGGAAGAAGCTCTCATTTACTCCAAGAAGAATATTTACATTTACATGTATTGTGTCTTTGTGAGTGTGTGAGAGTGGTGTGTGTGTGCCTATGCATGTCTCTCCTTTGTGTGAGTAGAGTAGTTGCATTTCTTGTATTTTCCTCATGGACTAGGATCCTTGACTCCCTATTCTCCTTGTTTTCAAGCATGTGGCATAGCATGGGGCTGATGCCAATGGCTTGAACATGTGGGAGATAGGGGTGGATGAGAGGAGAGTCACTCTTGAGCCTTCCTTCTTGCTTCCATGCAAGGTGGTGAGGGTTTTGGTCTTTCCTTGCTACAACCTCAACATGAGCCCGAATTGCATCATCCAAAAAGTGTATACTCCCCATTCAGGTGTGAAGGCCATCTTATGTTGGTCCTCTATAGCAATGGCTACCTAGTTATAACCCAAGAATCCATCTAGGAAGTTGTAGACTTCCTCGCTTGCAACTCTTTCCAATAGGTGGTCGGTGATAGGTAATGGATAGCTATCACGTATAATAACTGCATTCACTTTTTCCAAATTTATGTAGACTCTAAGCTTACCATTCTTTTTGGGTACTACAACCAAAGGTGATACCCATTCTGTGTGTTTTATCTTATAAACGAATCATGCCACTAATAGCTTGTCAATCTCTTCCTTAATCTTTGTTGAATAAACATCATTATATGAGTATGGTCATTTTTCGAGGGTTTTGCTTCGGAAGTCATTGGGATTCTATGAGAGAAAAAGGATCGATCTACTCCCTTGATGTCTTTGTAGGTCCATGCAAATACATCTCTATATTCTTTGATTAATTCTACCAGTTCTGATTCTTCTTCAGGAGATACATCTTTTCCAATGTAGGTACATCTCTCCTCTTCTTCTTCCATGGTTACTAGCACTTTCTTGGTTTGTTCCTTATTATTGTAAGCTTCTCCTTTTGTTGCTTCTCTCTTGGGCATTTGAATAGCTATCTTTGATTCCTCTACTTCGTATCTTTTAAAATGTTCCGGTACTTTGAAGAGATCTGGTTGGTGGTTGCTCTACTCTATCTAATATTTCCTCGCCATCCCGTCTCCTTTGGATCGGTTCTACTGAAAACACTTTTGGTGTCTCCTTCTCATTGTTCTCCCTAATCTCTTCTGAATATTGTTCCTCTGAATCGAATTATGGTTCCATCTCTATGCTTTCATAATCCTTCCTCCATTCATTTTCCAGTAATTCTCCCACTTCCATTTCTTGAAGGATTACCATGTAAAGATTTACATCATAACCCTCTTCATCTACACACTCGTTCATGGTTAGTACTTCCTCATTCACACACACATCTAGTGTGGCTAAGATTTCCATCCATCCGTGTGGTTTGAATGCTTCATTTGGGAAGATTTGAGGCATGTATGCTAGATCATCTATGGGTCGGTAATTCTGATGCCCTATCGGCAATAACTGAGTTTTGTTTTTCTTCTCTTTTGGCCTCTTTGCACATCCATAGCTAAACATCCTCATTCATCCAAGATTGGTAACTAGATCCTACACTATGAATGGACAAATCATCTTCTCGATGGACTGGGTTCCATTGTAATGGTGGTACATCCCTATATGAAAAAGTGTGCAAATTTATCTTTGTAGTTGTCCCTTGGTGTTGTAAATACAATGCATCTCTTCCCCAATCTTGTATTACTCTGAGTAGTCTCATGAATGGTCGACCCAAAATCATTTCATAATTATTGGATTTTCCAAACTGACATATAACTAGAGTGTGTTTGAAATCTACTCTGGAGGTGGTTAGCTTAATTTTTTCTAGTATTCCCAATGGCCTCTCCACATGACTGTTTGCTACTTGAAGTTTCATGCGCGTTGGTTGTAGGGCTAGTTTTCCCCATTTTTCCCAAATCTCTTTGGTGGCTATGCCTACACCAGCTCCAATGTCTAAGATGGATTTGGTTATATATCCATGAAAAGTGATGGGTAGGCACGTATTTCCTTCATCTCCCTCACTAAATTCTCCAACTTTATCGATTGGGATTTGAAAGATTGATAGAGCTTTAGCTTCTTTCTTCTCATTTGTGGGTTCTACAGTTTCTATTCTTAAGTGTCCGGCTAATTGCTTCCATAATTATGCTTTAACTCGTAGTAATTCTTCTACTATCAACAAGCTTTATATTTTAGTTTTCTTGAGCTCTCATAAGTTGTGTGATGTCTTATCTTGTGACCTTTCCTCCTTGCCCCATATCATAGGAGCAATATGGAATACTACTGACTTTCTCTCATATTCTCCCATATAATTGGGTAGAATGGAAATGTTGTTCGATTCTTTCCTCTTTTGGTCTAAAATGGACACTTCCTCATATACCTCTTCTAAGTTGGGTATATGTTGATTTTCCCAAGTGTCTAATTCTTCAAAGGGTGGTGGAGAGTTCTCATTCTTTTTCCACCGTTCCTCTTGAATCCTGGCCCACAAGTCTTGTGGCCAATTGGCCTCTAGTTCTGGAATTACTGAAACCATTCTTCCTTGTTTTTCTGGAGGTCTCTTTCACTATTCTCCTCTTGTGGTGTCTTTACTAGTTTTTGATTGCTATTTTCTAGATATTCGTTGAATTGATTTTTTGGTATCCTTGTCTCTGGAAGGATTGGGGTAGTACGTTCCAGTGTGATTTGAGCTATTTCTATGAGTTTCTTGCATATTTCCAAACTTTCCTTTTCTAACTCTCCTTGTGGGTAGAGTTTCTCATGTTGCTCTATGCTCAGTCCATTTGCAATTCTCGACTGATAAGCCTTCAACCACATATCCAAGTCTTCGAGCATTGGGTCTGCTAGAATTGATACTAGCTTGACTAATTTTGATGCTTGGATAGTTTGATGGGCGTTTCCTTGCGTGTCTGGCTCCTAAGGTCTCTTACTTTCCTTCACTATTTCTCATTCTCTTCACTTTTCTTCTTCAACCATTTATTCCTTAGATTTTCTATTAGACTCTTCCATCTTTGCATCTTCCTTGTTTTGCTAGTCTCTCCTAGGTCTTCTGAATCCTCAACTATCTAAACCTTAGGTCTTAAAATTTTATCCATCTCAGATTCAGAATCTATTTCGTTTACGGCTTGTTCCCTAGCTTGGGCTCTAGTAATAGCTTTTAGTGGCACAGTGTATTCTTTGTCACTTCTGGATGATTCAATAACTTCTATTACATTAATCTGGGTAGTGGTGTAAACCTTATTGGGGTTTTTCGGGTAGCCTCTAAACAAATGCTCCTTGCCACAATCATTGTAATATCCTTCCCATGTCCTAGGGGGTGGTGGGTTGTATGGCAAAGTAAATCTCCTTATCAAGTGATCTTCGCCACATCTATAGCATGGTCCCCTTGGTGCATGTGGTCTCATTAGGGTTTGTGCTTTAGGTGTGGTGTACATCAAGTTTGCATATTTTGATCCACAAGGGTTTTCATACCCTTCATAACCGTAGTATTGTTGCTCGTAGGTTTGGTCGTACTCTATGAGGCTAGCATCATAAGGATAATACTCTCCCTGGGTCTGATCATATCCCTGATTTGTTATTTTTGCATTAGCAAGTGGTGTGAATGGTACTATAGCTCTCTCAAAATTTTCCTCCTGTTGAGTGTATTTAACTGGCACTACATTTTGTGGGTGGGGTGGTTGTTGTCCTAGCACAGGTTGCGGTTGTCCATATCCTCCTTGTTCATATGGTGCTCCCTGTGGACTTGGGTAAGGGTTGTACCTAGGAACCTCTCTATCTTGTTCCCTCTGAGGATATCCATAAGGCCTATATTGGGTTTGAGCCACTGGTCTTAATTGCTTGTTAAATGGACAATTTTCGGTGTTGTGGTTGGTATATTTTTGCTTGATATGACAGTACATGTTGGGTCCTTGATGTGGCTGCCTGTTGTATGAGTAAGTATGAATTCTCGATGACTAAGTCCTATACTTGAGGCCTTTGAAGTGTCCTTGGTCTGAGCTGAAAAGATTTTTTTTTGGGATTTTCTTATGGTGACCTACCTATCCTAATCCTACCTCTCTCTCTTCCCTAAACCCTAAATCTTTCTCACTCCCTCACTCCTAACCCTAGTAACTCATTACACACACTCCTAAAGTGTGAGGTAACAAGTGCTGGAATATTTTGTGACTTGGCACCAATTGAAATTACCTCTACACATACGATTCATTCACTCCGTAGCTATAATCATCATGAAAACACGTTGATTGGGCTAATCCTCGACAACAACATCAAAAATGTGTGTACCTAAGTTGTAAAGCCTTAGGGATTTGTGTCAACTGAGATTGTACCTCAATCGCCCCACACGTGCGTATAGTGGTGGATTAATACACGTTTAATTATCAATCTGAGAGATTAGATGTATCAAGTGTATGAAGACATGTGCACATGTGATGGTAAGTGAAGTGCCTATGCTACAATGCTTATGACTTGTCTCACCTACCTCTCCAACTGATTAGTTCTCTGAAAATGCACGTCACAATACTTGTTACAGTAGTAAGCACAAATTCAAACTTTTCTCTCAGCTCCGAACGACTGAATATGGTGAATACCAGGTTCATTTCGAAGCTCTCGATGAGATGCATCTAATGGGAATATTTTAGTCAAATCTAACAAATGTGCTTCAAGTTATGAGCAAAATAGTGAATGGTGGGAAACACCAACACCTTCTCAACAACTCCTCAGGTCTCACACACACTACAACAATTCAAACATGAAGGGAAGGGGTAGACAACAATCCCCCACACACATTTTAAGCATGAATCTTACCCACAAGCTCTTGGAGAAGAACATAATTGGCAAGAAAGAGGCAAATTCAAAAATCAACTTGAATTCTCACAATTTCAAAAAGTTCTTTACAAGAGTCACCAAGTGAATTATATACATGTGCCCTAAAATTGGTCCTTTCACACGAGAGACCAACACTTTTATTGAAAAACTCTAATCTCCTACTATGTTACAAGGATTATGTTACAAGGATTATGTTACAATATTTGGGATTCATGCATCTAGAGGACTCCTCCAGTGCATTTACACAGCTTCATGAGGTATTTCATAAAAACTTGAAGAAGAAAATTTATGCCCATAATTTGAAAAATTTTGGGGCTCCTTTTCTGTGTTCCTTTTCTCTGCAATACCCCCCTTGGGATAAAACAATCCAAGTAGCCAGGTACCACTCAAGTAGCAAAAGATGGGTTAACTCCTTGCCAATGCTTGACACCTAAGCAATGCATAAACCTTCTCATCTGAGAGATAAAAAATTGAATATCAGGCCGAGTTATGCATAAATAAATCAATCATCCAATAGCCTATTGATAGAGAACAACATCAAATGCATCTCTAGCACCATGAAGACTCAACCATAAACCTTTTTCCATAAGAGTGACAATAATTTTGCAATTTTCAAGGCAAAAAGGCTACAATAACATGTCAATATAATTTTTTTACACAAAGCTATTCCCCCATCAACTTGCATAAACCGAATGCCCAAATAATGATGTAAATGCTGCAAATCTGACATCTCAAAAGAGGCATGCAAGTCAGCCTTAAAATCAACAATATGCTTCTCATTTGGACCAATAAGTAACATGTCATCAACCTACACAATGATGATTAGAATTCTGTACATCATCTACACACTTAACATATAAGGTGCTCTCAGTTGGATTGTTTTCCAAACCATGTGCAATTAATTAGGCATGTAGCTTTTCACACCAAGCACATGGTGCATGCTTTGACCCATATAATGCCTTTTTCAACCTGCACTTTTCATGCCCTTTCTAGAAAAAACCACGGGGCTGAAATACATACACTTCTTCATGTAAGTTACCATTCGCAAACGTCATTTTAATGTCCAACTGATGTACATTTCAACCATGATGAACTACAAGTGCACAGATGCTATGAAGGGTGGTCATTCAACAAGTGGGTGCAAAGGTCTCATCAAAATCAATGTCTCTCTCTTAAGCATAAAATTTTTTGACAAGCCTAGCTTTATACCTTTCAATTGTTCTATCATGTTTATGATTCAACTTGTATACTTATTTAGTGACGATGGCCTTTTTGCATGGAGGCAAATTTTTTGCATTTTATGCTTCAGCAAAAGAAATAAGATCATTCTCATCATAGAGACTAGAGGTAGCCATTGCATAGCAATTTAAACAAAAGAAACACTATGAGATCCCAAACGAGTATGATATGATAGAGGTGCATCTAATTTGCTATCGCACAAAGTCTACACTAGCCATTTAGGCATAGTTTTTGCCTCCTCTATATTAGCTCTCTCATCAACAAGTGCATTATGTAAATCCACATCATCATGTGGAAACTATAAAGACTGAGAAATTCTCTCATTTGGACTTGCACTAGATGCCTCATTCGGACCTATAAAAAGAGGCAACAAAGTGTCATACACATCTTTGGAGCTAACTGATGTCTCCTTAGTACATGATGGTAATGGTTGAATTGCATCTTCCACAAAAACAACATCACGACTAACCAAAATGCATTTAGTTTGTGGATGATACAGACAATACCCTTTACTTTTCAAACTATTGTTGACTAGATCTCATAGATGCATGTACACCGAGGATAGTATAGAAACGAAATCTCACAAAGGCATAAACATAATAGAAAGAGGCAAGAGACTACACCAGATTGGGTACAATCTCCCCCCACATACTGTGATGGATGAGTATGCAAAGTTATAGGTATTTCTCATTACATCCGGAATAGAAGATACATAAGGGCAGTGCTTCAAAAAGCATGCATTTATAAAAATCTACTTTATTTACAAAATCATCGCTTTCTAATGATCTACTATTTTTACAAAAACATCGCTTTCTAAAGTGATTTAATATTTTTACAAAACATAACTAAAAAGTATCTTTTAAATATTCTTTTAAATATCTTCAAAAAAATATGAATAAGTCCACACACGTTCACACCCTCATGATTCGTCACTTGCTAAATCAAAACACTAATCACATTAAAACCCTCAAGACATTAAAATCCATATAACATTCCATTATTCCATAAAGTATAACATGTCTTTTAGTTGACAAACAACTGACCTCAGTTGATAATAATAAAATAGACATGGATGTCCAGTTACATGTCCCATCACTAAACAATCATAAGCATGTTCCATGTAACAACACATGCATGGAATTGGAAATCTAGAATTTAATGTGACGATGAATGCTATGCAAAAATCAAATGATCATAATGTGGAGTTATTGATGTTTTATGAATCCATTGAGATTCTTCAAGTGAGTGATTTTTATATTTAACTAAGTGTCTATGATTTTGGTTATCTGTGTGTGTAGTAGTAACATTATAATCAAGTATTTTCTCTGGAACTAAAATTTCAGCATCCTCTTCAAGTAAAGGAGGATCATCTAAAATAGGAGTGAGTGGTAATCTTCCTTTAAATTGTTTCAATAAACTTATATGAAAAGAATTATGTGTATTCCAATGAGAAGTTATGTCTAATCTAAAAGAATTCTCATTAATTTTTTGAATAATACAAAAAGGTCCATAATAACATGGTGCAAGTTTAACCTTAGGATGTTGTGAAATATCTTTCAAACATCTTTTAATTATTCGTAACCATACAAATTCTTTTTCATTAGATTGTTTAGCTACTTGTTTCTTATTAACATTACACATGTAACATTCTTAACTCTTTTTAACGTGCTCATGAACCTCATGAAATGTAGAAATATGATCTTGTGCAAAAGAATTAGCCATAGGCATATCAGTTTGAGTGATAGACATGAGAGAGGGAAGCTTTTTACCATGCACAATTACATATGGTGCATGTCCAGTAGGGGTATGTATCGTGTCTATTATATGCAAATTGTAGTAAAGGAAGTTTCTCATCCCAATCACTTGGATTATCTAAAGAATAATAATGGAATAAATCTAAAATAGTACTATTTGTAGCTTCACTTTGCCCATTACTTTCAGGATGAAATTGAGAGCTAAAGTCTATTTTGGAACCTAAATTTTGAAATAATGCAACCCAAAAGTGATTACAAAAGTGAACATCTCGATATGAAAGAATAACTTTTGGAAAACCATGATGTGGAAAAATACATTTAATACATAACTTAGCACCTTGAGGTGTAGAAAGAATCTTTTTACAAGGAATGAAATATGCCTGTTTACTAAACATTTCAACAATTGTCCAAATCATATCATTATGAGATGAAGTTGTATGAAGACCAGTAATAAAATCCATAGAATTTTTTTCCCATGGTCCATTAGGTATGGGAAGTGGCATTAATGATCCAAATGATTTACCATGATGTTGTTTCACAAGTTGACACATAATGCAATGGGAAACATATTGTGCAATATCCTTTTCCATATTTGGCCAAAATAAAAGTTCTTTACATGTAGAAATAGTACTTTGTATGCACCTATGACCCATATACAGTGGTTCATACATTTCTTTCATAACAAATTCTTTAAAACCTTGTGTGATGCATAAATTTTCTTGGAAATACAAGAATCCATTATGGAAAGTATATTGATCTTCACTAAATGTTGTAGGATTATTGAAAGCATTCCATGTTTGTGAAAAATACAAATCAGATGCATAAGTAGGAATCATGTCATGAAATGAATGAATATGAATATAAAAAATATTATTGAGTGCAACAATATTTCTTTGTGGGGATGGGGAGCAACTAAGGGCATCAACTACAACATTAGCTTTGCTAGGTTGATATTGAATCATAGGCTGAAAGTTTTGTATGACCCATAAGGTAATGTTTCCAAATTTTTAAAGCATGCACAACAACTAGAAGTTCCTTATCATATGCAGTACTATAATTGTTTTAAGAAGGTGTAAGTTTCCTACTTTCAAATGCAATGGGATGATCATTTTTCATTGATACAGCACATGTACCTAAACCACTAGCATCTCTAACTACATGGAAAGGTTGTGCAAAATTTGATAATTGCAAAATAGGTGCATGAGAAAGTGCAGGTTTGATTTTTTCAAAAGATTGTTATTGTGCTAGTCCCCATGCAAATTTTCATGCCTTGACTAGAAACAATATGTCCTAAATACTCTAATTCTTTTTGGAAGAAATAACTATTTTCAGGATTGGCATAAAGTTTATTTTTGCATAACAAATTAAAGACTGTCGCTAAATGATTTTCATGGTCACTACCATTCTCTCTATAGACAAGTATATCATCAAAGAAAATAAGAAAAAAAGCTTGGTAATCAAGAAAAATGTTATTCATCGTATTGGTGAGTCCAAAAGGCATTACCATGAATTCAAAGTGACCAATTTGAGTTCTAAAAGCAGTTTTATAAATGTCATTTTGTGTCATTTGTATCTGATGATATCCAGATTTAAGATCAATTTTGCTAAAGACATGTGCTCCATGAAGTTTATCTAGCAAATCATCTATCCTAGGAATAGGATATCTATTTGTAATTGTGATTTTATTGAGCACTCTATAGTCAATGCACATCCTATAAGTCTTGTTCTTCTTCTCCACTAAGAGAAAAGGTGCTCCAAAGGTAGAAGAACTAGGTCTTATAAGGCCTTTGAGGAGTAGATGCTTAACTTGATTAGCTATTTCTTTTTTATGTAAAGGTCGATGCATATAAGGTGCTTTATGGAGAGGAGCCTGCCAGGAATCAAGTTTATTCTATGGTCAAGAAATCCCCTAGAAGGTGGTAGTTTAGAAGGAAAATCAGCCATAAAACAATCTGAACCTATCAAATCTGAATGTTATGCACTTCATCTATAACATTATATCTATTTCCTTGAAATGCAACCTTAACTTTATACATAGAAGGAAGTGGGTTTAATTGGAGATCTTGCACTATTGTATGAGAAATAAAATCATGTGAACTACCATCATCATGTAAAATATTGACAACTTTATCATGAATAGTACCTTCCATGCAAATTAGACAATGAATAGAAATTGTGTTACCCAAGTTACTTAGATCTTTTTCCAATGCTTTTTCGGTCCAATCGAGTTGAATGTCTTTAAGAACCACCTCCATGTTGTGTACTGGAGCTTCAATAGGCTTCATATCATTAATTTGGAACCTACATTTAGCTTTAGTATGACCAAACTTACCACAATGCCAATAAGTGATACGGGGCCTCTTTTGTTGAGCATCCATTGTCGTAGTTTGAAGGGTTGGAGGCTTGGTAGGTTGTAAGTGAGTTGTCCTGGATACTGGTGAAAAATTGGATTGAGGAGGGTGCTAAAAAGTAGGTGACCATTGAAAAGTAGGGGAAGAAAAAGTAATGAAAGGATGCTTGAAGGGAAAAGTGGGCTTGATTGGTTGTTATCATTGATGCATTTGGTGTAAGCAAATATACTTGGTGATGGATTGAAGCTCCCTCTCAGCATCATGTGCAAAAGAAATAGCTTCATAGAAGGTCATGGGACATAGTGCGTTGGGCATGGCTTGGATTCACATCTCCAAACCATCTTCATAATTTTTTTGCAAGGTATCTTCAGGGATCGTTTCAAGCAAATGAATACGTAGTAATTGTTGCCAAAAAATGTTTAGTGTAGATAGACATATTATCTCTATCTTTCCATTCAAAATTTGTCCATGATTGACAAGCATGTAAGTGGAACTGAGGAGGAAGGAAGGATTCCTTGATCTTTTCTTGAAATATGATCCATGTGTTGGGCAGTCGATGCTATGCTGCAAAACATTCCACCATAATTGGGCCTTACCCACCAAATAATTAGTAACAAATTTCACTTTTTCAATTTTCGAATATGATTCATCAAAATAAAAATCATCAAATTGGGATAGCCATGAAAGAAAAAATTGGCCATCCTTTCGCTTATCGAATCAAAAAATTGGAAATTCTTGGCACCAATCTTGGATTGTGTGCCTTGTTCTTGAGTAGTGATAATGGTAACCAAACCAAATTGGAATAGTGAATAGTGTGCAGGGAGCACATGGAGCACAATGAGCACAGTGAGCACAGTGAGTACAATGAGCACCGTGATTACATTGAGCATAGTGAGCACAGTGAGTACGGTATCATAGTGAGTAAAGTGTCACAATGAGCACAGTGAGTACGGTATCATAGTGAGTATAGTGTCACAATGAGCACAGTGAGTACAATGTCATAGTATCACAATGAGCATAATGCACAGTGTGATAGGATCACAATGCACAGTGCACAATAACTAATTAAAAAAATTCAAAAAACACACCATCAAACCAAAAACAAACAAACATGGCAAACAAAAACTTGGACTCGACGATCGAGATGGATGCCGAATCGTGAATGGGACGGATGCCACAAATCGCAAGTGGACATCGAGAAACCATCACTGCAGATGCAACTTGGCTCTGATACCATCGTTGATCAGATCTCATAGATGCACGTATGCAAAGGATAGTATAGAAACGAAATCTCACAAAATCATAAATAAAATCGAAAGAAACAAGAAACTAGATACCAGATTAAGAACAATCTCCCCCCACATACTCTGATGGACGAGTCTATCAGAGCATGTGTATTTATAGCTATTTCCCATTACGTCTTGAATAGAAGATACATGAGGATGGTGCTTCAAAAAGCGTGCATTTACAAAAATCTGCTTTATTTACAAAATCATCACTTCCTATGTGATCTACTATTTTTATGAAAACATCACTTTCTAAAGCGATCTATTATTTCTACAAAAAATAACTAAAATACTATATTCTAAATATTCTTATAAATATCTTCAAAAATATCTAAATAATTCCATGCACATTCACACCCTCATGAGTCTTCACCTGCTAAATCAAAACACAAATAATTGAAACCCTCAAGACATTAAAATCCATATAACATTCTGTTATTCCATAAAATATAACAACTATACCCAATAAAAATACATTTCACTACTTTATCATCCAATTTCCTACATTGTTGTTCATGCACTCATGCATATGTCAGACAACCAAAGACACATAGATGAGCAACATATGAATTGCAACCATGCCAAGCCTCATATGGAGTGAGAGATTGCAATGGTTTGGTGGAACATGTGTTGAGTACATATGCTGCACACATAACAACCTCAAACTAGAAGCTATGTGGTAAAGCCTAATGTTTGACCATACACCTTGCCATCTCCATGAGAGACCTATTCTTTCTTTTAGCAACTCCATTTTGTTGAGGTGTGTATGATGTTGTTATTGGAGTTTGAGGTCTACGGAAGCACATGAACATCACAACGAAGAAGAAGAATCTTGGAGCGCAACACACAATAATAAATGTATTACCACTAGAATATACAAAGAAAAGTAACCCGTTAGGGCAATAGGCATATATACAAGCCCGAGTAAAACCCTCTTAAAGAGGGAAAAAAGTGCCCAGATGACCCTAGTGTGTTCACACACATTACTACCTAAATATATCAACAAATCCCCCTTGGGAGTGATTCAGTGAACAAGGAGCTGGCACTCATGTATAAGGAAGTGCCAAGCTATGTGGAATCAATCCACAAAAGGAAGTAAGCCCAAAGCTTTGTGGAAAGATTCAAACTTCTCCCTAGGCAGAGCCTTCCTAAAAACGTTTGCAATGTTCTCCTGTGTGGGCACATATGCCAAGCTGATCTCTCCAGCAAAGAACCTCTCCCTGACATAATGATAATGCACCTCAATGTGCTTAGTGCGAGCATGGAACAGAGGGTTCCTCGCAACTACCAATGCACTTTGATTGTCAGTGAAGATGGTGGTGGTAGAAGATTGACCAACACCCAAATCAACCATAAGGCGTTTGAGCCACACACACTCAACAATTGCTGTGAAAGTTGCCCTATACTCAGCCTCACAACTAAAAGTGGCCACAAGAGGCTGCTTCTTGCTCAAACAAGATAGCATGAGTGTCATAGCAACCAACCCAATCACAATCACAAAAAGCATGTAAATTTGGTGATAGTGATCCCCCTTGGGATAAAACAATCCAAGTAGCCAGATACCACTAAAGTAGCCAAAGATGCACTTAATCGCTTGCCAATGTTTGACACTTGGGCAATGCATAAACTTGCTCATTTGGGAGACATCAAACTGAATATCTGACCGAGTAATGCATAACTAAATCAAGCATCCAGTACCCTATTATAGAGAACAACATCAAATGCATCTCCAGCATCATGAAGACGCAACCATAAACCTATCTCCATAGGAGTGGCAATAAGTTTGAAGTCTTCAAGGCCAAAACACTACAATAATGTGTCAATATATTTTGTTTGACAAAAATCTATTATGCCATCAACTTGCATAAATTGAGTGCCCAAATAATGATGCAAATGCCCAAAATATGACATCTCAAATGAGGCATACAAATCATCTTTAAAATCAGCAATATGCTTCTTATGAGGTATTGTGAGTAGCATGTCATCAACATAGACAACAATGATTAGAAGCACATCATTTGCATGCTTAACATATAAGGTGCTTTCAGCTGGACTCTTCTCAAAACCATGTGCAATTAGATAGGCATGTATCTTTTCATACCAAGCACGTGGTGCTTGTTGTAAACCATATAATGCCTTCTTAAGCTTGCACACTTTGTTTTCATCCCTTTTTGCACAAAGCCACAGGGCTGAAAAACATGCACCTCTTCATGCAAGTCACTATTCAGAAATATAGTTCTAATGTCCAATTGATGTACATTCCAACCATGATGAGCTGCAAGTGCACAGATGCTATGAAAGATAGTCATTCGGCATGTAGGAGCAAAGGTCTCATCAAAATCAATGCCTTGTTCCTGAGCATATCCCTTTGCAACAAGCCTAGCCTTATACCTATCAACTGTTCCATTAGGCTTACACTTCAGCTTGTATACCCACTTCGTGTCAATGGCCTTCTTGCCAGGACGCAAGTCACGTAAAGGCCAGGTACCATTTTTCATGATAACATCATATTCTGATTGGATAGTAGCCATCCAATTTTCATAATTTTGTGCATCATCAAACGAAAGAGGCTCATTCTCATCACAGAGACTAGAGGCATCCATAGCATAGCAACTTGATGCAAAAAAAGCACTATGAGAGCCTAAATGAGTGTGATATGATAGAGGTGAATCTAATTTGCTTTCATGTAAAGTCTACACCAGCCATTTTGGCATAGTCTTTGCCTCCTCAATATGAGCTCTCTCATCAATGAGTGCATCATGTAAATCTGCATCAGAAATGGAATGATCTGCATTATTGCACAAAACCTGTCAAGGCTAAGATGTTGCCTCATTAGGACTAGCACTAGACTATCCACCTGTAAAAAGAGGCAACAAAGTGTCATACATGTCTCTGGAGCTAACTGATGTCTCCTTAGTACATGAAAGTAATGGATGAATAGAATCTTCCACAAAACACAACATCATGACTAACCAAAATGTGTTTAGTTTGTGGATGATACAGATGATAGCCTTTGCTTTCAGAACTGTACCAAACAAAAATACATTTCACTACTTTATCATCCAATTTCCTGCATTGTTGTTCAAGCACTAATGCATATGCCAAACAACCAAAAATACAAATGTGAGCAACAGATGGCTTACGACCATGCCAAGCCTCATATGGAGTGATAGATTGCAATGCTTTAGTGGGACATATGTTAAGTACATATGCTACACACATAACAACCTCAAGCTAGAAACTATGTGGTAAAGCCTGAATCTTGACCACACACCTCGCCATCTCCATGAGTGACTGTTGTAGAGCAAAGGAGCACAAGAGAAGAGCCCCAAAATTTTCAAATTAATGGGCATAATTTTTCTTCTTCAAGGTCTTAGAGAATTCCCTCAAAGCCATGTAAATGCAATAGAGGAGTCCTCTAGATGCATAATCCCAACTTGTTGTAAAATATCCCTTGTAAATTAGTAGGAAATTCACTTTTTTAGTAATAAAGTGCCGGTCTCTTGTGTGAAAGGACCAAACTTAGGGCACATGTATATAAGTCACTTTGTGACTCTTTGTAGAGACTTTTTGCCATTGTGAAGAAGGAGCTTTCAAAAATTTCGAATTTGCCTCTTTCTTGCAGATTTCCATCTTCTCTTTGATCTTGTATGTGTGTGTAATGCTTGGAATGTGTGTGTAGGACTGTTGTCTACCCCTCCCCACTGTTTTTGAGCTACTGTAGTGTGTGTGTGAGCTTGTAGGAGTTGTGGCATGAGTGTGGGTGCTTCCCGCCATTTACTATTTTGATCATAACTTGAAGCAAAGTTTTCAGAATCGAGTGAAACCACTTCCAATAGATGCGTCTTGTCGAAAGCTTCAAAAGGAGTACCCTATTGACTATATTCGGAGCTTGGAACTGGGAGAAATCCTTGAATTACTGAAAACTATTGTAAGAGGTATCGCTGCAGACACTTCCAGTCTTTCAATGAGTTTGAGAGGTGGATTAGTCTTTTCTCATGCATATCAGCTGAACCACTTCATTTCCATCATTTGTGCACATGTCTTCATACACTTGGTTAGGTCGTTTGATCGGATTGACATATAAGCGTGTGTCAATTTCCCACTATTTGTGTTGCAAATGAGGTTTAGTCTCTTTGGCACAAGTCCTTGAGTCTTCTAGACTTAAGAACACACGTTTTTGGCATCGTTGCCGGGGAACACTCAGCCAAGGTGCCTTCATGATGGTTATAGATCGAGTGTGATGGAATCGTACTTGTAGAAGTGAATTCATTCCGTGGCAAGCAGTCAATCACTTCAGCACTTGTTACTTCACATCGCGGAGGTGTGTGTAATGAGTTTTTAGGTCTAGGGTTAGTAGGAAGGGAGAGTGAGAGGAGTTGGGGTTAGGTTAGAAGAAGAGGAGAGAAGGAGATAAGTGAAGTAGGAGTAGGCCAAAATGACCAAAAAAGCCCAAAAAATATGCCAAAATTAGTAATGTTCAGTTTCTATCACAAAAGGTATAAAAACTAAAAAATTTGACTCATTTTACACTTTCCTGCATTCTAGTATCGTGTGCGAGCAGTGACCAGTATCGTGAGTGTGGTATCGCGCGCTACAGGCTGACAAGGCTAGATATTGAGCTCACTTTGCAATCAGGACACCACAAAGGTAAGTTTCAACAAGAATTCTTAGTAAAAAACACACTAAAAGTGCACCAACACATGATTAACTGCGCATTCAGTATCGCGGGGGGGAAACAGTTTGTTTTTTGAACTTCATTGAAAGAGACAGTAAGCTAGGAGTGAAGAGGGGTGAGAGAAGGACAATGGGGTGCAAAATTTTTTTATTTTTGAGGTATTTTGGCTTGAGTATCGCGATCGATTGAGTTTTTGGTATCGCGATACCAAAAATTCCCTAGTATCGCGATACTCGCCGAAGTATCGTATCGTCGGGTACTAGTCTTGGTATCACGATACCACTTTGGTATCGTGTCGCCAAGTTGGTATCACGATCACACTTTATCCCAGTGGTATCGTATCGTTACCTACTGTGGTATCGTATCGTCCACCTGCCAGTGTCGCATCACGATACCCTTTTCAGTATCATATCGCCTCGATTCTCAGATATTGTATCGCGAGGACCTTAGTATCGTATCGCCCCTGATCCAGGTATCGTATCATCAACCCCTGAAGTATCGTATCGCCCACTTCCTAGGGTAGTATCGCGATATCATACTAGTATCGTATCGTGCAAGTTGGTGGTATCGTATTGCCATTTGTCTTGGTATCGTATCGTCTCATTGTCTGGAGTCGTATCGCGATACCAAGTTGGTATCGTATCGGTTTATATTCTAGTATCATATCGGCGGAGTGCCTGGTATCGTCTAGAAGTCTGGTATCGTATCGAGAGAATCCCAGGTATCGTATCGTCTATTCTGAAGGTATCGTATCGTCAGGATAGCTCGTATCGTATCGCGACCAACAACAGTATCGTATCGTCTACACTACAAGTATCGTATCGTGTAGATTTCAGGTATCGTATCATGGCCAGCTTGGTATCGCCCAATGCAGTATCGCTTGGAAGTGGTATCGTCCAGAGTGGTGGAAGCATTTTGTCAGGCAACTTGAGGCATTGGGAGAGCCACTCAAGGAGAGTCTCGGAGACTTAGAGAGTCTGAGGAGGGTGAATGAACTTGAGGTCAGGGAGAGTGCTAAGTAGTCGAAGAAGTGTCATATCTTCTGTGGGAAGTGCTGCCCAGGTTAGTCACCACTCTGTCTATTCAGATACCTCTAGTGACTCAGAGGAGGAAATACCCATGGCTTCTGAAGACATGCAGGGTCCAACTCCAAGTAGAAATTTCATGACTGTTGTAGAGGGAGATTACCGCACTTCCTTGCAGTATGTGTCTACCAATGCCCAGGAGATCCCCATCTACTTGGATGGCTTAAACAGATATGTGGCTAGGATGGTAGCTTCCATGGATGCCACGATCGTGCCTAGACCAGCTGTCAAGTACGAGGGAGGAGCATACATAGACAAGATTGGTCACATCTACATAGTGACTGAATTTCCTGAGATGATCAGTGAAAGGGGAGAGTTAGTGGAACCAGAAAACTCAGGAAGAACAAACCCTGAGGAGCTTGTGACTACCCCTAGAGGCAGATCCCAAGTAGCATGAGTCTTGAGAGGAGACTTGATACCTCAAGATGATTACCTATTGGAAGTCTATATGATCCATGGATCACATTTATTGCTTCAAACAGACTTACTGGCTCCAGGGAGAGAAGAAAGCCCCATGACATTTTATGAGCTGAAGGATCCAGAAGATGAAACTAGACTCACATACTTGGACAAAAATTAGAGGAGATATATGGCCGGTTAGTGCCTTAGACAGGGCTCGACTGAGATACATGGGTGTGCATGTATTCCCTCATAGAGATTAGGAAACTACTTCGCAGAACCCCTTTGGAAATCAACAAGAGACAGAACACACCACACGTCAGGACAAACCAGCCAACGAAGTGTGCCACACCGTACCCATGTACAATTTGCGACTTCAGGAGTGCAAACACACAATCAGGCCCCCGTAGGGGTAGGTAATCAGTACCGACCACCAGTAAGACCACGACCACCAGTAGGAGGGCAGCCAGGAATGCCCCCAGTTAGACTAGCAGTTCCTGTCTTCCCTGTAATGCCGAGACCGCCAGAACCAATGAGAAGATTGAGACCTATCCAAGTGGCCAAGTGTGTAAGAAATCATTATGATGGATTGGGAGAACCCTACAATCACATTGCTGAATTTAAACAAGTTCTAAGGGAAGAACAAGTAGACGATTTCTTTGTGCAGTATGAGTCTTTTGGACTCACCCTCACAGGATCGGCTCTAACTTGGTTCCAGCCATTAGACCCTAATCAATTTGGAAACATGGAGCAATTCTTTCAAGAATTCATTGGGGAATTCACGAAGAGAGGGATTAAACACAATTCCGCGTCTTTAATCCATAGTTTTAAACAGAACCCTAATGAAACAGTGAAAATAGCAGCCAGGAGATTCAATCAATATGTGGATAGATGCCCAGTTGCTGAGAGACCCACTCAACAAAAAATGATTTCATTGTTTTTGGATGGACTCACAAACGGAACCCTAAGAATGCTAGTGTACGTGAAGAGGCTACAAACTCTGAGTGAATGCCTGCAAGAATGCATTGATCTGGAAGATAACCTAGCTGAGGACCTCAAGAGTACATCCAGCCCCACTAAATCAGAAGACTTGTGAAGTACCATTACTTCCAACTCCAGTAATATGGAAGAATTAGCGGAACTATTAGCAAAAAAACTAGGAGTCCAGGGACAAAGAACTTACCAACACCCAGCACAAAGAGTGCCTATGCTACGAAGATGTAGTCTATGTGGAGGAGATCACCCCACACACATGTGTGTGCGAGGAGGGACCGGTGCACATCAAACATACCCATACAACAGACAGCACCAACCAGGAACTGCTTTGTACTGCCACATAGAACAAAAGTACACTAATCACACCACTAAAAATTGTCCATTGAATAGACAGGCACGACCATTCCAACCACCACAATATTGACCATATGGATATCCACCTAGAGAGCAAGGCAGAGAGATGCCCAGATACAATCCCTATCCAACACCAGCAGGAATACCAAGACCATATGAACACGCACCGTATCCACCACCACAACTAGTGTTAGGGCCACAACTGTCACAACCTCAACAGGTAGTACCTATGAAGTATGCCCAGCCAGAAGAAAATTTGGAGAGAGCCATAGTGCCAGCATCATCGACAATCAATGTGGAATCAGCGAACACTGGATATGAGCTACCACCAGGAGATTACTACCCATATGAAGCCAATATGTTAGATTACGAACCAACCTATGATTCGGCTTATTATGGATATGAAAACTATGACCAAAGTTATGGCACTGAGGTCGCAACTCTAATGTATACCGCTCCTAAAGCATAACCACCCATGAGACCACCCATTAGACCACCTGTACCAAGAGGACCGTGTTATAGATGCGGAGGAGACCATTTTATTAGAGAGTGCCCTCGACCTTACAATCCACCACCACCTAGGACTTGGGAAGGATATTGCAACGATTGCGGAAAGGAACATCTTTTCAGGGACTGTCCTAAGAATCCAACCAAAGTCCAAGATACTGCACCAATCAATGTAATTGAAGTAATAGAAGGATCTGGAAGTGATAAGGAATATACTGTGCCATTGAAAGCCATTACAAGAGCTCAGACAAAGCAACAAAAAGGGAAACAACCAGAACAGGAACAAGAGAGCGATAAAACGGTAAGCCCTAAAGTTCAGGTAGTTGAAGATTTTGAGGATCCACGCGAGAGTACCCAGAACACCAAAGCACAAAAATGGAAGGAAAGAAGAGAAAAACGCAAAGATAAATGGGCGAAAAATGAGAGTCAAAAAAATAGAAAACAAATCCGAAACAAGAGTGAGCATAAAGAACAAAGGATCTGGGAGGAGATTCTAGTGCAACCACTTATCCAAGAGAAAGAGAAACCAGGATCAATTCTAGCTGACCCAAAACTAGACGACTTAGACATGTGGCAGAAAGCTTACCAAGCTAGAATTAAGACTAGACCGAATGTAGAGAAACACGAAAAACTTTACCCACAAGGGGAGTTGGAAAAAGAAAGACTAGCGATATGTAGAAAGCTTATAGAGGTGGCACAAGCAACCCTAGAAAAGACTATCCCAGCTCTGCCAGAGACAAGGATAACAGATGATCAATACGAAGAATGTGTCAAATCCAAAGGTAAAGAACTTAGAAGGAAGGATGACAAAGGTGAACAAATGAAAATTCAAGATGAACCTATGTCAATAATACCAGACTTAGAGGCAGAATGGCCGAAGGAATTATGGAATAGACTCCGAGAAGAACAATGGAAGAAAAATGGAGTATCGAAGCCTCCTTTTGAGGAAATAGATGTGGAAGTTTATCAACCAAATACCAACCTGGAGGAAGTATCAAGACTCCATAGAAATAGAGAGGAAACCCTGAGTGTTTCAACCTTACCTAATTACATGGGAGAATACGAAAAGGAGTCTATAATAATACGAGCACCCACAGTACAGGGAAAAGGAAAAGGAAACTCAAGAAAAAGTTCACACAATCTAACGGAACTAAAGAAAACAAAAGTACAATGCAAATTGACTGTGGAAGAGTTACTTCAACTTAAGCCACAATTATGAAGACAATTAGTGAGTCAATTAGAATTAGAGCCAAAGAAGGAAGAAAAGGAAGGAAGGGGAAAAGAAAACATTTCTAAAATACAAATTCTAGTTGATAAAGTGGGAGAATTTAGTGAAGGAGACGAGGGTAATACGTGTCTACCTGTCACTTACAATGGGTACATGACCAAGGCTATACTAGACACAGGAGCCGTAGTAGGTATTGCCACCAAGGAAATTTGGGAGAAATGGGGAAAACCTGTCTTACGACCCACACACATGAAGCTCCAATTAGCAGACGGGCATGTGGAGAAACCCTTAGGAATATTGAAAAGAATCAAATTAACCACCTGTGGAGTAGAATTTGAACACACATTAGCCATTTGTAAGTTCGAAAAAGCTAACAACTACGAAATGATATTAGGGCGACCCTTTATGAGACAAATGTGGGTAGTGCAAGACTGGGGAAGAGATTCATTGTACCCACAACATCAAGGAAATACAACCAAGATAAACTTGCATACGTTTTCTTATCGAGATGTCCCTCCACTGCAGTGGAATCCCATACACAAGGAGGAAGATGACCTATCCATGCATAGTGCTGGATCGAGCGATCAATCTTGGATGCACGAGGATGCCCAGTTATGGATGTGCAAAGAAGCCAAGAAAGAGGAGAGTAAAAGGCAAATGTGGCCGATAGGACATCCTAACTACCGACCAGTAGAGGACCCAGGGTACATGCCTCAAATCTTTCTAGATGAGACCTTTGAACCGCATGGATGGATGGAAATTCTAGCAACCTTAGATGTGTGCGTGAATGAGGAAGTTTTGACAATGAACGAGTGCATAGATGAGGAAGGTTATGATGTAAACCTTTATATGGTTGTCCTTCAAGAAGTAGATGAAGGGGAAATCGTGGAGAAAGAATGGAAAGAGGAATATGAGAGTATAGAAATGGAACCAAAATTCGATTCCGAAGAAAGCTACCTGGACACCATTCGAAACAGAGAGAAACAGGAACCTACCAAGATCTTAGCAATCGAAGCTACTCCCATGGTACAAAAGCAAGCAAAAGACATGAGTAAAATAGGACCTGATCTAGATTCGTTTGAAGTTCCTGAACATTTTAAAAGATATGAAGTAGAAGAGAGAAAGGTAGCCATTCAAATGCCTAAACGAGAGGCTAGAGATGGAGAAGCATACGACAACAAAGAACAAACAAAAAAAATTGTAGTAACAGTGGAAGACGAAGAAGAGCGATGCACCTACATAGGCAAAGATGTATCAGAGGAGGAGGAAGAAGAACTCATACAGCTGATCCAAGAATATCGAGACGTGTTCGCATGGACATATAAGGATCTTAAGGGTGTAGAACCCAATATTTGTTCTCATCGAATACCAATGACTGCAGATGCAAAACCACCGAAACAACGCCCTTATACGTATAATGAGGTGTATGCAGCGAAAATTAAGGAAGAAATTGATAAGGTACTAGTTGCAAGATTCATATATGAGATAGAACACACCGAGTGGGCCTTTAGTAGTTGTGCCTAAGAAAAATGGAAAACTGAGGGTATGCATTAACTTGAAAAAAGTCAATGCAAACACCATACGTGATAGCTACCCATTACCCATCACAGACCATCTATTGGAAAGGGTAGCAGGAAAGGAAGTCTATAGCTTCTTAGATGGATTCTCCGGATACAACCAAGTGGCTATTGCTAGTGAGGATCAACATAAGACCACATTCGTGACCGAATGGGGAGTCTATGCTTTCAGGGTGATGCCTTTTGGACTCACGAATGCACCTGCTACATTCCACCGATTGATGTGTCATGTTTTCAAGGAATTCCTGAAAAAGAGCATGGAAGTGTATGTAGATGACCTATTGTAGCTCAGTGATGAGTAGCACCTCCTTTAATGTCAATCCGGGAAGACGTGAGGATGGTATGAAGACCTCGAGCAAGTGGAGGCACAAGTGCGTGAGTGAGAAGCACACAAGCATGCACACACATACACACACACGCGCACACGCGGCAAGACAAAGAGTGAGAAGCAATGGAGTTCTTAGATTACTTTCAAAAAGCTCTTACAAGTTCATTTCATTTACAAGCTAACCTCAAAAATGAGCTCTCTAGCTCTTTTTATAGTTTTTGACTAGGTTTTGGCCCTGTCCAGACCTAGTGTCCGGCCTAGTTAAAAATTAGGTTCCAGGGCCAATTTGAGGGCTTAAACGGAGTCTAAAAAATACGAAAATTGATATGTAGGTACTTCTAAGGCTCCTCAAGCTCAAGGACTCCTTGGCTTGCACAAAATGGAGCTACAAAAATATGAAATGGTATTTACAATGATTGTTAGTGATAAGAATCACTGTTATAAAGATGTTGATTTGGAAAAATTTGAAGGGCCTATCTACCAGATTTGCGTCGACTGCTTTGTCTACTTACTCCTTCACCTCGCTCTGACTCTCTCCGCTGGCTTCCTTGTCTAGTCAGTCCTTGGGTGCCCATACTGCTCTCAACACCCCCCCTCTCTCGCGTCTGTCGTCCCTGACAGACCCTTGTTGCTGGGAGTGTTGGATGTAATATTCCACAACCTGAGTGGCAAGCTGATGTTCTTGTAGGCGTAGTCCTCTGGCCAAGTCTGTCATCATACGATCCCAATCAATTGGTCCTGGAATGTCCGGATGTGGCAGACGTAACTGATCTGCATGGATCGCTTGTTCTACTGCAAATAGATGTAGCAAATGTGTGGGTCTGGGAATGAAAATTTCTGAATGATATTCCCAGAATCCCGTAGAGAACATTTCCTCAAATGTCTGCTTGAAGCATGCGGGTAAGTACTTTATTCGTGCATGCCAGACAAAGATTATAGTAACCGAGGGAGTCTGGCTCATGTCGTAGACTAAATCCTTGTTACCTTGAGAGAATCCAGGGGCAGAGATGTATGGAGCTTGTACATTCCGAAAGGTTTTGAAGACAATGGTCATGAGCTCGAATATCTTCATACACATTTTCACTGCTATGTCGGGTACATTATTGAGACGTGTAGACCAGTGCCGAATTGTTGATATCATGTAGGCTACGGTTGGGGTCCCTCGAGGTGGAGCAAAATATGGATAGTTAACCCAAGCCGAGCATTCTTTATTGTTGCGTACCTTGATTGCAAATGCTTGCCAGGATCTGCGACGTACCACTGGGCAATAGCATGGATTATACTTGATATATAGTGGCATGGTTGCCCAGGTGCTCATCATCTCTGGGTAATCGGTTAGTAGACGTGCACGCCAATTAGGTTGGAAGATCGAGCCAGCACGTGCATCTGTCGGTAAATCCCCTAGCTCAAATTGAGTGGCGAATGTGGGCTCCTTCCCTGTATGTCTTTTGACTTCTGCATTATAATCATGTAGTAAGACAAAATAAGGCATGTATTGCGACTCTGATGTTGTGATTAACCGTTGATGGGATAGGTTTTGAAAGTAGGAAGACCGAAGGACAGTTTCTTCCAGATTTGTGAGAGATTGCATTTGCACGGCCACACGATCATCATGTGTCTTACCCACTTTCTCGACCCTTTTGACCCAATCTGGAACTTGAATTTCTAAAGTGTCTTGTCCTTCCTCTGTAGTTCGACCACCGGGTGTCGGCATCGGCTCATATGGCTCTTCATAGCTGTCATTGACGGGGATTTCCACTACTGTTTCAGGTTCTGGTTCTTCAATGGGCGAGGGTGGCCTTTCATATGGTAAGAGGCGTGCTTGGAGTTCTGCCACCTGTTTCCGAAGGGTCTCTACTTCTTCTGTAGAGTGTTGCAAGGTTACCGGCTCCTGTTGAGTTGTGGGGGCATTGGCTATCTGTTTCTTTAGGTCTGCACATTCAGTCTCTAACTTTTCATATGACTCCAAGAAATTTGCATGCTCCTCAAGTAAGATGCGAATGTCTTCCGATGGGACTGCTCTATATCTGGTAGGGCTAATGGTTGCTCCTACAATTCCTTCCATAGCCGCTTCAAAGTTGTCTTGGTTTTGTTGTTGAAGTCTCTTGTTCTCTTCTAGTGCTGCTGCCATATGCTTCCTTAATAGCCCAATGTTGCGTCTGAGTGTAGCATTAGATATCATTTGCGCTTGGAGCACTGTTTCTAGTTCCTTGACTGCTTGATCATCTACTGTTAGTGTCTTTGATTCCAATTCGGAGTGAGCCTGCTGTAAGGTGGTATGCTCGGTTAGGAGTGTTTGGTAATCAGCTTCAAGAGTGGTGACTCTAGCTTGCAGACGTTGAGATTCTGCCTAGAGGGCAGCAGTGCGTTCTTCCAATTGATGGTATTCTTGTTGTAGTTGATGTGTACACTGAAGTAATGTGTTGAACGTGCTATTTACATTATGAGATGCAAGGGGAAAAGTTTGAATTGCAGGGGAGGTGGGATTGGGTAGGGGGGTAGTGAATGCTGTGTGTGCCAATGATGTGAGTGGTGAGGTGGGGCGTAAGGGAGGGGAAGATGGTGGAATCGTGGGGAGAGGTGCTGTGGTTGGTGAAATGTCCATTGGGTCAGACAAGGTGGTGTGTACAGGGGCAACCATGTAGGTGGGTATGGTAGGTGAAGTGAGTGTGGTGTTCGTGTAAATTGATGTCGTTGCGAACATCGGAGAAATGTGCCTCTGAAACATTGGAGAGCGGATGAACTGCTCCACAAAGGACGGGTATTGGGGTGGTGCGGTCAGGTTGAAAGAGGTGTAGGGGCCAGATGGGAAGTGAGGGTCATGGAATGGAGGTACCCGTATTGGGGGATAGGATGGGAAACACAGGGTGCCTTCGGTGGGTGCCGGGTTTCCAACCACACTTGGAATTATGGGATAGCCAGTTATGGGTTCGGAGGATAGAAGGGTTGAAGTGTACAAGGGATTGGTGACGAATGAGAAGAGGGTTTCTTGTGAGGTGGGTTCTTGAAATGAGAATGATGTGAATGAGGATGGGTTATAAGTGGAGGTAGAGGTGATGATTGTCGTTTCTTCTATGGTGGGAGGTGGTGGTGGGGGTGGAGAAGGTGGTGATGGAGGATGCTGGGGTGAGATGGGTGATGTCTGAACGAAGGTTTCAGCAGAGAGGTCAGTGGTGGTTGTGGGGGTAGCTGTGGTTTCAATGGGTACTTCTTGTTCTGTGACGGGTATCCTGATAGTCTTACCTGCGCGTGGTAATGTGTCAACTCTGCGTTTGTCATACCTCACGGACTGGCGAACTGCAGTGTGGACAGCCTCCGGAACTCCTAAAGATTCTGACACTAATTTGAGAGTGTCAATGAAATGTTGATCCACCCCATCATCTGATAGCATTTCTTGCATCAAAGCTTGACCTGACACAAGAGAGAGTTGATGCCTTTCTTGTACTGCTTTGATTGTGTCGTATAACCTTTGTAGTTGAGCTGTATATGCTGGTGCACCTACAAGTTCTGGCACTTCTTGTTGCTCATCTTGATGCTCTTGATCATAATCCTCCTCATCTTCCTCCTGTTCTTCATCTTCATCATCCTCTTCATCCACTTCAACTGTGGTGACAGGTGCTTGGGAGGTTGTTGCCTGTGTTTGCACATTCTCCACTTGTTGTGCCTCTTCTGCCTCCAGCTCTACATCTTGTAATAATTGTTCGAAATCTTCATTCGTGAGTTCTTCCAAAGGTGCACCACTAGGAAATTCAAGATCGGTTGGGATGGGAGGGAATATCAAGGTAGAACCATTGATGCTGCGTCTTGGAAGTCGGAGTGTGAATGGTCGGACTCTTCGGGGTGGAGGGGTGACGTCTGGTGTTAGGGTGGCTCCACGTGGTTGAGCACATGGGACTTGGACAGTGCCTCTCATCTTCTTAGAAGGGGGTCCAGTGGATGTCCTGCCTCTAAACTGCTCTACACGATTCCACATTAGGGCCCGTTGAATAGGGATGTCATAAGCCAAACACCTATAAATGATTCTCGTCAGAGCACAGCAACCATATAAGACCTGTTTCCGCGGCCATCGTTTGTGAGCTAGGTGTATCTGATCAATTATCCAGTGGGGTAAGTTGATGGTGAGGCTCTGTGTCTCTGCCAGATACAAACTAAACCAAATCTTTTTGGGCGGCATGGTGAATCTATCTTGTGCAGGAAAAGCAAAGTGTTGCATGCACATGCGAAGGTGTATTGCAATATTAGGCGTCATGGACACCATGTCCTTGAGTTTGGTGAGACTTCGATTCTTCATGTAATCCGGTACTAGGGTTTCCTTCTCTGTAGGAATATGCATTCCGCGCATATCTAGAGCCTCTCTCACCAAGTTGTTTGATAGCCTGAATCTCTTGAGCTCATTCCCCTTTGTCAGAGATGGAATCACAAATGAGCTTGCACCTTTTGGGTTCTGGTTTGGAGTCAAGGTGTTGATGAGATAGTAGCATCGCATGAAGTCAGGCTTTGGGAGCCGTGCGCTGAAATATGCATCCAATCCTGCCTTTGCCCATATCGAACGTAGACCTTCTGCATTTTGTAATTTCTCGAATTCTCTTGTAAAGAAATGGTATCTGCCTTGCTTCCCATTGAAGTCCAACTCTGATTCCCATAAGTATGTTCCCTCACCCAAGGGTCCTGCCACTTCAGTAAACCAGTGGGAAGTCTTTCCTACGGGCATGGTGTGGCCACGCGGAGGGTCCGCAATAGGTATGATTTTGATTGCCCGCAATTCTTCTGGTCTTTCATTTGTCTCAGGCAAAACGGGTAAACTGTCTAAGTCCACCACTTGCGGGCTTGTTTCTGTGTGAGAGCTAGTTCCTGCTGCCTCAGCCATGTTGAAAACTTCGCAGCTGGTTCTGTGAGAATATATGAATAAATGTTAACATTGCAATGGACACAAAAATGACACGGTGTCCCCTGTTACAACATTAACCTAAAGTTTGGGAGAGGTTAGGGGTTAATAAGTGCTCGGTGCTAGTGTGTGTAGTTAGAAATTGGGTAGACCTACGAGCTAAGCAGAATGATGTGATGTGAGAGTGAAGTAGTTAGTAGGTGGACATGGATTTACAATTGGGGTCCGGGGGTTTATTACAAGTTTTAGGTTGCCAAATGCAATGGATAGGTTTTGAGTTTGACTTTGTGGAGGCTCTGGAGAGTGTGATAGGGTATTTACTTGAAAAAGGGGGTTGTTTAGGGACACCTCTACGAGTGAGTCTGTGCGTGCTTCTAGGTGGCAGTGTGTTCGAGTGTATCAGACAAGAGTGGGTGGCGGCTGCTTGAGCGAGTGAACCCTGTCGTGTATGATGTGAATTGTGTGGGGTTATTTGAGCCCGCAAGCAAGCCTTAGGCACCCAAATTTGTCTTGATTGTGGGCTGGCCTTCATCGAGTTCTTGGGCACCCAAATAGACTTCACGTTAGCAGAAGAACTTCTGAAAGACGTCTTATTAGTGTCGTGTTGTTGGTTACTAATAAGAGGCTTTGCCCGTGTGGTTGGCTTGAGTGCAACCGGGTGTTCGCCTTTCCGCACCCACACTTGTTTCAATAGCTGAGACGTTTTGCTGCGCAGGTACTTTTGATCTCCGACATAGGTAGTGCTCTACTTCTTCTGCTTTTGATCCACCTTTGGTTGCTGCCTCCCTCTGGCCTTTGGAAAAGAAGGGAATTCCGTTGCATCCCTGACTCCTTTTTTGCAACCATAATTCCTCTGCAACACATAGTTTTGGACAAGAACAGCATGGTCATCTTCATGTGTACTCCTGGAAGGACCAGGAGTGTGTGCCTTTCCTAGTTCCTTGAGTGCTCCATTATCTAACTCTACTGTAATTCGACTACGATTGACCCATACCTGAAGAAGTCCACTTCTTAGGTTCAAGTTGACTGCTTGGTCATAGATCCAGTCTTGACCCAAGACAAGGGGTTCAGTGAGGTCCTCATCTTGACACACTAGTACTTTAACTGTCATTGCCTCATCATGAATATAGAGCAAAAGTTCCACCTCGCCCATGCAAGGGGTTTCCACGCCTCCCAATCCTATGAGATATACTTCCACAGGATTGACAGTTAATTGCAACTCTTGACAGTGAGACAATTTAACAGCACTAGTGGCTGCACCTGAGTCAATCAAGGCTCTTACAGTCCTTGCACTCTTTCCTTGCCCTATATCTAAGGTTATGAAAGGACGTCGATCAGTTATCCTATGTGAGCTAACACCTGAAACTTCACACATAGCCACATGATATCCTTGATCTGCATATGCATCTGGTACAGGTTGCTCTCTACCTTGTCTTCTTAATTTCATTCTCTGTATGCGCTCTAGGGCTTCTGCTTGAGCTTCTTCTCGAATTCGTTTTTCCTCCTCTTTACGTTGCTTAGCAGTATTGAGTCGACTTAGCATTTCCTCCGTGAGGGGTTCCTGATACAACTTGACTCTGCATCCGCTAATATAGTTTGGGAGAACAACACCCTCTAAAGTGGCTAGTTGTACTGCTCCACTCGTGGAGATCCTATTGATGATCATAGGTCCGTAGCCTCTCTTTTCTAGCTTCCTTGCGTGTTGTTTCAGTGTGTAGACTAAAACTAGATCTCCTGCTTTCAAGCCCTTATCCTTCACATGGGCATCAAAGTATGCCTTCTGTCGTTTCTTAGCTGCATATATCCCTGCAGCCGCCCTCAGTCTTGTTTCTCCTAATCGTTCAAGGTCAAATAGTCTAGAGGAGAGTTCATGACCCGTCCATTTATGCTCTTGTGCTACTTTCAGTGTTGGTATTAAGAAGTCTAATGGTAGCACTGCATTTTGGCCAAACACCATCTGAAAGGGGGTGGCTTGGAGTACCATTTTGTAGGCAACTCGGTATGCCCAAACAGCATGGTGTAGCTGTTTGTCCCAATCAGAGCGTTTATTGTTCACTAATTTCGTCAACACATTGCACAGAATCTTGTTGGTGCTCTCAGCGTGGCCATTTGCTTGAGGGTGATAGGGGGCAGACTTCTTATGAACTACCAAGAATTCTTGGAGCAGATTTTCAATAACTTCATTCAAGAAGTGAGTGCCTCTATCACTGACTAGCTCTATAGGTAGCCCGTATCTAGTGAACACATTCTCAAATAAAAACTTAGTTGTTGTTTGATCATCGTTCTTTGTTGCGGCTTTTACCTCTACCCACTTTGTTAGATAGTCTGTCGCAACAATGATATATTCTGCATGGGAACCCTTAGCTGGGGGATTAATAGGACCTACAAAGTCTATTCCCCACTTAGAGAATGCACGTCCACCCATCATAGGTTTCAGTGGCATCTCATCTTTACGTATAGGATACTGAGTTCTCTGACAGACATCACATCGTTTCACATAGGTATGTGCATCCATGTGAAGGGTCGGCCACCAGAAGCCTGCAAATAGTATTGCCTTGATCACCCGATCTGGTCCAAAGTGTCCTCCTGCTACACCTTGGTGAGCAGTTTCCAAGATCTTGAGATACTCACTCTCATGGACACATAGTCTCAAGTAACCATCTTTACCACGTTTGTATAGATTATCGCCAATGAGAGAGTAATCCTGGGCTTCCTGTTCTAAACTCCTTTTCCTAGCCAGAGTCATGTCTGGAGGGAATGTTTTCGTCCTCAGGAAGGATACTAGTGGTTCACTCCAATCTGGCACTATGGACACTTGATAAAGAGTGGCATGTTCCATAGGTCGTTTAGTGCTACAGATTGGGCATTCTTTGCACAACCTTTGGACATCCGCTTCCATAGTTGGCCAGTGCACTCCGAGTCTCCTTAGTGTCTGTAGGGTTCGTTGTTTTGAGTAGTGTTGCTCTAATGCACCTACATGTGCTAATTGCAACCACTTCGCATACTCGTCCTCTTCTACACAACAAGCCAAGATTCCTTGATCTGTGTGCTTGTACATACTTCCTGCCATGATGTGATACTTTTGGGCTTTTACTACCTCTCTATCATGCGTGTTTATTACTGGATGGTTAGGTCCGTATGTCAACACTGGTACCAATGGCTTAGCCCACTGCGGCACCACTTCCAAATTAAACAAGTAAGCATCAGGAAGGTCATCTGACACTCCTCGTGGGGCTTCTCCCGATGTGAGCCTAGAAAGGTGATCTGCTCTCAAATGAGTCCTCCCTTTTCTCACCACTACCTCAAAGTCATATTCCATTAGTAATAGAAACCATCTTACTAATCTACCTGTATTGCATGGTTTGTTTACGAGGTATAGCAATGCCTCATGATCAGTAAAAAATTTAAACTTATTTGCAAGCAAATAGTGTCTAAATTTCTTAACTGCATATATCATGCCTAAGCCTTCTCTCTCAGTAGTGGTGTAATTTCGTTCAGCTGCATTCAATTGTCTACTAGCGTAGGCAATTGGAAGATCCATATTACCTTCACCAGTAGGTTGCGCGAGTACACACCCAATAGCAAAATTGGATGCATCCACATGAACATGGAATGGCTTGTTCCAATCTGGTGTGGTCAAGATTGGTGCTGAACATAATCTTCGTTTAAGCTCTTGGAAGGAATTCTCACATTCATCAGTCCATTCAAAGTTAGTCAGAAGTCCGTACATGGGCTTTGCAATGACAGCATACATGTGAATGAACCGGCGGTAGTAACCACAATGTCCCATGAAAGCTTGTACTTCCTTGACATTCCTTGGCCTAGGTAGCTCTGCTATGGCTCTCACTTTCTCTTCATCAGTGGATATGCCATTCTTTGACACGATGTGTCCTAGAATCTTGCCTTGCCTGACCATAAAGACGCACTTTTCTGGGTTCAGGCAGACTTGATATTCTCTACATTTGTCAAAGATTTGTCTGAGTTCAGGAATATGGGTTTGTCTAATGTTGGAATGAGCACAAAGATCATCAACATAGACTTCTAAATTCTTCCTCAGGAACTCCTTAAACACATGGCACATCAGCCTTGGGAAGGTAGCTGGTGCATTGGTAAGCCCAAATGGCATTACACGAAAGGCAAATATACCCCACTCTGTGGCAAAAGCTGTCTTATGCTGATCTTCTGGAGCTATGGCTACTTGATTGTAGCCTGAAAATCCATCGAGGAAGTTGTACACTTCCTTGCCTGCTACTCTTTCTAAGAGATGCTCTGTGATAGGAAGCGGATAGTTATCTCGAATTGTGGCTGCATTGACCTTCTTCAAATTAATGCATACACGCAGCTTGCCATTCTTCTTGGGCACCACTACGATGGGGGATACCCACTCAGTGTGCTCAATTTCATAGATAAATCCAGCTTCAACCAGTCTATCTATCTCCTCTTTGATCTTGGCAGCGTAATTATCGTTATATGTATAGGGCTTTTGCTTAGAGGGTTTAGCATATGAGGTCATGGGGATAGTGTGTGAGCATATGTCAGGGTCAACACCTTTCAAATCCTTGTAACTCCAAGCAAATACATCTTTGTATTCTCTTAGCAAGGCTATTAACGCATGCTCTTCTTCTTCTGTTAGGTCATGGCCTATGTACGTGCATCTCTCCTCTCCTTCTTCTAGGGCCACTACTATTTTCTTGGTGGTTTCTTTGTTATCATAGGCCTCTCCTGATTGTGCCTCTCGTTTAGGCATTCTTATCATGACTCTCTTGTCGTCTATCTCATACTTCTTAAAATTTTCTGGGACCTCAAACAAAGATTCTTCCTCCTCTGGTGAGACTTCTCTCTTCTTTCGTTTCTTTCCTTCTTCCTTCGGGGTCACATGTGTGGCTAATCTTACCTCATTTGTAAGCTCTCCATGCCTCTGGGGTTGAAATTCTACTTCATGGAAGTATTCTTCATCTGATGCAAATGGTGGGTCCATAATGATTGACTCTAGATCGGAGTCACTTGCATCCTCAAATGCATCAGGGCTAGGTTCGCATTCCTCTAGAACTGCCTCTCCCATGATTGGCTCTATGGAGAAGACTGAAATGTCATAGCCATCCTCATCACAGTGAGGTGTCCATTGTTCCTCATTGATGGCTACATCCATGGTTGCTAGAATTTCTGCCCAGCCGTGAGGTTCGAATTCTTCGTCTGGAAAAACTACAGGTGCATAGGCTGGGTCTTGGATTGATCTATGGGTTTCTTTTGCACCTATCTCCCTGGCTTTTTCTCTCTTCTCTTCTTCTACTGCTACCTTACACATCCATAAGTGAGTGTCTTCATGCATCCATGGGGATCCTGATCCTAGGGAATGCACGGATTCCGTATCATCTTTGGCTCTATGGATGGGGTTCCATTGGATGGGAGGGACGTCTCTATGAGAGTAATCCTTGAGATTGACTTTGGTCGTAACACCTAAGTGCTGCAAATACAAGGAGTTGGTTCCCCAGTCCTGTACCACTTGCAACTGTCGCATAAATGGTCTTCCCAAAATCATCTCATAGGCATGATTTTTGTTGAAGTCACATATAGCAAATGTATGCTCAAACTCGACACCACAGGTGGTGAGAGTTATTCCTTCTAGCAATCCTAAGGGTCTCTCAATATAACCATCGGCCATCTGCAATTTCATTCTCGTTGGCCTGAGTGCTGGCTTGCCCCAACGCTTCCATAGGGAAGTGGTGGCAATTGCAACTCCTGCACCTGAGTCCAAAATTGCCTTGGTGGTGTACTCCTGGTAGGTAATGGGAAGATAGGTGTTCCCTTCTTCACCTTCACACATATCTCCTATCTTATCCAAGGGTATCTCTGGCACTGTTCTATGTGATCCTACCTGGGAACGAGGTTTTGCTATCTCGGGCACTTGATTGGCTACATGTTTCCATAATTCAGGTCTAACCTTGAGTAGCTCTTCTAACTTGAGATTGCACTGCACTTTAGTGTTTTTCACTACCTCTGTGTTCCTAGGTAAGACTGAGTCCTCATTTCGTACCATGACCGTGGGTGCTCTCATACAAGTAGACTTAGCTTCCCATGGGCCTGTGAAGTGGGGTAATTCTTGTAGAGAGTTAGACTCAAAGTCTAGTCTGTCCTGAGAGTGGGTGCTCTCCTGCTCCTCATAAATGGATGGGATGTCTTGTGGGAATTGGTCGCGTGCATCATCCACGAGTTCAATAGGAGGAGGGACTTCACTCTCTTTAGCCCATTTGTCTTCTTGAATCTCGCGTAGGAATTCTGGTGTGAACCGATTCATAGAAGAAGATGTGTCTGGCTCCGTAGAGTTAGGCACATAGGCTTCCTGAGCAGGAATGCTTAATCTTTCACTTGCCTTGTCCTTGTGTTGAGAGGCGGGTTCCTTTTCTGATTGTGCAATCAGCTTCTCTATTCTTTCTAACAGTCCATCAAAGTGCAACTGTGTCTTCGCTGAAGTAGAGATGTTAAATAGGCGACTGGCCTCAAACATGGTCTGAGCCAATTCCACCATCTTAGCACAAATTTTGGTTCGTTCTAACTCTAGTTCTGCTCTTGGGTAACACTTTTCATGATCAGTTACGTTTGGCCCTTCTTGGATTCTGGCCTGATATGCTTTAAGCATCATATTAAGGTCTTCGGGAGTGGGATCTGCTAGGACCGATCCTACTCTATGGGGTGGTGGAATTAGTTGAGGTGGGTTGGAAGGTGGCGGGTCGGATGGAGTTGGGAATGGTGGAAGTGGGGTAATGTGAGAGGGAGTTTGAGATGTGAGTTCAGTTATCCTGGCCTTTGTTTCTCTGAGGCTTTCCTCGAGTTCACTCATCTTTTTTGCCCATTGCCGTTTCATTCTTTCCCGGCTATCTCTCCAAGCTCTAGTCCTCTTTTTTGTCATGCTCTCTGTTTCACTAACATCTGGGCTCTTCTCCTGGTTTACCCCTGGGTTTTGCTGCAATGCTTGAGCTCTAGTGATCACTTGCACGGGTGTAGTGGAAGTGACACTTCCTGTGGAATCTGCCACTAACCCAATAACGTTAATAGGAGTAATTTTTGGCATATTATTAGGATTCTTGGGGCAGTCTCGTAAGAGATGATCCTTTCCACACTCTTGGCAAAAACCCTAAATCGTCACTGACTGGGGTTGTGTAGGTGGAGGCAAGGGACAATCACGAATGAGGTGATCCCCCTGACATCTGTAGCATGATCCTTTGGGGAATGGGGGTCTTACTTGCCTAGGTTGAGGTCTAGGGTTGGGGTTTGCATACATGACGTTTGTGTATTCTGACTCCCAACTAGGTTCATTTGGCTCTTCACTATAGTAAGACTCACCATGTTCAGGAGATTGCATGTAGTAAGCATGGGGACTATCGACATGTGTAGAGTCAAAGCTATGGTCACTGGGATCACTTTCTGAAAGCAATGGTGTTACGGGAACTATAGCTCTATTCAGGTTTTCTTCTGCAGCGGCATACTTTACAGGGATCACATTAGCTGGAGCTGGGGGTTGTTGTGCTAGCACAGGCTGAGGCCTTTGTTGGTTTTGGTAGGGTTGGTAGGTTTGTTGAGGCCTAGCATACTGCTAAGGTGGGTACTGGTTCTGGTATCTTCCTTGCTGAGGGTATGGCTGTGGGTACGTCTGCCTAACGGTTTGCTTATTGTAGGGGCAATCTTGCACGGTGTGATTGGTGTACCTTCGTTCTATAGTGCAGTACTGGCTACTAGGATTAACTTGGGATTGAGCCATAATAGGACATACATTCGCCATGTGGTCGCCACCACAAGTATAGCACCTTTTCACAGGGGCAAACCTTGGGATTTGTTTGTTAGTGACACCTAATTTCTGAGCTACTTTCTCTGCAAGTTCCTCAATTGATGTGGATTGCGTGGAAGAGAGGTTAGAGGCACTATCTGAATCTTTGTATATCTTGGAAAGCTCTAACTCCTCCCCTAGGTTATCCTCGATGTCAATGCACATACGTACACAATCTTCTATGGTCCTAGGGTCCTTCAAGTACACATAAGATCTCAATTTGGTACTTAGCAATCCATCCAAGAATAAAGCCACTTGCTTAGCTGGTGTGGGTAGCTCCGAAACAAGGCATCTTTCTAAGTATTGCCTAAATCTTCTTCTTGCAAGTCTCATGGTTTCTTGAGGGGTTTGCTTGAAGCTGTGAATCAGCGAGGAGGTATTATGCCTTATGCCACTCTTAGAGAATTCAATAATGAAAGCCTCTAGGAGTTGGTCTATGCTCCTGAACTGCCTCTCATTTAGTGGCTGAAACCATGTCAGGGCAGTGTTCCTAAGGGTCAGACCAAAGGCATTGTACTGCGTGAATAGATCCTCCACTTGTTCAGCTCTCAAGACTTGCCTAAACTCAGCCACATGATCGTACGGATCTCCAGTGCCATCGAAGTAGTTCTTCATGGACTTAACTAGCTGAGTCAGTCTCAAAGTCCTTGTGTGCTCTCTAGGTCGTGGTAGAGGGAACTCATCCGCATTTCTTTGATTCCTGTGAGCTCTAAGTATCTCAGGTTCTACTCTATTTGTTTTCGTCCTCGTTCTTTCTCTGCCCACTGGGTTGGCAAAGCTTACTTCTGGTCTATCTCTACTTCTGTCTCTTTGCATTCCATGAGCTTGGGATGTTCCAGCTCCAGGGTGACCATAGGATACATTCGATCTTGGTTGGGGGAAAACGAATTCACCCTTCCAAGTGTAAGCATGCCTATCATTTTCTGTCACCACAAAGATCCTCTCCGAAGCGTGATCTAAGTAGGTCACTCTACCTGGGCTATCAGGATCCTTAAACTCATAGATCATGATTGTTCCTATATCAATTGGCCGATCAGGTTTGTACCTCCAAAAGGCTTCGTCAGTCTCTCGATTGAGGAGCAAATCTATGCTCTTATTATCCTGGGGAATCCACTCCGGTGTGATAAACCTAGTGAGAACCGATTTACCTCGAGGGGTTCTAGGTTCTGCACCCATGTTTCCTTGCTCCAGGTCACCTAAGTCTGCTTCGGGGATCACATTTCCAAATTCGTCCGTCCTATCTGGGTGACTGGCGACTACGTATATAGTTCCTTCTTTGTCCAAGTATGCTCCATTTTCAAACTTGACAGCTGGGTGCTCTAATCCAATGGATTGATCAGGATTCTTAATCTGTACCACAGATCTTCCTAGGCCGTCCTCATAGATGCTAGCACCTAATCGGTTGGTCCTAAGGTATTCCAATTGCGTTTTGTAAGGGCCTTCTACCCTGTGCAGGTATGGCACTCTTGAACTGCCTGTAGGTCTCTCCATGCATTGAGACATCTCTGATTCACTGGTATCAGAGCTAGGGTAATGCGAGTGGTGACTCAACTGCTGGGCCCAAGAACTCGCAGTATGATTGACACTAGCCTCTGAAGACCTAAGGCTTTGTCTATCTCTTACTAGATGTCGTCCTGATCTAAGGTTCATATGCCTAACTGATTAACCCAATTTTCCCACGTACAACCACGTTTCTGAGTCCTTTGTATCAATTACTTAATCCCCTTTTTATGTTGATTATCGTGTTTATACTCTTGTCTGATATCACGTCGTTAGGAATACTTGAGTTTAATTTCGCACTTTAGTTTGGTCGTTTCACGTTAGGTTCTTTTCCTTTAAGGTTGTCGTTCACACACACAGGTTATCTCTTGACTTGAACTTGATTTCTTAGATAGTCTTTGATTTATCTCGTGCCTATCGTTGCCTGGAATTACTTCTATCACTACCCGCACTTAGCCCAAACTAAGAATTGACAGAGGGTGTTGCGAGTTTTCCAACCTTGAGTTCCTTTCCTTGTGTTGTTGCCCTGGCGTGCCCAGGACGAGGATCAACGGGGCACTTTTTCCCTCTTTAGGGGGTTTTTTCTCCTAGCTTGTATAAACACCTATTGCTCTAATGGGTTACTTATCTTTGTACATTCTAGTGGTAATACATTCAGTATTGTGTATTGTGCTCCAAGCTTCTTCTTCTTCCTTGTGATGTTTGCGTGCTTTCGTAGCCCTCAAACGCCAACAATTGGTATAAAAGTAGGTCGCCGCTTCATTTAGGGTGTCATCGACACCCCTCTGGTCACAGTCTCAGATTCCCATGAACTTTGGTAAGCATACTTAGTGTGATTAGGAGATCAAAACAGCTTCGTTCTGTGCTGCCAAATCACGATCTGATTTCATTTTTGCCTCCAAATGCACTATCGTAACGCTTATGTAGGCAATTTTGTCTTTTTATGCCAAAGATATATACAGGTTTCGGTTTTCTAGTATAAATGTCTCAAAGTCTGCTACAAGTTTAGCAAAACTCAATAGGGTAATTTTGTTCAACTTTTTGCGATACATTCAATTTTTTACATCAGGGTATTTTAGTCAGTGGTCATGGCTGAAAGCAGTGATGTATTCTATATGTTGGTTGTTGAGGATAAGTTGGAAAATACCAATTACCCATTATGGGCTTATATGATGCATCATGTACTGGTTGCAAACGGATTGTGGAACATTGTGCAGGGTGTTGAAAAATGTCCTATTGCAATTGCAAACATAGCTGCTAAAGGTGTTACAGACCGCATTGAAGATGATGATATTCTTCATGTTCGTGTTGCGGCTCCTACTGCATCTATTGCAGAGCAAACTCATTGGGATGGTAGAGATGCTTAGGCACATGCATTGATAGTCTTGTCTATCAAATGTGCCATTATTTCTCACATTCGCTCTTGCAGAACAGCTAAGGATGCTTGGGATACACTTACCACGTTATACCAAGCAAGGAATGCAGCTCGTGTTGCTTACCTACGAAAACAGTTAGAGAGTGAGCACATGAATGAAGGAGATTCCATAGACGGTTTTCTGACAAAGATCAAAGATTTGAAGGAACAATTGATTTCTACTGATGAAGTCTTACATGACACTTCACTTGTGTAGACTGTTCTGAATGGTCTTCCCCATTCATATCATAGTTTTAATTCTACTTTTTGTTTGATGATGAAAGGCAATCCAAATGCCTTAGCATTTGAGGATTTAATATCTGTTCTATTGCAAGAAGATCACTCTAGGTAGAACAGGTCCATTATGCATGTTGTAGATCAAGCTTTCGTGGCTAGTCAGAAGAGCAAAGGTGAATGGAGCTCTTCTACTAGTACGTAAAAATCTGTTAATTTTGCACAATCAAAGATGGATGACAGAAATGAGAAGAAAATAGAAAAGTAGAAATTGTTTTGCAAATACTGTAAAGGAAATGATCATCTCATAAAGAGCTGTCCAAACTAGCTGCTAAAGAGGCAAGGATGAAAGAGGTTGGAATGGTTGTTGTAGAGGCCTCTACACCCAAAACAAATTCTTCTAATCTTGTGCAAAATGAAGAATGGGCATTTACCACTGTTTGTAGTTATGACCCATCTTCTCATGAACAGTGTATGTCTGCATTAGACTCAGATGTTTGGTACTTTGATAGTGGGGCAACAAAACATATTACCTAGTAGTGCAGTTTCTTCACTTCACTCGAGCCTGCCCCTATAGGGAATACTACCACATGCGCGAAGAAATCCTCTTATCCTATCATGGGGTTGGGAAGTTCATTCTCACTACTGTTGATGGTAGTTCTTTTACATTGTCATATGCTTTATTTGTGCCAAGGATCAGGAAGAATCTATAATTAGTTTTAGCTTTAGCCAAGATTGGCTTGGTCATGAAATTTGTTGATGATAGATGTACAGTTCATGATTTATCAAATGGAGACATCATTATTGCTTTTGACATTTTATGTCGTGGGTTGTATAAGCTCATAGATTATGCAAAATCTGTGAATGATTCAGCATATGCACTTCAAGGTTCTCAGGCTATGTCAGATGCAAAGCTTTGACATGCATGCTTTGATCATCTAAATTTTGCTAGTTTGCTATGCCTGCAAAAATGTGAAATGGTGTCCTCTCTGCCCAAACTTGAGGCACCTAGTAAACTTGTTTCTGAAGGCTGTATTTTGGGCAAAATGGAGCGTTCCTCGTTCCTAAAAGATGGTTCAGTTCCAGCTACTCAAAAATTGAAGCTTGTTCACAATGATGTTGCTAGTCCTATGTAGAGACCCTCTTTTGGAAACTATCTTTACTTCGTGACTTTCATCGATGATTTTTCTAGGCATGCATGGGTATATCCATTGAAAGTAAAGTCTGACGTATTTATGTGCTTCAAACGGTTTCTAATTTTGGTTGAAAATCTATCAGCATGTAAAATGGGCACCCTCTGCTCTGATCGAGGGGGGGGGATATATTGTTGGACTTAGACGTCTGCGGAAGCACGCGAACAGCACAAGGAAGAAGAAGAAGCTTGGAGCTCAACACACAATACTGAATGTATTACCACCAAAATGTACAAAGATAAGTAGCCCATTAGGGCAATAGGAGTATATACATGCACTCTGACTGTCAGTGAAGATGGTGGTGGCAGAAGACTGACCAACACCCAAATCAGCCATAAGGCGTCTGAGCCACACACACTCAACAAGTGCTGTGAAAGCTGCCCTATACTCAACCTCACAACTGGAAGTGGCCACAGTGGGCTGCTTCTTGCTCAACCAAGATATACATGAGCTACCAAGCATGAAGCAAAAGCCACGAGTGGACACACAAGTGTCATAGCAACCAGCCCAATCAGATTCAAAAAAAGCATAGAAATATGGCGGTAGTGATCCGCGCTTGGGATAAAACAACCCAAGTAGCCGAGTACCACTCAAGTAGCAAAAGATGCGCTTAACCACCTGCCAATGTTTGACTCCTGGGCAATGCATAAATCTGCTCATCTATGAGATAGCAAACTGAATATCTAGCCAAGTAATGCATAAGTAAATCAGGCATCCAATAGCCTGTTGATAGAGAATAGCATCAAATGCATCTCGCGCATCATGAAGACTCAATCATAAACTTGTCTCCATAGTAGTGGCAATAGGCTTACAATCTTCAAGGCCAAAACACTCCAATAATGTGTAAATATATTTCATTTGACACAAAGCCATTCCACCATCAAGTTGAATAAATTGAATCCCCAAATAGTGATGCAAATGCCCCAAATCAGGCATCTCAAATGAGGCATGCAAATCAGCCTTAAAATCAGAAATATGCTTCTCAATGGGACCAGTGAGCAGCATGTCATCAACATAGACAACAATGATCAGAAGCACATCATTAGCATGCTTAACATATAAGGTGCTCTTAGTTGGATTTTTCTCAAACCCATGTGCAATCAGATAGGCATGTCTCTTCTCATACCATGCACGTGGTGCTCACGTTAAACCATATAATGCCTTCTTTAACCTGCACACCTACTTTTCATGTTGTTTCTACACAAAGCCAAGGGGCTGAAAAACATACACTTCTTCATGCAAGTCACCATTCAAAAATGCAGTTTTAATGTCCAACTAATGTAAATTCCAACCATGATGGGCTGCAAGTGCACAGATGCTCCGAACAGTAGTCATACGGCATGTAGGTGCAAAGGTCTCATCAAAATCAATGCCTCTTTCCTGTGCATAACCCTTTGCAATGAGCCTAACCTTATACCTGTCAACTGTACCATCAGATTTACGCTTCAGCTTGTATACCCACTTAGTGCCAATGGCCTTCTTGCCAGGAGGCAAGTCACATAAAGACCAAGTACCATTCTTCATTATTGCATCATATTCAGATTGCATAGCAACCATCCAATTTTCTGAATTTTGTGCTTCATCAAACGAAACAGGCTCAGTCTCATCACAGAGACTAGATGCAGCCATAGCATAGCAATCTGATGCAAAAGAGGCACTATGAGAGCCTGATCGAGTACGATATGATAGAAGTGCATCTAATTTGCTATCATGGAAGGTCTGCACTAGCCATTTTGGCATAGTTCTTGACTTCTCAATATCATCTCTCTCATCAATAAGTGCATCATGTAAATCTACATCAGAAATGGAATGATCTTCATCATCACATGAAACCTGCAAAGGCTGAGAAGTTGCCTCATTAGGACCAGCACTAGACTGCCCACCTGTAAAAAGAGGCAACAAAGTAACATCACAGCTAACCAAAATGCATTTAGTATGTGGATGATACAGACAATAGCCTTTACTTTCAGAACTGTACCCCACAAAAATACATTTTACTGCTTTATCATCCAAATTTCTACGATGTTGTTCAGGCACTAATGCATATGCCAAACAACCAAAAACACAAAGATGAGCAACAGATGGCTTGCGGTCATGCCAAGCCTCATATGGAGTGATAGACTGCAGCGCTTTAGTGGGACACCTGTTAAGTACATATGCTGCACACATGACAGCCTCAAGCCAGAAACTATGTGGTAGAGCCTAACTCTTGACCATACACCTTGCCATTTCCTTGAGTGACATTTTCTTTCATTTAGAAACTCCATTCTGTTGAGGTATACATGGCACTGTACACTGGCGTTTTATCCCAGGTTCAGCCAGCAATGCATTAAAATCAGAAGACATATTTTCCCCCCTCGATCAGAACAGAGTATGCCCATTTTACATGCTGATAGATTTTCAGCCAAAACCAAAAACTGTTTGAAGCACATGAACACTTCGGACTTTGCCTTCAATGGATATACCCATGCATGCCTAGAAAAATCATCGATGAAAGTCATGAAGTAAAGATAATTTCCAAAAGAAGGTGTCTGCATAGGACCACAGACATCACTATGTACAAGCTGCAATTTCTGAGTAGCCCGAACTGAACCATCTTTTGGAAAGGACGAACGTTAAATTTTGCCCAAAATACACCTTCACAAACATGTTTTCGAGGTGCCTCAAGTTTGGGCAAAGAGGACACCATTTCAGATTTCTACAGGTGTAACAAACTAGCAAAATTCAAATGACCAAAGCATGCATGCCAAAGCTTTGCATCTGACATAGCCTGAGAATCATGTATTGCACATGCCAAATCATTTACAGATCTTTCATAGTCTATGAGCTTATACAGCCCACGACATAAAATGCCAGAAGCAATGATCACGTCACCATTTGATAGATCATGAACTGTACATCTGTCATCAACAAATTTCACAACCAAGCCAATCTTGGCTAATGCAAAAACTGATACCAGATTTTTCTTGATCCCTGGCACAAACAAAGCATCTGACAAAGTGAAAGAACCACCATCAACAGTAGTCAAAATGATCTTACCAACTCCCATAACAGGATAAGAGGACTTCTTGGCACATGTAACAATATTCCCTGTAGGGGCAGGCTCGAGTGAAGAGAAGAAACTGCGCTACGATGTAATATGTTTGGTCGCCCCACTGTCAAAGTACCAAACATCTGAGTCTACTACAGACATGCACTGCTCATGAGAAGATGGTTCAAAACTGCAAATAGTAGTAAACGCCCATTCTTCTTCCTCCACAAGATTAGTAGACTGTATTTTTGGTGTAGAGGCCTCTGCAGCAACCATTCCAGCCTCTTTCTTCTTTGCCTCTTTAGCAGCCAACTTTGGACAGTTCTTTATGATATGATCATTTCCTTTACAATACTTGCAAAACAATTTTTGCTTTTCTGATTTCTTTTCATCTTTGTCTTCCCTCTTCGATTGTGCAGAATTAGCAGATTTCTGCTTACTAATTGAAGAGCTCCATTTTCCTTTGCCCTTCTAACTAGCCAAGAAAGCTTGATCTGCAACACGCATAATGGACCTGTTCTACCTGCACTGATCCTCTTGCAACAAAACAGAGACTAACTCCTCAAAAGACAAGGCATTTGGATTACCTTTCATCATCAACCGAAGAGTAGAAGCAAAACTCTGATATGAATGAGGAAGGCCATTTAGAATGGTCTGCACAAGTGAGCCACCTGGTATAACCTCATCGACAGAAATCAACTGTTCCTTCAAGTCTTTGATCTTTGTTAGAAATCGTTCCATAGAATCACCTTCATTCATGTGCTCACTGTCCAACTGTTTTCAGAGGTAAGAAACACGAGCCTCATTCCTAGCTTTGTACAATGTGGTAAGTGTATCCCAAGCATCCTTAGTTGTTCTACAGGAGCGAATGTGAGGAATAATATCATGTTTGACAGATAAAGCTATCAATGCATGTGCCTGGGCATCTCTGTCATCATCTTTCACACCTTCTGCATCAGCTTCAGTACCTGTAGTTGTAACAGTTGCAGGTGTGATAGGACGTTTTTCAACACCCTACACAATGTTCCATAGTCCTTTTGCAACCAATACATGTCGCATCATATAAGCCCATAACGGGTAGTTGGTACCATCCAACTTATCCTCAACAACCAACATACGGAATACATCACTGCTTTTGGCCATGGCCGGTGACTAAAATACCTTGATGTAGAAAATTGGTTGTATCTCAAAAAGTTGAATAGGGCTGCCTAGATGAATTCTGCTAGACCTGTAGCAGACTTCGAGACGCGTATATTGGCGAACTGAAACTGGTATGTACCTTTGGCACAAAAAGATGAAATAGCCTACACAAGTGTTGTGATAGTGTGTTCGGAGGCCGAAACGAGCTCGGATCGCGATTTCAGCACCACAAAGCGAAGCAGTTTTGATCTCGGAAACACACTGAGTATGCTCTCCAAAATTCATGCAATTTTGAGACTGCAATCGGAGGAGTGTCGATGACGCCCTAGATGAAGCGGTGACCTACTTTGATACCAATTGTTGGAGTTAGACGTCTGCAGAAGCACGCGAATAGCACAAGGAAGAAGAAGAAGAAGCTTGGAGCTCAACACACAATACTGAATGTATTACCACCAGAATGTACAAAGATAAGTAGCCCATTAGGGCAATAGGCATATATACAAGCCGAGGGAAAAAAACCTCCTAAAGAGGGAAAAAAGTACCCCGACAGTCCTAGTGTGTTCACACACATCACTACCTAAATATATAAACATATATGTCTTCTGATTTTAATGCATTTTTGATTGAATGTGGGATAAAACATCAATGTACAATGTTGTATACACCTTAATAAAATGGATTTGTTGAAGGAAAGAACAGGTCACTATGTTCTTAAGTCTAGAAGACTCAAGGACTTGTGCCAAAGAGACTAAACCTCATTTGCAACACAAGTGCGTATAGTGGGAAATTGACTCATGCTTATATGTCAATCCGATCAAACGACCTAACCAAGTGTATGAAGACATGTGCACACATGATGGAAATGAAGTGGTTCATCTGATATGCATGAGAAAAGACTAATCCACCTCTCAAACTCACTGAAAGACTAGAAGTGTCTACCGCGATATCTCTTACAGTAGTTTTCAGTAATTCAAAGATTCTCCTAGCTCCAAGCTCTGAATATAGTCAATAGGGTACTCGTTTCGAAGCTCTCGACAAGGCGCATCTATTGGAAGTGGCTTCACTTGATTCTGATAACTTTGCTTCAAGTTATGACCAAAATAGTAAATGGCGGGAAGCACTCACACTCACGCCACAACTCCTACAAGCTCACACACATACTACAGTAGCTCAAAAACAGTGGGGAGGGGTAGACAACAGTCCTACACAAGCATTCCAAGCATTACACACACATACAAGATCAAAGAGAAGATGGAAATCTACAAGAAAGAGGCAAATTCGAAATTTTTGAAAGCTCTATGTATCTTGCCCATCGATCATAGCGAAAGGTGTCCAATTTACATGCTAATAGATTTTAAGCCATAACCAAAAATTGTTTGAAGCACACAAAAACGTTGGACTTTCCTTTCAATGGATACATCCATGCATTCCTAGAAAAATCATCAATAAAAATCACAAAATAAAGATAGTTCCCAGAAGAAGTTGTCTGCATAGGACCATAGACATCACTATGATGAAGCAGCAATTTATGGGCAGCACAAACTGAACCATCTTTAGGGAAGGAAGATGTTGCATTTTTCCCAAAATACAACCTTCGCAGACATGTTGACAAGGTGCCTCAAGTTTGGGTAAAGAGGAAACCATTTTAGATTTTTGCACACATAGCAAAATAGCATAATTCATATGATGAAAACGTGTATGCCAAAGCTTTGCATCTGACAGAGCTTGAGAATCTTGAACTACACATGATGAATCATTCATAGATTTTGCATAATCTATGACCTTATAAAGCCCATGGCATAAAATGCCAGAAGCAATAATAACAATTCCATTTGACAGATCATTAACTATACATCTATCATCAATAAATTTGGCAACTAAAAAGAAATCTTGGCTAACGCTAAAACTAACATCAAATTTTTCTTGGTCCCTTACATAAACAAAGCATTTGAGAATGTGAAAGAACTACCATTAGCAATAGTCATAATGATCTTACCAACTCCCATTATAGGATTAGAAATTTGTTAACACATGTAATAGTATTCCTTGTAGGGGAAGGCTCAAGTGAACTGAAGAAGCTACCCTACGAGGTAATATGTTTCGTTACCCCACTATCAAAGTACCAAACATTTCAGTCTACTACAAACATACAGTGCCCATGAGATGATGGGTCACATCTGCATATAGTAGTAAACACACATTCTTCATTCTGCACAAGATTAGCAAACTGTCTTTTAGGTGTATAGGCCTCTATAACAACCATTCTAGCCTCTTTCTTCTTTCTTCTTTCCTCTTTTGGAGCTAGTTTTGGACAACTCTTTATGACATGATGATTTCCTTTACAATATTTGCAACACGATTTTTGTTTTTTTATTTTCTTCTCATCTTTGTCTTCCTTCTTTGACTGTGCAACATTAGCAAATTTCTGCTTACTAGTAGATGAGATCCATTTACATTTGCCCTTCTCACTAGCTAAGGAAGCTTGATCTGCAACACTCATAATAGACTTGTTCTCCCTAGACCGATCTTCCTACAACAAAACAAAGGCTAACTCCTCGAATGTTAAGGCATCTAGATTACCTTTCATCTTCAATCAAAGAGTAGAAGCAAAACTCTAATATGAATATGGAAGACCATTAAGAAAAATCTGCACAATCGAACTATCTAGTAAAACTTCATTAGCAAAAATCAACTGCTCCTTCAAATCTTTGATTTTTGTAAAAAAACTATATATGGAACCTCCTTCATTCATGTGCTCACTCTCCAACTATTTTCAGAGATAAGCAACACGACCCTCATTTCTTGCTTGGTATAAAATGGTAAGTGTATCCCAAGCATCCTTTGTTGTTTTGCAAGAACACTAGGGTCATCAAAATTATTCACAAAAAAGGAAACAAGGATGATCTTAATAATTGGAGACCATAACATAATTGACTTCCATTTAAAAATTCTTTTCTTCAAAGATGGAAGTTGAGTTGTCTAATGAGCAATGGAGGTACATGTTCAAACGTGTGTGAGCCTTTCCTTTTAACATAAAGCATTCATTCCTTCAATGGCTCATCCTTCACAATGGACTATGGATAGGTCACAAGGCAAAGATGGTTAAAATTAATATAGTGTTTTGTTCATATTTTGGCAAGGTAAAGGATTTGACCCACTTTTTTGTTGATTGCAAGCATGCCAAGAGGTTTTGGCAACTAATGCAGGAATTTTATGCTAAATAATAATCTTGCTACTCTTGGGTTTCAAGAGATCATCCTTGGGTGCTCTAAGAATATGAACATTGCCTTGTGGCATATATGGAGAGGTCACATATTATGACACGTTTGTCTTAGTAGGAATCAAATGTTTTTTGAAGGAGGCAAGAAGGACATTTTGTGTGTCTTTAGACGATGTGTGATGCCACTAGTGAGAACTTGCACTTAGGAAACATTATATATGCTACCCATTACAAGAAATGGAGAGACACCCTATTACATATGTATTCTAAGGAGAGTTTTTTTCAATTTGTAATGTGAATGACCTCAAGTTGTCCTAAGGTGGGATCCTGCCCTTGCACCATATGTAAGAGCTTTTCATTAATTTATTATCTTTCGTTGTTGTCTGAAAAAAAAAATTGAGCCACGGTTTACGGAGGCAAGATTGACCCATTATTTGCTTCTCTCTTTACATGAATGTGTAGAGAGAGCGATACACTTTTGTGGGTATCTCTAGGTGCCCATATTCACTTACACAAAAATACTTATACAACGGCGTACGTCTGTTGGCGACTCGTGAGCTCTGTTTGACAATGGTGCGTGCTGCAGAGCCTTAATGGACTCTAATTAAGGCTCTAATTATGGGGATTCGGGAAGTCCTCATATACACAGTTTTTTCTACACGTTTGCCGTTGCCAACTATAGCAGCGATGAAAATCTTCTTTGATCCGCAGGCTACTGATATTATCTTTGATCCGCAAGCTACTGGAATCTATCTTTGATCTGGAAGCTGCTATATGAGCTCCACTGTTTCCTGTTTCAATAATTCGGCACAGAAGATCGCTTCTGTTGCCTTGAGAGCACTCTGACGTTGGCCTTTCATCTTATTTCGCGGATATTGCGCATTTTTCTTCATCAGACGCAATGACTCCCTCCTCTTTGTCATCAGCGTCTGCCACTGCAGCTTCTGGCTGTGGCGGCATGCTTTCTTTGGCCTTCGTAGGAAAATCAAGGAGCCGAAACTGTTCCTTGGTATCTGCCCGTACTTTAACTTGCAGTGTTGAAAGATCGGCGTTCTCAAGCTGCAGATTACCAAGTGTCTTCGACCTTCACAGAACTGAGAAAGAAGGGAAGCAAAGGCACCTTGCGTCCATCAATATCACACAAGGAACAGCCTTGAGGGGAAGACGACCATCTCTCATTTCCCGTCCTTATCCTCGTGGTCTCATACGAGCAGAAGCCGCAGCAGATCTCACATCCGGTGCGCCTACCAATTCCAGTTCTTCCCCAAGCAAATTTTTTGGTGTTGAAACCACCACGCTGAAGAAGGTTATTCCGTTGGGTATGATGTTTTTCTGTATCCTCTTCAATTATACTATCCTTAGAGACACGAAAGATGTGCTAGTAGTGACGGCGAAAGGTAGCAGTGCAGAGATTATACCTTTTCTAAAGACTTGGGTGAATTTGCCTATGGCGATTGGTTTTATGCTGATCTACACCAAGCTTTCCAACGTTCTCTCCAAGGAGGCCTTGTTTTATGCTTGTATAATACCATTCATTGCATTCTTTGGAGGATTTGCATTTGTTCTATATCCTTTGAAAGATGTACTCCATCCAACTGCACTGGCAGATTCACTTTTGAAAGTGCTCGGTCCCAGTTTTCTTGGGCCAGTAGCAATTCTAAGAATATGGACCTTTTGCTTATTCTATGTTATGGCAGAGCTATGGGGTAGTGTGGTTGTATCTGTCCTATTCTGGGGCTTTGCAAACCAGGTAATCAAGTTTAAGTGTTTATATTTGTATGAAATGATGGCCATTGCCATAAATGGTTGAAGTAACGTGTGATTGCTTTTCTAGGCCTTCATTGATAAGGCAATTAAGTGAGAAAGTGGATTTTCTTATTGATGTTGTCCTTGATCCGTGCGAGCTTGTGTGTGCCATATTACTGAAGATCATGTTCATGTCACAACCTGATCGCATTCTTCTCTTGCATATATGTTGGTAACTGCTGTTCTTGAAATGTTGCTTTTGTCTTTCTGAAAAAGGTTAGACCGTTAGACTATTTTCTTTGGCCAGTTTATGATGCAGGCATGTTTGACTCTGTATCACTCCATTGGAATCATATGGCTTGTTTAATCTTGTTGCGGGCATGAACTTTTTTACTTCATCGGATCTGACGTGTTTGATCTTTCTGGATGTAGATTACTACCATAGATGAAGCGAAGCAGTTCTACCCTCTTTTTGGTCTTGGTGCAAATATTGCTCTTGTTTTCTCCGGCCGTACTGTGAAGTATTTTTCCAACATGCGAAGGAATTTACCAGCGCATGTTGATGGTTGGGGTGTCTCTTTGAAGGGTATGATGAGCTTGGTTGTTGCACTGGGATTATTCATATGCGCCGTCCATTGGTGGGTTAATAGATTTGTCCTCAATGATCCTGCTTTGCCAAAGGCTGAGGCCCGCAAGAAGGTGTGTCCGCCATAGTTTGTTGAATCTCTGTTTAACAGTCTTATGGTTTGCAGTTTCACTTTAGACGTGGAGCTAATGATGATAAATGTCATGTGCTCATTGTTGTTGACATCAACTCTTTCAGAAAGAAAAGCCTAAGCTAGGTATGTTGGAAAGCTTCAAGTTTCTGCTAGGCTCCAGGTACATACGTGACCTTGCCACTCTGGTGGTTGCATATGGTGTCAGTATCAATCTTGTTGAAGTGACTTGGAAATCGAAATTGAAAGCTCAGGTATCGTCCCCATCTCCACTATTCATTTTTTTTCGTGATTCTCTGACTATCACAGATAACTGATACATCTCTTACTTTTTTTTTTTTCTCTCTCGTTTTCTTGCTGGTCAAAGTTCCCCAGTCCAAATGATTACTCATCTTTTATGGGTGATTTCTCTTCATTCACTGGGATTGCGACTTTCACTATGATGCTTCTCAGTCGCATCATATTCCGCAAATATGGATGGGGTGTAGCGGCACTGATTACCCCATCGGTTCTCCTTATAACTGGTGTTGCATTCTTTGCGCTGATCCTTTGTAGTGAGCCTTTGACTCCTCTGCTTTCTTCTTTTGGATTCACACCTCTGCTCGCAGCTGTGTATGTTGGGGCTGTCCAAAATATTTTTAGCAAAAGTGCAAAATACAGCTTATTTGATCCATGCAAGGAGATGGCCTACATACCTCTGGATGAAGATACAAAGGTAATGGCTGCGACTTTACAGCATATTGACGCTGATATAGAGGAAACTGACTTTGTGTTTTGCTTCTTTCTTCAGGTGAAAGGTAAGGCAGCAATCGACGTTGTATGCAATCCGCTAGGGAAATCAGGGGGGGCCCTGATTCAGCAGTTTCTCATAATTGGATTTGGTTCTCTAGCGGCTTCAACTCCTTATCTTGGAGGGATCCTACTTGTCATTGTCTTAGCATGGATTGCTGCTGCTCGTTCTCTGGACAGGCAGTTCACTCCTCTAGTCCAGGAAGATCTTAAGAGCAAGTTACTTGAAGGGAAGCTTTCTGCAATGTCCGCTGCAGTTCTTGGAAAATACAAGCGCAAACCAGAGGTAACCTTTCAACATTGAGGGTATGCAGGTTATTTCTTTAAATGGCTTGGCATATACCTGCACAGACACACATTGTGCAATCCATCAGTTCATCGTGATAATGATATCTAATCTAGATGATGAAAAAGGAGAAGTATTAACTTTTCTTCTTGTGGAATTATGCAGGTTACATATCGTTTTGTAAGTGTGCTTAATGAAAAAGGTTTTATTGAAGGGCGTTATGTACCAGTAATTGATGGCAGGCCAGTTGCTTCACAAGTGGGGGAATCTGCAGTTATTGACCCTGCTTTGCCAGATCAAACTCCCACAACGAAAAAGACTCTTGGTGACAGTGGTGATGGAGCTCATAGAACGGATACTGTTCCTTCAAAGTAGTGTTCTTACTGAGTATCCTGGCTCCCATGATATGTGGTGAGATTCTTTCACCAGAGACATTTTTCTGGGTCCGGGAAATGTAAATTTGCATATCACTATTTAGAGTTCTGTTCAGTGCCCTCAGCTTTTCTCTTACTTTGAAGAGTGAAGTGCTACGTAAGTTCCACTGATAGTACCTGGGGCGAAATTTGTGAATCACCATCCCTCAGGTCCTTCCAGAGGTGTAAGAAATCGGCGATTCCTATGCAACAATGATAATAATGATGACGATGACATGCTAGATACTGATTGTAATAATTGTCATCCAATAGGCCATTTGTGGCTGCTTGGGTTCTGACATTGGTTGTCTTCTACCACAATTCTGGCAGGAAAGATATCATTAATTACTCTCTCTGCATGTTGTAGAGCTTTCAAACCATAAATATTTGTTATGGAACTACCCAGGTCGTAAACTTTCTTAGGACCTATGTTTTGACATCTAAAGGGGTAAAACTTGACTCTAAGAGTCTTAGAGTCATATATGAATAAGTTCATCACTGCACATCCCTTATTTGTGGATGTTTTTCAACTATTTCTGCAACAGTTCATTTTTGGGAGTTAATGTTACATGGAGTTTTGACTTTTATACCTTAACCGTGTTAAGCGAAGAATTGTGAATAGAAAGGCTTGTGCCGGATAATTGTTGGAGAACAGGAAGCTCAGATGTAAAATTCTCTCTAATCTAGTACTTGAGCATGAAAATGGAATAGTGCTTTTGAAGTTATATCCTTTCAAAATCTCCATGGAAGACATGGAATCTACCAACATTCTGGATATTGTGGCTTCTTCTTATCAGGCTGGTATAAAAATGTATGTACTGTACCTCAGAATGTACCATGCATAATAAACAGGTTCAAGCTGAGTACGCTGTTTTTCTGTAAGAATGTAGCAAAAGATAACTTGCTGAACCGTATGCCTCTTTGCAAACTGGCAGTATTATGTTGACTGAAGGACAATTGATTTACTGGATGCTACAAAATCTGTTCAAACTCTGAACCATAGGCTTCTTGAAAAGACGCTACAAATCTATCCAAACATGACTTGCTGAATCATATGCCTCTTTGCGAACTGGCAGTAGTATGTTCATGAAAGGACAATCGATTTACTGGATGATATAGTCGAGATGCAGCAAGGACACATGGATGTGGCTTTATCGTGTGTCGAGGTGTGCTTCAAGTTATTGGGTTCATAAGGCTCTACATCTTGTGCTATTGTCAGCTGGAACGTAACAGTCAAGCCAATAGTGGATTGGAGAGAGTCCATGGAACACAAATAGAGGAAAAATTTGCTTAGGGATCATGTAACCGATCATCTTCTGGGAGTTTGTTGCTGGTGCTGCATCTTTTCCCACAGCTGATTACTGATTACTGGATATTGTAGATTTTACATAATCTGCAGTACTATATGTTATATTATCATCATCATCGTTATTATTATTATTACTATTATTATTATTATTATTTATTTACTATTATTATTGCGAATTAGAGCCAGTGTCGCTGAAACAGATTGCCTATTTTAACTTCCGAACTTCAAAAGCCAAGCTTTTTATGCCTCGTGCCATATTTTTAGCTGTTTATGCTGTGGCATCATATTGTAGGTTGCTGCATAAAGAGTCCATGGAATGTACACTTGGGTGCTACAGTTCTGTTGATGGCATTTATAGGATTTAATTGTCCTCAGCAAAGAAACTTCTCTCAATTATTTCTAATTTGTACTCTGTATATCACCACCTGGATGAGCTTTACCGACATAAGTTTTAGAATTACAGATTAATATTATTCTTAGTTTGGGTTATTAACATTTACAGGAAATGAAGGATGAAAGTGAGTTCGAATCACATTCTTCTGCTTTAACAGATGAATGTCAAGGTTGTGTCCTTGCAATAAGGACACAGTTGAAAGTATGTTTTTATTGGGGAGGCACTTCATCGCTGTAATTATGTTGTGTTCAAACATTCATCTCACACCAATTCGACATGTATCATGAAACAAAATGATGCTTTCTAGCTCTGAGATTTTGCTTCTGTACCAGAATGAAACATATGGCTCTATGATAATTTTTTGTGCAGAAAGCTCTTTATATTTTGACCCTGTTCATGAATAATGAATTTGAATTGCATTCAAGTAATGGCATCTTCATCACTTCAGGTCACTCCAGCTTATACATATGCTGGTTTTAATTAACTTTATTGAGACTATAAGCACATGGTCACCTTCCATTTTATTCTCAGCTCTCAACAATATCTTGAACCAGCACGGGTGGGCAGGTAGATAATACCTAGGGATATGAGACTTCCTCTAAACAGAGCATGAATAAGAAGTACATGCAACTATACTTAAAAATTATCAAATTGCATCCATACGAGCTACTTAGCCGAAAGGTAATGTCATGTAAATAGAAATACATTACGAATACATATGCACCAGATGGTGATAGGGGTCGTTAAGTACATGTTTTAACGTGCAAGTAATCAAATTCAGTAAATCTTTTATTTGAGCAATGTAACTGCATATATTAGTTCTTGTCAAAGTAAATTCTCTTTTGGACATGAGATGCAAGTTCATCGATGGCCAAAATTTACTATCATATGGAAGGTATCCATGCAAGAAAGTAGTCTCACATTCATTGGACAAACTTGAGTCCTTTTTTGCAACTAAGTGAAGCAACATGCACAATCTAGCCATCTTGACCATTAAAGAGAAAAATTCCTCAAAATAAACTCCTTGTTGTTACTTGAATCCCTTTGTGAACTCTAGATAATCACTATCTAATGCAAATAACTCATAAAATCATTTGCATGGTAAATCTTTCCTCCCCTTTGGCAAATATATTGGTTCCCAAGTACCATTCTTATGGATAGAATCAAGTTCATTCTTCATGGCATATTCCTACTTAACATTATCATCTACCTCTATAGTTTCTTTGCAACAGGAAGGTTCACCAACATCTATCAATGTCAAATATATCAAGTGGATGTACGAAACATGAGGATCATCTCAATGGTTGGTGATCAAGAGCACTAGAAAGATGTTGTTGAACATTTTCATGAACAACCTTATGTTTCATATTATTTTTGTACTAACAAGAGGATAGACATCATCAAATACAACTCGTCTCACTTCAAATTCCTTTATGGGTTGTTTATGTATCTTAGACTCATTAAAAATGACATCATTACTTAGATAATTGAGGATGTTTTATATCTCATAAGCAATATCCAAATTGACCATCTCATCCATATCCAAGAAAAACACATTTTTTAGGTTTATAATTCACTATTTGTGTGAGATGCTTTGGAACATGAACATATGCTTCACATCCAAATACTTAAAAGGTGATTATAATGTGGTGGCATCCAAATCCATAACTCTTAGTAACTAGTTAGGTCTTCTTTTGCCCGAAAACCTTTATTGTGATTTGCATGATGTAACATGAAAACTACTCGATCTTGAATAGTTATAGTCATCCTATTGGCTAGTCCCTTTTTTACTTGGATATATATACACTCTTATATTTTCATTAGATTGGAGAAAAGATTGAATGCATGAAAAGTGTACTCACTATCATTATTTGAGCGTACAACCTTGAGCTTAATATCCTTTTCACTCTCTATTGAAGCAAGAAATTTTCCAAATGTAGAAAAATATTCATCCTTTGATTTGATCAAATATACCTAAACTTTCCTATTAGCATCATCTATGAACTCTCAAAGTAAAGAGCACCATATGAGGATGTAGTCGCTATATGACCATACACTTTAGAATGAAAAAGATGTAAAGGTTGAATTTAAGAGTCAATTTGCATTATATGAATTTAAGAGTCAATATGCATTATATGTACATTATTAGTTGGATACACAAACAATTGGGATAGAGTAATTTAACTTTATTCCATTGTGAAATCACCATGTTGCCTTTGAATATATGAAAGGACTAAGCATATAAAACAATCTTATAACCAATTTCATCAAGCTGACCAATTGACATCAAACTACATGAAAGATGAGAAACCTCACAAATATCATGCAAAGTGAATAGAGAAGCATTTGTAATCTAAACTTCAACATCCCCAATCCCCAAAACACCACATTGACAGGAATATTCCAAGTCTCACTATATAGAGAGACTTTGTTGTATATGTGAAAAATCACTCTTTATGTGGTGTCACATTGAAAAGAGCCATTAGAATCCAATAATCTTATAAGGGAAAGATAATAACCACTCTTTATGTGGTGCCATAATGAAAAGATCGATTAGAATCCAATGAAAATATATGTTTTGCCTCAATAGGTGTAATGCTATCAAGTGTCAAAACATGAGCATCATTGAAATGGCATTGATTTGATCTATCTTGGCTCATGGAAATGGAGGTTCAGGTAATTATTTAATATTCCCATCATCTTTCCCTTTTTCCTTTGCATTATTCATAGCACAAAAATCTTTCTTTAAATGGCATTTCTTTTGATAGTGGAAGTATTCAATGTTTCTCTTGTGGAATTGCCTTCAAGTCTTCTCACAATTACCTTCTTTGCCTCTATTATTGGTTCTACCACATTGATTGTTCTTCCTATGTTCAAAATCATGGACATTATATGCATCCCTACCATGTATGATATCTTTGCCTCTATTCTTGGTTCTACCACATTGATTGTTATTCCTATGTCCAATATCATGAACATTATATGCATCCCTACTATGTATGATATTCATAGACTCCCTCCAAATTTCTTCACCTAGAAGAGAACCACAATTGTCATTGTAGACGAGCTAGATGCACTATTGCTTATGGTTGTGCAAAATGTGTCCACTTATGGTGGTAGTATGCCTAGTAAGAGAACAAACCTCATATCATCATCTATATTCATCATTTATGCTCTCAACTAAGAAAAAAATGCATGAAGCTCACATATGTGAGTAGGATTAATGCTAATGTCTTCCATATGTAGGTCATAAATCCTTCTCATGAAGAAAGCCTTGTTTGATTTAATATCATTTTCATAAGTATTACTCAATTTTTGATATAAATTCTATTGGCGCATTTTACCCAAGCCCACATGCTTGATAGGATTTGATTTATGTTCATTTGTAGTCATATGTGTAGACATATGAACACCTCTTGTAAAAGAGTATATTTTATCTCTTGTAATTATGAAAGAAAGAATGGCTTAAGTCATCCATGATGTAAAAAGGAAATTTGTGGCTCTAACTACCTAAAACCACCAATCCATCAGCTGACAGAATATCTCGTAATTCTTAGCCTCACTTTAAGGTGAAGTCATTTGAATTCAAACTCAAAACTACCTCCAAAAGTAGCTATAAAAAGAGCAAGAAGGAGGTCTCCATGAGAGAGCTTGATTCATGCCCACTTCATGTTCATTTGTAGAGATTGAAGAGCTTATTCCATAGCTCTATCATTCTACTCCCATTGTGCAAGTATTGATTGCCAATATGGTTGTAATTATATGTGAATCTATACATTCAATTACTTCTTCTCTGTTTTATTCTCTGCTATACTCACTCAGAATAGTAACTTCAGAAACTCATATCTCGGGCTATACGTAACCTTTTTCAGATTTTTAAAGTGCATTGGATCTCTCTCTAAGTCTAGTGTATAGTAAGAAATTTCATGGTCATTTAACTTAGCATTTGTGAGAAATATGTGCTTTTTTGGTCACTGGTTGAATCTCTGCAGAGCCCCGAAAATGGCGCGAGTGTTCCAGATTTTGCTAAATCTTGTTCTCAATGCTTAGTTGATCACTTGAAGTGTTTTAACTTGGATTAGCAAGCTATCTAAGTCTATTTGCTATGTCAAAAAGGAATTGTTCTAATTCCTACCAGGTTGAGAGCATTGTTCATTTTTTCTAGCAGGTGTATGTACAAAAATAATAAGTTTTGGGAGCTAGTCATTTTGCAACTAGTCTGTCTTGACTCAAAGTTTTGAGATACTTGTTTCAAAGAACTTTGGTGATTTTTGTTTTGTGGATTTACGAAGCTCAAAGGGTCTACTAACCAACTCTGAAGTCTCAATTGGTTGGTGTGAAGCTGATTGTAGCAGCACCAACTCATCTTCAGATTGCATCCACCATCTCTCTCTACAGTGGTATCAGAGCATAGTCAATCAATATGGGAGATGGATTTCCATCAACAATTGAAACATTGGATACAAAAAACTACCTAGCATGGTCTCTAAGGATGGAGGCTTATCTTCAAGGGAGGAATCTATTTGGATACACATTTGGAGATGAAGCTATGCCAACCATGAGGAACAAAGGGCAACCATCACATGAAGAAGAGGAAAGACTTTCAAATTGGTGTTCAAAGGATGCAATTGCAAGGTCCTATATTCTAAAGTCAATCTCTGATTTTCTTTTACCTCATGTCAAGTGATGCAAGACATCAAGAGAGACTTGGAATGCACTTGCTTTTTTCTTCTCCTCCAACACTCGAGCAAGGAAGAACCAATTGTGGATGGAGTTCACAACAATGAAGAAAAGCTCCAAGCAAAGTGTGACTGATTATGTCACAAAGCTGAAGGAGATTTCAGATCAACTTGAATTGAAGAGGAACAAATCATTAGAAAAATCATAAATGGAATCAAAGTAGATGACAAGTGGGATTCCTTCACAACAACCATGGATTTTTACATGGATATGCATGTACCAGACCTCAACACACTCATGGGCCAAGTCTTCACTCATGAAGCAAAGATTAGCAAAGGTGGTGAGTCCTCAAGAGGATAAGGTCAAGGACAAGTCAAAGAATAAGAAGAATGAAGATGAAGGTAGCTCTTTCCAAGCAAACTTTGCAGGTAGACGAAGAGTTAGAGGAAGAGGTAGAGGTGGAAAACAAGGCAAGGGGGAGATTCTAATCATCTCAACCTTGCAATATATGTGGCTTATCTAATCATACCATTGAAGAATGTTTGAGAACCCAAGGAACTCAAGAGGCAGAGGATTCAATAGAGGTGGCTACGGATCAAATAGAGGCAGATACAATGGAGGCTACAACAACAACTACAACAACAATTACAACAACAACAACAACAACTACTACTACTACTATCAAAGTGGCCATAGAGGAAGAAGAGATCACAATAAATATGCAGAGGACCAAAGTCAAGAAGATTCATTATTGATTATGAATCTATCAATGAAGAAGCATAAGGATGATGATCACATCTTTTACATTGATTCGGGATGCTCAAATCATGTAGCAGGAAATGTGGCTTTACTTTCTGATTTGGAAGATCCTCACAACAAACATGACGTGCAAACAGGAGATGATACAAAGCACTCGATGGAGAAGATAGGTAATGTGAAGACATCAGATGGGAATATGAACCTCTTAAGCAAAGTCTTGTATGTCCTTACAATTATCAAAAATTTAATAAGTGTTGGGCAGATTGTTGAAAAAGGATTGCAGGTTAGATTCAACCGATTTGGAGCATATGTTGAAGACCCAAGGCAAGGCTTTAGAAGGATTGCAAAAGGAGAAAAAACAAGAAGGTTTTTCACTTTTGAAGTGGAAGATACAAAGAACATAGCCTTATTTAGCCATGGATCTCAAACTCTCATAGAGTTGGAGATATGGCACAAAAGACTTGCTCACATTGGTGAGAGGACACTCAAAAAAATTTGCAAGGACCAAAGTGTACTTGGTTTGCCTAATATCACAAGGCAACACATGATTTATAAGTGTGAAGCTTGTCAATTCGGCAAGTCTCATAGACAGTCTTTCAATAGGAAGGGATATGCGTATCAAAATCTTTTGGATCTAGTGCACATGGATGTGTGGGGTCCTAGTAAGGAGCCTTCTATATTAGGCTCAAGATATTATGTCTTTCATAGATGATTGTAGTAGGTGGACCATTCTATTTTTCATGAAGCACAAGGATGAAGTTTTTAATTTCTTTAAGAAGGATGTTGCTCTTTTTGAAAACCAAATAGGTAGGACTTTGAAAAGACTCATATCAGATTCCTTCTCAAGTAAGAGGGAAATTGAATCCCAAGGTAGAGAAGTGCATATTTATTGGTTATGAACAAAACCAAAAAGGATATAGATTGTACAATCCAACTAATAAAGGATTTTCTGTGAGTAGAGATGTAATTTTTTATGAGAAAAAATCATGGTTTGATGATGACATGAAAGTGAGGCTGTCTTATGAGTTGGATGAATATTTTCCATCACTTCAACCAAAGGAGCCAAAGCAAATTGAAGAAGTTATTCGGAGATTGACCTAGAAGACTTGGAAAGACTAAACCTATGGAAGAAAAAAGGTAAAGCAAAGATGCAAGATGCTACATATGGACCCGAGAGCTCACATCAACCACTTGAAAGGTCTTCAATGGAGAAGAAGAAACCAAAGAGGTATGGTTATGATACTTTTTTGGTCACCAAGCACTCAATCTACATTGCAAGGATTCAACCAATGAAGAACCTACCACATTTGAAGAAGCACAAAGCAAGAAATCTTGGAGAGATGCAATGGATGAAGAAATGGAAGCCTTGAAGGAGAATGACACTTGGGAGCTTGTACCTAACAAGACATCTATGAAGTTAATTGGATCTCGATGGATATACAAAATCAAGAGGAATCTAGATGGAAGTATAAATAGAAATAAATCAAGGGTAGTTGCTAAAGGGTTTGCTCAAACCCATGGTATTGATTATGAGGTGACTTTCTCTCCTATTGCAAAAATGCCTACAATGATGAAGAGTGTTAATCTCCAAAAGACAAGCTATCCTTGATGTTAGAGCACCTCTATATCAAGAATAACTCAAAACCTCAACCAATTTTAGAAGACCAATGCCAAATTACCAAGACTTTAGTTAACTGTGAAGAAAGTCATTACAGAGAAAAGTCTGCTTCACTTAATTCATCCATTAACTGATCAAATGTGGAAACTTTGTGATGAAACTTTGTATAACGTGTCCCCTAAACGTTGCGCACCTTCTCCAAGTTAAAACTTCTCAAAAGATTCAGTAAATCTTGAGGTATGACTTAAACAATGTACCCATGTCTGAAACTATACTTCTGTATAGTGGATTTTGACACCTACAACTTCTAATGCATGGTTCTCCCAAAATAGACCCCGTTTATTGAAATGATATTAACCATAGATAGCTTACCTTTCAAATTAGATTTTGACTCCTCATTTGTGTAAAACTTTAGACTATGCACCGAGATCTGATCAATTCTTTGATCATCGAAATTGCACCTATTTCACAAGACACTCATAACTTCTTCACATACAAATGTTCCTACACATAATTCTCTCAGTCTGTTTACAATTAGGCTCTCAAATCTTAATCATAGATGCATTAAATATGGACTTAGACATCTACAAAAGGATTCCTGAAATGATCAGCCTCAGAAGGAGAAATGGAGAAATGATTGACGTGCAATTCTCAAAAAACTTCTTCTATTCAACTCATCTTACATCTGATGGATTATACTCACATAACTCATAATCTACTCCTCTCTATCTCATCTATATTTCTTCTCTCACATATATCATGACCATATACAAGTGCATATATACATATGAGTGTGAATTCGTCATTACTTCAAGTATTTGTGAAGTATTTACAAAGCTAATGTACATGTGTATATAGTCCATATCTTTCTGAACCTCTACTTCACTTCATGCTCTTAGACTTCAATCTTTTCTTCATGTCTTCACTCCTAAGCTTCATATAATGATCAATTGTTGATTGTCTTGCTCCAACATACAATTAGGGTTCTCATTAGTCTTGCTGCATCTAGAAATTGGAAGCTCTATCAACTTGATATAAAGAATGCTTTCTTAAATGGATGGATTTCTGAGGAACTGTATATGGCACAACCTCCTGGATATGAGGATGCACATCATCCTAACTATGTATGCAAATTAAAGAATGCCTTGTATGGAGCAAGCTCCAAGATCTTGGAATTTCATATTGGTGACTTATTTGCAGGACCAAGGATTCAAAGCTAGCAAGGCAGATACCTCTTTGTTCATAAATAGGAATGGATCTGAAGTGATGTTGATGATATTATTATCATAGGGAATGATCTTGAAGGAATCAAACACGTAAAGAATTAAATGAAGGAGGAGTTCAAAATAATTGACCTTGGACCGCTCACTTATTTTCTTGGATTGGAGTTAATCTACACAAGTTCAGGTATATACATCACACAAAGGAAGTATGTGCATGACATGCTCATCAAGTTCAAGATGGAAAACACCAAGTGTGCAGGTACACCTATGGAGCAAAATCATAAGCTTAGTGCTTATGAAGGAGAGCGAACTGAAAACATCACAAGCTATCAAATCTTGGTTGGAAGTTTGAACTATGCAACACTCAAAAGGGTGGATATATGCTATAATAATAGCATATTGAGTCAGCTTATGCATAAGCCGAGAAGAGCACATATGGAAGTGGCCAAGGGAGTCCTCAAGTACCTAACGGGGACCATGAATGAAGGTTTGTTTTATCCATTTACTTCATATATTGAGCTAAAAGCCTAGTCAGATGCGGATTGGGCTGGATCTAGAGATGATAGAAGAAGCATATCCGTGTATGTATCATTTGCAGGTTCAAAAATCATTTCTTGGTCATCGAAGAAGTAATCAACAGTGGCATTATCTTCTATTGAAGCCAAATATAAAGGTTTGGCTAATGCAACTCAAGAAATCATGTGGTTAAAATCTTTGTATACAGATCTTGGACTTCATTCTTCAACACCGTTCATTTTTTGTGACAACACAAGCTCAATACATCTAGCAGCTAATGTGGTATACCATGCTAGAACCAAGCATATTGAAGTCCATTACCATTATTTAAGGGAGAAGCTAATGAGCAAGGATATTCAACTACCCTATGTCTCTACAGATATGCAATGTCAAGACATGTTCACTAAAGCTCTTGATGGTACAAAATTGAATAGATTCAAGTTGATGATTGGCTTCCAAGAAATCAAGGTCAATTAAAGACTTATTTGGAGGCCAAGCATGTTGGACTTGAGGGGGAGATGTTGGTGCATTTTACCCAAGCCTACATGTTGGATATTATTTGATTTATGTTCATTTGTAGTCATATGTGTAGACATATGAACACCTCTTACGAATGATAGTTTTGAATGATCTCATCACAATTAACACCTACCCAAGAGAGACCTTTCAACTCAAACGAATGGTAGAAAAAAATTTAGAATAAACTAGAAACCTATTGATATTTTTAGGTAGTGATGTGTGTGAACACACTAGGACTGCGAGGGCACTTTTTTCCCTCTTTAAGAGGTTTTCCCCCTGCTTGTATATACACCTATTGCCCTAACGAATTACTTATCTTTGTACATTCTAGTGGTAATACATTCAGTATTGTGTGTTGTGCTCCAAGCTTCTTCTTCTTCTTGTTCTTCTTCCTTGTGCTATTCACGTGCTTCCACAGACGTCTAACTCCAACAATTGGCATCGGAGCAAGTCGTCGCTTCATCTAGGGCATCGTCGACACTCCTCCGGTCACAGTCTCAAAATCACACAAAATTTGGTGTGCATACTAAGGGTGGTTAGGAGATCAAAATGGCTTCGCTTTGTGGTGCCAAAATCGTGATCTGAGCTCATTTTGACCTCCGAATGCACTATCGTAGTGCATATGTAGGCTATTTTGTCTTTTCATGCCAAAGACATATACAAGTTTCGGTTCGCCATTATAAGCATCTTGAAGTTTGCTATAGGTCTAGCAGAACTTGTTTGGGTAGTTCTATTCAACTCTTTCAGATACGATCATTTTTTTGCATCAAGGTATTTCAGTTAGTGACCATGGCTGAAAGCAGTGATGTATTTCGTATGTTGGCTGTTTAGGATAAGTTGGATTGTACCAATTATCCATTGTGGGCTTATATGATGCATCATGTATTGGTCACAAATGGACTATGGAATATTGTCCAAGGTGTTAAAAAAGTCCTATTACACTTGCGAACACAAGTACTGCAAATACAGGTAGTGAAGTTGATGCAGATGGTGATATTCTGTAGATTCCTGTTCGTGCTGTTGTTTCTATTGCACCTACTGTAGAGCAAATTTGTTGGGATGGCAGAGATGCTCAGGCACATGCATTGATAGGTTTATATGTCAAACATGCCATTATTCCTCACATTCACTCTTGCAGAACAACTAAGGATGCTTGGGATACACTTACCACATAATACCAGGCTAGGAATGAGGCTCATGTTGCTTACCTCCAAAAACAGCTAGAGAGTGAGCACATGAATGAAGGTGATACTATGGATAGTTTTCTAACAAAGATCAAGGATTTGAAGGAACAATTGACTTCTGTTGATGAAGTCCTTCCTGACAGTTCACTTGTGCAGACTATTCTGAATGGTCTTCTCGACTCATGTCAGAGTTTTGCTTCTACTCTTTGTTTGATGATGAAAGGCAATCCAAATGCCTTAACATTTGAAGATTTAGTTTCTGTTTTGTTGCAGGAAGATCAGTCTAGGCAGAATAGGTCTATTATGCGTGTTGCAAATCAAGCTTTCCTAGCTAGTCAGAAAGGCAAAGGAAAATGGAGATCTTCTACTAGTAAGCAAAATCTGCTAATTCTGCACAATTGAAGAAGGAAGAAAAAGATGAGAATAAATCAGAAAAGTAGAAATTGTTTTGCAAATACGATAAAGCAAATGATCATGTCATTAAGGGCTATCCGAAACTAGCTGCTAAAGAGGCAAAGAAGAAAGAGGCTGGAATGGTTGTTGCAGAGGCCTCTACACCAAAAACAGAATCTGCTAATCTTGCGCAAGATGAAGAATGAGTGTTTACTACTATTTGCAGTTTTATCCATCTTCTCATGAGCAGTGCATTTCTGTAGTAGACTCAAATGTTTGGTACTTTGATAGTGGGGCAACCAAACATATTACCTCGCAGCGTAGTTTCTTCTCTTCACTCGAGGCTGCCTCTACAGGGAATACTATTACATGCGCCAATAACTCCTCTTAGCCTATTATGGGAGTTGATAAGATCACTCTGACCACTTCTGATGGTAGTTCTTTTACATTGTCAGATACTTTATTTGTGCCAAGGATCAAGAAGAATCTGTTATCAGTTTCGGCATTAGCCAAGATTGGCTTGGTTGTGAAATTTATTGATGACAGATGTATAGTTCATGATCTGTCAAATGGTAACATGATTATTGCTTCTGGCATTTTATCTCGTGGGCTGTATAAGCTTATAGATTATGAAAAATATGTGAATGACTCAGCATGTGTAGTACATGATTTCCAGGCTATGTCAGATGCAAAGATTTGGCATGCATGCTTTGGTCATCTGAATTTTGCTAGTTTGCTATGCCTGCAGAAATCTAAAATGGTGTCCTCTTTGCCCAAAATTGAGGCACCTGGATAACATGTATGTGAAGGCTGTATTTTGGGCAAAATGTACCATTCCTCATTCCCAAAAGATGGTTCTATTTGAGCTACACAAAGATTGCAGCTTGTTCACAGTGATGTCTGTGGTCCTATTGTTACATTCCAGAGATGTACATGCTTGGAGGAGCGAGAAGTTCCTTGCTCAAGGGATAGCCAAGGCCAAAAGCCAGAGAGTTCATACAAGGTACCTACTCATATTGGCGAGATGAGTAGAGGGACCTTAGAGAGAACCCTAGATGGTGACTAGGCGAGGGCTATAAATAGGCTGGAAGGTGAGTCCCAAGCATGTCATTCTCCACTTCTCACACCTATGCAGACACCCTCTTTTGGAAACTATCTTTACTTTGTGACTTTCATTGATGATTATTCCAAGCATGCATGTGTATATCCATTGAAAGCAAAGTCTGAAGTGTTCATGTGCTTCAAATAGTTTTTGGTTTTTTTGATTGAAAATCTATCAGCATGTAAAATGGGCACCCTTTGTTCTGATCAAGGGGGGGAATATATGTCTTCTAAATTTAATGCATTTTTGGCTGAACGTGGGATAAAACATCAGTGTACAATGTCGTATACACCTCAACAGAATGGAGTTTCTAAACAGAAGAACAAGTCACTCATGGAGATGGCAAGGTGTATGGTCAAGAGTCAGGCTTTACCACATAGTTTCTGGCTTGAGGCTGTTATGTGTGCAACATATGTACTTAACAAGTGTCCCACTAAAGCATTGCAATCTATCACTCAATATGAGGCTTGGCATGGTCACAAGCCATCTGTTGCTTGTCGTGTATTTTTGGTTGTCTGGCATATGCATTATGTTAATCGGTAATGATGTGTGTGAACACTCTAGGACTGCTGGGGTGCTATTTTCCCTCTTTAGGAGGTTCCCCCCCCCATTGTATATACGCCTATTGCCCTAACGGGCTACTTATCTTTGTACATTCTAATGGTAATACATTTAGTATTGTGTGTTGTGCTCCAAGCTTCTTCTTCTTCCTTGTGCTATTCGCGTGCATCCACAGATGTCTAACTCCAACAATTGGTATCAGAGCATATCGCCGCTTCATCTAGGGCGTTGTATACACCTCTCCAGTTGTAGTCTCAGAATTGCACGAAATTTGGTAAGCATACTCAAGGTGTTTGAGGGATCAAAACAGTCACTGTCTGGTGCCGAAATTGTGAGCTGAGCTCGTTTCGATATATACCAATTTTTTGTGCCAAAGGTATATACCAGTTTTGGTTTGTCAGTATAAGCATCTCGAAGTCTACTACACGTTTAGCAGAATTCATCTCGGCATTTCTATTCAACTTTTTGAGATACAACCAATTTTTTGCATCAAGATATTTTAGTCACCAACCATGGCTAAAAGCAATGATGTATTCTGTATGTTGGTTGTTGAGGATAGTTGGATGGTACCAACTACCCATTGTGGGCTTATATGATGTGTCATGTATTGGTCGCAAAAGGACTGTGGAATATTGTGTAGGGTGTTGAAAGACATCCTGTTACACCTGCGAATATAGGTATTGCAAATACAGGTGTTGCAGTTGATGGAGATGGTGTTGAAGATGATGATATTCTGCAAATTCTTGTTCGTGCTACTGTTTCTATTGCACCTATTGTTGAGCAAATTTGTTGGGATGGCAGAGATGCTCAGGCACATGCATTGATAGCTTTGTCTGTCAAACATTCCATTATTCCTCACATTTGCTTTTTCCTTTGTTAACTTCATTTCAAGGTGAAGCAGTCTAAAGACTTTCCCTTTTGACCCTATGCATACTTTGTATATTCTCTTTTTGGGTTCTATGCAATATGTTCTGAATCTACTTGACACCTTATCCAACTTCTAGAAGGGGATTACTGATCATTGCATGATTGAATGCTTGCTTCCAAATGAGGGATATTTCATGTTGGTCCAAGGGGAGAGAGAAGTCCATAGGATCAACATGAAACTACGGGACTCTCCTACAATTAGCAAAGGTTTGAAAGAAATAACAATTGGGTAGTGATCTCACAGAGTGATATACATGCTTTGGGAGAGGGAGGGGAGATTCAAGTTATCAATGATGCTATGGGAAACATCTATCAAGCCTAGCTTTTCTCACATTGATTTTAGACTAGAGGTTTGGCCAAGAAAAGCGTAGATACTCCTTGATTTACACCAGATCATGATGAAGCTCGAGAGGGTCCTAGACCCTTATTCCACCTCTTCAATAACATGACCTCTTGGATTCCACTTGTCTGATGCATCTTCCACCATGTTAAAATAGCCATAAAGAATGATATTCGAGTGCAAAGGATCAAGAGTCTACCATGTGTTGATATGCTCTGAATTTTGGTTTGGGAAAACCATTTGTGATGGGAGCCCATCAAGGATCCTGTTAAGAAAGATGACCATCAAGTATTGAAATCAATCACGACACCACCACTACACCATGGGTGGATGGTCACTAATTCAAAAATGATGGGTAGAGATACTATGCAATCTCAAGAGAGCATCACTATCAGTTTTGACCTCTTTGCGGTAGATAAAATATGGGTTAACAGTATTTCCCAAAAGCCAATGGCCAATATTGGTAGCGCAAAAGGGGTTAGTGAGTCCCCAAACATTGAAGAAAAAAATAAATTCAACTAGGTTAATCTTTCTCATTTGGTGCTTTATCAATATTTTTCTTATTTTTTGCCTCTTCTTTTTTCTTAGTTCCAATGGCACAATGGAGGAGAATTTCCCTTTGATATGGATCTTCCATAAGAATTTGAGTGGAAGCTTTCCTTTCAAAGTACTTGCTATCTTTGCATATGAATTCGGAATAGTGGAACCAATGATAGAACTCTTGTTATCAAGATTGTCTTCTTTGCTAGTCATAAATTATTTTTGGTTGTCCTCCTTACCTGTGGGGCATATTTCTCTGAGGTCTTCTTATCTTTAGTATCTTCCATCTGACTTATCCCTCTAGGAAAGTCCAAGATTTTGACTTCTTGTTCCAATTTTCTATTCTCTTTGAGTTCCAAATTCTTATTCAAGTGCAATTACCCTACACAGAGATGAGCATTGGGACTTCTTCTTTTTCTTTTATGGGCCTCAATTAAGGTGTTGGATAAGTGTTCAAATTACTGGGTCTCTTTGAGTTTCTCCATTTTTGTCAAGGAATTTTTTGAGTCGAACTCCAAGATTTTGGACCATGGTAGTATCTCCAACCATCAGAATTGGTTGTGCCATTTTTCTTGATTCACTTGTGCTTCTCTTTTTGGGCTTTCTTTCTAGGAGGGAAGCCCTTAACTATTTTCTCATGTATGACACAATTAAAGCATGCATTTGGCATGTTCTTGAAGAGAATCTCTTGCTCCAAAAGGTCCGGCTCCCCTATTTCAATGCTAGTTTTTGAAGGGAGATCTCTATCGAGATAAACTTGGAGCCCTCAAACAATTAGTTCCCCAATATCCTCCTTGCCACCAAGCAACCACCCAAGCGAAGCCATAATCTCCCTGATAAATCCATAAAGGAAGAAGGGTAGATTGGGAGGATCCACCCATATTGGGTACATAGGTGGCTTGGTCTTGTTTGGCATGAACTATGGGAACTAGCCAAGTAACCACATAGTTTTCTGCAAGACCTACCACGTGCCAATTTGGAGGGCCTGAAAGGCCATTTCTTCATTTTCGAACACAAGAATTATATGATTTTCCAACAAGAATTGAAACTTTAAGACAAGGAATTTGTGTAGGAACCATTCCTTACACAACCAAGACCTAGAATATATAAAACGGGCACATGGACCAAAACGTTGGTGGATAAAACAAGTCATCTTTAGCTCATCTTGCTTCTTCAAGACATCTATCTTTGAGAGAGTAATCATTGGATTTTTAACTCCCAATCTCATGAGGGAATGTCCATTTCCCCTTACGAAGCATGAGAGTATGTGAATGTAGCAAAAGATCATTATAATTACCTTGATTCTAGTTTGGGACTCACGGATACGTAGTATGAATACATAGGGATATCCACGAGAAAGTTAATCATTTGAACAAAGTTAATTTGGTTTGACGTTTTAGGGATTCTAAAAAATGATAGTTTATTCATAAGAATCCATTTTATTTTGATTGCATTAGAATTCCATTTTGGATGATGAATTTATATTTGTTTTAGTGAGGATGTGACACATGGCTTGGAAGGAAGATCCACTAGTATGGGAAAATGGATACAAATTTCCTTTGAGCACTCTTCCTCTATGTGCAAGGACAAAAGGGCTTATCATCCATGGACAATTTGTCATTGATCCAAAAGGAGAATGTTTCCTTATAACATGATTTTGTTACATGAGGCCCAAAGTTGATCACAACCAAAAAGGGAGCCCCCATAACTAACACTCGATCATTAAGCCATAAAAATGTAGGCAGTAAGAAAATTAATCTTTAGCTCATCCTAATTCTTCAAGACATTTATCTTCCAGAGAGTAACCACTGGAGTCACTATCTCCTATTTCTAGATTGAGGCCTAAGGTTGCATTAAAAAGTCATAGAAGGCCAAAAGAGATTTTTTAAGAACCAAAGATTGCTCGATGTAATTACAATCCCTACCCCCCCCCCAAAGTCAACATGACCAAGAGAGTGTAGATTAGTGGTGGAAATGATCAATTAAGCAAGCTTTGGGAATGATAATGTGGGATGGGTGACATATCAAGAATCCTTTCCTTCATGAGCCTTGATTGATGAATTTCTTCTTGGGTGTAACCAATGGTGCCAATATTGAAAAGAACAACAAGAAAATGACAAGGTCTATGCCAAGGTCATCAACCTTATTGTAAGCCTTACAGTATCTTTAGAGTTATGTAAATCAAGTTTTGGAAGTATTGCGTAGGCTATCTATGGCCGATGCATCTACATGCAAAACATATTTCATACTAGTGAAGGGGATTTGCTTAGCTCCTTGTGGCAAAGAATATCCCTTTGGATGTTGATGCAAATGCCCTATGTGCATATGGAAATTGAACCTATAGAAAACAAAGAGAACTAAAGAGCTCAAATGCATACTATATGCAGGTTTCACTATGGCTAATATCCACTTAGTGTGTGGTTGACCAAGCGATTATATGATTTAGTATAACATATATAAACAAGAGTGCATGATGATCGTTTGGCCTTTCACATAGAAACTAAATTTAACATCTACCAAGATGGGCTTTAGTGTCAAAAAATTTTCCATTGATAAAGTTGGAGAATATACTGAAGGAGGTGAGGGTAATACTTTCTTAACTAAAGAGTTTGATGGACACACTACAAAAGCCATTCGGGACGTAGATGTAAGAGCAATAATTTTTATTAAGGAATTGTGAAAGAAATGGGGAACAACTACCATTTTCCTTACAAGGATGATGTTGCAACTAGCATATGGGACGTATGCTTTATACTTTAGGTATTTTACTTTATGTTATGGCATGTTCTGTATGTACATGCATAGATTGGATTGCATACATCAAATGTTGATCATTTTTTAAATTCTAAAAGTATGGATCAATAGGCGACAAGTACACTTTTTGATTGTTTGCAGGAACTACATGGTTATGCAACAAAGAGAATTGTTGCTAGCATTTGTTTTTATGTTTTTGCAGGTTATGGAGTCCATATATGAGTTTATGGCATGCATGCCATGGGCTTGTCAAGCCCTATGTTGTTGGATAGCCCGTGTTCCATTGAGCTTATGGACTTCAGTAGTAAATAGGATCCCTACTCATAGTCCTTATGGATTTAGACTATAGGATTGCTAAGGGAAGGAGCTACACCTTCACCATTAGTGATGTGCACAACCAATCTTATACCTTATAGGAAGTTGCATAGAGGCACGGGAGATACAATTTGATAATCTCCAAGATAGCGAAGATTTATTTATCTTCACAAGAGTCTCACAGTATGATTAGGAGACTATGGGGTATTATCAGGAATACCCAAAGAGTGACTAGTTTCACTCATGCATATCACTTGACCAAGTAGTGAAGCATTTCTACTACACCAATAAGGAAACCAATTAGATGGGATCACAGAGATGGGTTTCATGAGACAGCAGCAACGGGTGCTTATGTGATTCGAGTGATGGTTAGGAAGGCCATGAGCTTGGTACTGGCTCTATGATTTAGAGCATAGATCCCTTAGTTAAGAGTAGTTGGGGTACCCAATACATATATGTATGGTGGGATCTATAGAGAGGTACTTAGACCTAGTCTTGGTACCTAGGAACAAGTTGGTTTGGAACAGAAAGGGATATCCATTGTCACATATGGACTAGAACCAAACTAACTAGTTCGAGGACATGGGATTCATTTGAGTCTACCGACATGATTTTAGGATATGGGATTCATTAGAGTCCACCTACATGTTTCATTACATGGAATATATATTCGGTTTAGTGTAGGTATGACCGTGAATTGGAAGAAGTTTTCACTGGTATGGGACAATGGAAATGACTTCCCTTTGGGCACTCTTCTTCTGTGGCCAGGGAGAAAAGGACTCATCATTCATGGCGTCATGTCTTACTAAATTTGAGGAGAACTCTTAGTAGACATCTCCTTAGGATTGGGAGTTGTCCTTCATAGTTTAGGGAAGATTTATTCTTCTAGTAGAGGATGTGATAGGTGATTTTATCACCCTTGGTATCACATACTCATTTTGAGCTTTTCAGGAAGGATAATTCCATTAGTTGATGGGATCGTATAGATCCATGCACAGAGGATGGTTGGCATAGATAGCTCTTTAGTATGGATACACGTTTTTATGGTATCATGTCATATCATTGCTGACCATTTTAGTAGAGGGTTTTGACCCTTATAAGGAATTTATTTTCTCCGCTCTTCATTACATATATCTTCATTAGTTAGGGGAGATTCGTTCTCCATCTTCATAGAATATACATAATGAGGGATTATGCATCAGTCATGGAAGAGAGGAGCAAATGAATTCATAAGTTTCTCTTTTAAGGAACGAAGAAAGAGGGAATTAGCTTACAGATCTAGGAGTGATCTCACTCTCTCTTGCAGACCCCACTTTAGCTCCTCTTCCTTTAAAGGGAAAAGAAAAGGAAAATATGCTTTCTTCTTTGAAGAAGAATAGAGTATGTTTTTCTTTATAGAGAAGAGATATTTGGAAAACATCTTTTAGTTTATCTTAGAAGGAATTCATTTCCTCTACTTTTCAGTGTAATTTTCCTTCACATGGGAGTTTGATTCTCCACTATTTTGGAAGGGAAAACTATGGAGAACTTATGTGCATGTTCTTAGTTATGGATGAGTAGAGCAAACAGATTCAACATAATCTCTTTTAAATGGAAAGGGAAAGTGGAATAGATTCCACTACCAGAGCTCTTTTCCTTAGAGGAGATTATATAGAGAGATAGAGAGAGAGTTTCACTTTCTTATTTTGGTTGTCTAGATAGAAGTGGCACTCTTCTATCAAAGACAAGAGGGAGATTAGTTAATCATGTCGACAATATCTCCACGACCACAAGTCCTACCGTCTCGACCCTACGGGCTGAGGGGATAGGCCCCCGGACCCCGCAGAAGAGGGAAAGCCTCCCTTTGCACTCCCCCCATTAAGGTTCTATGGGGAAACTGCACGATGCCACAGGGCCTTTATTTTCACCTTAAATGGCTGCAGAATCATAGAGCTGCCTCACCCAATGTGGCAATGGCTTTTCCACTTGGGTGTCAGTAGGTTGGTGACTTTCAGACTCATCATCTGAAGATGATGCTTCCTTCTCTTGTGTAGAAGGGATAGCCCTTGGGCCAGATTCATAGTGGATTGCCCCTTCACCTGATGATAAAGTGGAATCTCTCTTTTCCTCCTCCACTACGTGTGGCTTCTCCTCCTTAAATACCACATCACGACTTGCCATGATCTTCTTAGCCTCAGGTTCATAAAGCTTATAACCCTTCTTATCTTTGTTGTACCCTAGGAAGATAAATTTGATGCTTTTGGTTGAATCTTGTTTCTCTCTCTATCTGGAACATGTACATAACATTCACTTCCAAATACTTTGAAATGGGAAACAGAAGGATTTTTACTAGTGTAGGATTCTTGTGGAGTTTTTCCATCAAGTGCCTTGGTGTAGCTTCAATTCAACATGTAGACAGCAGTGTTGATAGCCTCTTCCCAAAATTGATTAGGCTAACCCTTTGCTTTCAACATGCACCTTGCCATCTCCATGATGGTTTGATTTTGACATTTTGCAACAACGTTCTGTTGAGGACTATGTGCCACCATGAGTTGATGCTTGATTCCCTTACTCTTGCAGAAATCTTCAAACTTTGTTGATGTGAACTCACCACCACCGTCTGTGCTGAATTTCTCATCTTCTTCCCTATTTCAGTTTCAACAAGCTAAAGCCATTCTTTAAACTTACCAAAAGCTTTATCCTTATCACGAAGGAAGTACACCCACATCTTCCTGCTATAGTCGTTGACAAGTAACATGAAGTAGGAAGATCTGCCCAAGGCCTATGTAGGCATTTTTCCGCACAAGTTAGCATGCACCAACTCTAGAGGATAGCTTGCCTTGTTCTTGCTTTCTTGTGGAAATGCCTTCCTCTGTTGCTTGCCCATCATGCAAGCTTCACATGATTCCTTCATTTCTGCAATCGATGGTAGGTGCACAATCGTACCCCTGCGATGCATCTCCTTCAGTGCAGGGTATCCAATGTGGTTGAATCTCTCATGCCATAGCTTATTTGTGCCCATGTTAGTAGTGGCTATAAGAGCACACAACTCATACAGGTTGTTCCTCCTTATGCCAGTCCCAACAATGTTATTGTTACCATCCATAATCTTAGCTCCTGTCTTACTGAAAGATACTTGATGACCTTAATTAGTTATAGAAGCTACTGAAAGTAGATTTTGTTTTATTTGTCGAACATACAACACATGTGAAAGCTTTCTGATATCGCCATTAGAGTTAATGAAAGAAATCGTACATTCGCCCTCTGCAAGACATCTTGCATTGTTCCCCACCTTTACTGTGATGGGTTCCTTTAGAGGCTATAAGGAACTGTAAAGGTCTTTTCTACTCGTCATGTGACGAGATGCACCACTATCCAACACCCATGAGTCATCTATTCTTGAATCTTCAGTCGAGGAGCACACCTCCTCTATCGTAATAAATAACTCAAGTTCTATTTCTGATGTGTTGGAAGACTCCTTGCCCTTGCCACCTTTTAAAGAGCCACTCTTCTCTTCTACCTTTATGATGTGACAGTCTTAGATTTTGTGTCCTTTCTTCTTGCAGTGGGAACACTCTCCCTTTAACTTCTTTTTGTCATTCTTCTTTTTGTCTCCATCTTTTGAAGAGTCTGCTTTGCCTCTATAACGAATCCTTTTGCTGCTCTACAGTTCATCGATGAACTTCCGCGAGCACACACACAGAGCTACGTTCTTTTTTACCTCCCAACCACGCTCGAGAATATATCTTCTCATAAAGAGTCTCATAAATAAAGACTCTCTTCTCTTTTATTCTTCTACCCCTACTATATCATATGGAATAATAACCATGTGACTATCATGTTACACATGTGGTAAGATAACCATATCACTATCACGTGACATTTTTCCTTCCCCTTAAAAGCATTTTTGTCCTCGAAAATGTAAATGAAATGTTCGTAATGGTATAAGAAAGTGCTCGGACTCCCCTGAACCCCATGTACCCTATGTACATGGTCATCTCTGCGTGTTGTTTCCCCATATCCTTCCCCTTAAGAAGTCTCATATGAGATCATCTCAAATGTGGAAAACCGTCTGAATGGTGCCTACTATCTCCCATGTACACTCCACCTCCAAACTATCACTCCCATAACATACAACATCATCCAAATGACTTAAGTCCATATGATGTATCCTCTATGGAGTAATAATATGAGAAGCAAGTGTAAAGTGCCAAACTTATAAGCTTGATTGTACCATAGTGGAGATAATAAACCATAGAATACTCTGAAGTATAGAACAAAGTCTCAAAAAAAGTGACTTCAAACCCATCTAGGAGTGAATGATAGATTACCCTCATACCACTCTAGGTCTTGCTAACCTTGAGTGTAATCACAAGTAATAGATTGATCTAAACTACCTTGTGAAATATGCAATTCCATCATCTAGCTCATATATAAGAATTTCTTGGTAGTGAAATGAAATCTCTACATTCCACTAAGCAAGAAGTCTTTGGTTTGTCATCCATTTTCTTTGGACTTAGTTCCACTGGAAGAGCATCTATTGGCACTGGTGCAAACTCTAAAATTTTCTCTTCCCTTTAGTTTGCCATATGAATTCAAAAAGCATTCTCTTTGAGATTCAAATAATCCCTAAGTACCCATTCTCCTAATTGATGTTTACACATCATGCTCATGATGTAAAACCAACTAAGAGTTTGGTACCTCAATAGGCTAGATATCTCCCTATCTCCTAGAAACTCCGACTATTTTGTATCTCCTGACTACGTTTATCTATACCAAACCGCCTTGTAAAAGCTATATAAGCATGGCCCAGGTTGAGCTTTACATAGCATTGTGCACTAGTAAGCCCTTCATCTAGAGTCTTTCTAGATCGCCATCTAAGCTCCACATTGGGAGTTCACGGGTGGACAACACCATCATTGTAACTGCATTACGCTCGGCAATTTGAGAATTTGAGTTCTCTAACTAGAAAAATCTGGGTACATCCTATCAAATCAAAGGATGAGGTTATATGTGTATGTAGAAGGGGGGGGGGGACCTCCTAAAGAGGGAAAAAGTGCCCTAGTGGTCCTAAGTATGTTCACACACATCAATACTGAAATATATCAACAAATCCCCCCTAGGAGTGATGCAATGAACAAGGAGTTGACACTCATGTATAAGTTCCAAGATATGTGGAAAGAGATTAATCCACAAAAGGAAGTAAGCCCAAAGCTTTACAAAAATCTTCAAACTTCTCCCTAGGTAGAGCCTTTGTGAAAAAAATTGTAACATTATCATGTGTGAGCACATAAGCCAATTGATATCTCCAACAGAGAACCTCTCCCTGACATAATCATAGTGCACATCAATGTGCTTTGTGCAAGCATGCAACACAAGATTCCTTGAAACTTCCAATGTGCTCTGATTATTAATGAAGATGGTGATGGTAGAAGATTGATGGATTTCCTTCATCCATAGACAAATTGGATTGAGGTAACTACTCAGCTTGGTAACTTAGAATGGAAGCTTATATTCAAGGGAGAAACCTCTATGGTTACATATCTGGAGATGATGGTGCCAATCCTCATAAGCAAAGGACAACCAACTCAAGAAGAACAAGAGAGGTTAACCACATGGTGCTCAAAGGATGCTCTGGCAAGGTCATTTATTCTTAACTCAATATTTGATTCTTTATTTCCACACATCAGGAGTTGCAAAGTCCCCAAGAACTTAGACACTTATGTGGTTAGTGCCATTGGTATCGAATTGTGCTTGACACATGTCACTAAACCACTTGTATGCACTCTATGGATATGAATCTACTCACCATGCACAAGTGGTATATGGGAGACTCATCTAAGTTTTACAAGGACTATGGTTGATTCTGTTCTTCCTTAGTTATTGACAATGATAGATGGAAGCATTAAGTTTACAAACATTATGAGGTGACATAGGTTTAAGGAATAAAGTGGAAATCTTTACATGAATAACTCCAAGATTATGAGGATTAATAGTTTAGCCATGGGGCTATTTAGTCATTCATTTCCAATGACTGGTGAATTATAAGTACAAGGCTTAGGATTCGAATGACAATGAGATCTAGGTAGCCTTATAAGTTCAATAATCTACCTAGGTTTTAGTGGATGGAATCTCTGCATGATTATTGGATGTGGGAGTTGAGACTTCAAGCAAGCTCTTCACACTCAAATATTTGAAGCATTAGGGCATGCCTTTGGAAATTGCTTAGGCATCTGAACTTGATATATCCCTGATGGATGACCGTTTCAAGATTTGAAAACTGGGTTGTTGAGCTCAGTGGAGTGGCATGCTTATCAATTCTTCACTTGGACAGTTTGTAGGTTGCCTTCTTCACCCAAATTTGCTTCATCTTTGGTAGAATTTGTATTCTTGGTTCAATTCTATTTTTGCTCCCTTTTTTATCAGTGAGCTTGATGATGCACTCATTGAAACAATTTGAAAGTGCACCAAAAGAAATAGCCTCTTGCCACACCAAACATATAGGAGTGGCCACCACATGCTTAAAGGTCTTGAACAACTCATTGGTAAGGCCATCCAACCACAAGATCTTGCCATTAGGAAGGGAATCAATTACCTCCAGAAACTCAACATCCAAGATGGAGGCTTTGCAAAGAGCTTTCAGGTTTTGCAAGATTTTTTTGGTTCTCATGCGTGAGATGGTGACCATGTAGTCGCGACAATGAGGAGAAAGAGGTGCGAAAACCCCCAAGAATTGGGTAAAATGGTTGACAATCAGTGCACTATTTTCTCCATCTATTTTGCATTCAACCCCATCGACATCCATCATGAACGGAATCTCTTCCTTGGATTGCTTCTTCTTGAGAATGCTGCATATCATGTCTCTACCTACCCACCAATATTTAAAGTATATTTGTAGATTCTTTCTTTGAATTTCTTCTTCATATCTAATTTTTTGGAGTCCAATCTAGTATTTCAAGTGTCCTTTGTTAGCTTCTACCTCCAAATGCCATAGCCTCTAATAAATATTTTCCTTTCTAGCACGACGAATGACTTGAAGATTCTTATGAGCCCTAGCCAAGATGTAATGGGTTTGCAAGACAACCCTCCTCCAACACTTGGCCGAAGAGGAGAAGGAGAAAGGCCCTGCTCCAAGCCTTGGTAATCTCGCATTTGATGGAGGGGAGAGAGAGAGTTGGTTTGATTAGCATGAAACCAAGGGGCTTTCTTGGGACTGACGATTGGCTTGAAGGTAACCACAATCGGGTAGTGATAGAGATGATCAAGTCCACATTTTGGGAGAGGGAAGGGGGCCCCAATTGTTGATGATATTTTGCAAGATATAGCTCCTATCGAGTCTGATTTTTGCAAGTCAGCACCATCTTGGAGGTTTGAACAAGAGAAACCAACAATGTCCTTGATCTCCACTAGATCGAGATGTAACTTGACTTGCGCCTAGACTTATTTCTCCTACCCATCAATCAGCCATCCCTTCCTCCCCCATCTATCAAAAAGGACCTCCACCATATTAAAGTCCCCATAAAGAATCACATTGAGGGGCAGAGAATCCAACGTTTGCCAAGTGGAAATTCTTTTTGAATCGATATTAGGAGCATATAAGGAGATGATGGAAAACTACATAGGACCCCTAAAAGAAGCACCAACCCACCGATGTTTCTGGTAAATATGGGAATCCATCATTCTAGTGTTCCAACTTATACTGATGCGGATAGCTGCACCACCATTTCCCCTAGGGTGTGTGGTGGAGAGCCAAACATGGGATGAGGAAATGCTCTTAAGTCTCTTTCGTAGTTCCTCCCCATCAATTTTGATCTCTTGGAGATAGATAAATTTTGGGACTATGTTTTTATCACGGATCCATTGGTTGATCACGGTCACTCTTGAGGGGTCTGAAAGCCCTCTAACATTGAGACACAGGATAATCATTATTGGAGGTTGAGATCTTTGTGGAGAGGGGCCTTGTCCCTATTCTTCTTGTTTTTCTCCTTGAATTTTTTCTTTGAGCTAGAGGGATCCTGACATAGGAGTTTCCCCGTAAGAGGGCTCTTCTACAGTATCTCAATCAGTTGTTTTCATTTGTGATAAGCCTCATTGAAAAATGAGTCTGTTATTTTTTTTGAGATTGTAGAACCAATTATCGAGCTTTCATTGTCCTTGCTAGCATTGTTGATGGTGGTGAGCCCAACCTCTTTGCTAGTGGCATTTCCTTCTTGGTTGCTTTCCTTGCAATTCGAATCTTCAAGGGTTGCCCCATTGCTATGATAGTCTTCGTGATTCATTCCCTCTAGGTAATCCATGTCATTAACCTCCTTTAGCAAGTTGCAAAAAAGTTTGTTTCTTGAGCCTTGCAAGAGGGGCTCTTCTCAATAATATCTTTAGGGCTTCTTCGCCTCCTTCATCCTACTTTCGTGAAGCCATCAGGGTTTGTTTCCAATACTTGTGTTGTCCCCTTCTCAGCCTCCCATGGATGATCTCTTGATACGTTATTGGGTCCCACAACTACTTTGATCCCTGTAGCATTATCTTTCTCTAGTTTTTCTTACTAGATTTCTGCTTCAGGGGACATTCTTTAATTCTATGACCTTGCATTCCACAATGAAGGCAAGCATTCAACAAGTTCTTGTATGAAATCTCTTGTTCAATGGTTTAATGGAGATTTTAGAGGGGAGATCTTTGTTTAGATTAGTTTTGACACAAATATGTGGGTGCCATCTAGCATTGAAAGAGTATTTTTCACCTTCATATATGAGGCCTCTTGCATCTTCTCTCGAGGCTAGAGGTTAGTTGATGGGTGAGACAATTTCCCTTATAAATTCAAAAAGGAAAAAGGGCAAGTTTGGGAGCTCGATCCAAAGCAGATAGCACAAGGGTTTAGACCAATTAGGAATGAAATCAAGAAACCATTTAAACAGGCACAAGGTGATCCTCCATACCTTCCAAGTACCAGTTTGCAAAGCTTGGAAGGCCATATCCTCATTTTCAAACACCAAGAGCACGTGACGCATCAATAAGAACTGACACTTGCTCACAATCAAACCACATGAGAATCATTTCTTACAAAAGCATTGATGAAAGGACTCCAATGACAAAACAATTGTCCTATGAGATAGGTTCTTTTAAGATCTTCCTGCATTGCCAAAACATCATCCTTGCAAAGGGAGATGATCGAAGGCTTGACCCCAAACAACTCTAAAGACTCGCCAAAAGCCTTGTCCTCTGATAATGGACACATGCTACTTACTACCAATGAGGGGAAAACACTTGCCATGAAGTAGTCCACAACAGCCCGAGAAGCTAAAAACACAAAAACTCAGAAAATGCCAAAAAACAAAAAATAGTGCCCCCCACTTTAAGTCCTTTTAAAACCACTAATCCCTATCCAACAACTAAAGAAGATCCCTTGAGAACAAAGACACAACAACACTTTAACCTTTCTTCCCTTTTTTTCCTCTTCAAAAGGTGCCTACACACAACAAGCCCCAAGAATTTGAATTTGAGTCTTCTCTTAAAATTTACTCTTTTAAAAGCAAATCTTTGAAAACTCTTGAAAAAAGACAAAAAAAAACTCTTATTCACTCTTTATTTTTCCTTTTCTCGTTTTCTCTTTTCTATTTTAAATTGCTATCTCGATGTAAGAAGCGATCGAGAGAATGGATCACGATAGACTGCAAAATGGTGATAGATGGAGGGGCCCGCATGGCATAGAGATGAAACACGATAGATGGAGCCTATCTATTGTTGAGTAAAAGCCATCTATCATAGAGTAAAAGCCTCTTTTGCGGCCAGCTTAGGACAACTCTTCATGGCATGATCATTTACCTTACAATACTTGCAAAATTGTTTTTGGCTTTTTGTTTTCTTTTCATCTTTTTCTTCCTGCAACATTAGTAGATTTTTGCTTACTAGTAGATGAGCTCCATTTACCTTTGCCCTTCTAAATAGCTAAGAAAGCGTGATTTGCAACATGCATAATTGACTTCTTCTACCCGGATTGATCTTCCTGCAACAAAACAAAGACTAACTTGAATGTCAAGGCATTTGGATTACCTTTAATCATCAATCAAAGAGTAGAAAAAAACTCTGACATGTGTTTGGAAGACCATTAAGAATAGTGTGCACAAGTGAACTACTTGGGAAGATTTCTTAGCAAAAATCAACTGCTCCGTCAAGTCTTTGATCTTTGTCAAAAAACTTTCCATAGAATCTCCTTCATTTGTATGCTCACTCTCCAACTTTTTTTTATGGTAAGCAATAATAGCCTCATTTCTTGCTTGGTATAATGTTTTAAGAGTATCCCAAGTATCTTTTGTTGACTTGGAGAAGCAAATATGAGGGATAATGGCATGTTTGGCACACAAGCCTATCAATGCATGTGCCTGTGCATTTTTGCCATCCCAATAATTTTGCTCCATAGTAGGTGCAACAAGACCAACAACATGATGAGGAAATTGAAGATCATCATCTTCAACACCATCTGCATCACCTTTAATATGTATTTTAGGTGTAGTAAATTTTTCAACACCCTACACAATATTCCATAGCCTTTTTGCTACTAATACATGATGCATCATATATGCCCACAATGGGTAATTAGTACCACCCAATGTATCCTCACCATACAATATAAGAAATACATCATTGCTTTTAGCCATGGATAGAGACTAAATACCATGATGGAGAAATTTGATTGTCTCAAAAATTTGAACAAGAAAACCCTGTCAAGCTCTGCTAAACCTATAGAAAACTTTGGGGCACTTGTACTAGCAAACAAAAACTTGCATACATGTTTGGCAATAAAAGGAAAAAATTATCTACAGTATTGTGTTCAGAGTCGAAAATGAGCTTGAATAAAAAATTCCATGCCAAAGAACAAAGATTTTTTATAGTTGCTGCAATATTGCATTCAGAGGCCAAAGTGAGATTGAATCAATTTTTTTGTGCCAAAGAACAAAGATTTTTTGAATTCCTAATCTCCTTATGCTCACCAATTTTTTGTGATTCTAAGACTATGATCGGATGGGTGTTGATGATGCCTTAGATCATGTGGTGGCTTGCTCGTATACCAATTGTTAGAGTTTGAGGTCTGCAAAATCTAATGAACAACACAAGGAAGAAGAAGAAACTTAGAGCACAACACAATACTATATGATTTATCAAGTGAACGTACAAAAGATAAGTGACCTATGAGGGTCATAGGCATGCATACAAGGCAGGGAAAAAAACCTCTTAAAGAGGGAGAAAAGTGACCTAATAGTCCTAAATGTGTTTGCACACATCATTACCAAAATATAACAACATTGGTTAGAGGTCTTAAGGTTGGAACCATGTAAGGAAGGTAGGGGATTTATCCATGATAGCTTCTATCTCTTTGTAATATTTATCGAGCATCATAAAGTAAGGAAAAAATTGTATCTCATAGACTTGATTGTTTGTTGAGTTTTAACTAGTGAGGAGTGGGTTCTGCCTAGTTCCTTGGCTTGCTTGATCCATTCAAGTTCTCCAATGCATTATACTCTTCCTTGACTTGATTGATACATGAGAACATTTATGGTCAAGTAGAATCCATGCACCATGGTGTGAAAACAAGATATGTGTGTATGAACGTAGAGAGGGGAATGGGTTGTGCAAATGGGAAGGGGATGGAGATTGGAGGTGTTGATACTTGAATGTGGGGAGTTGGAGGGGTCCGGATATGGGAACTGGGGAGAGGCAAAATGGACATAGGGGGTGAGATTTCCATGGCTTCTATCATGAGTGATTGAGTGTTCGTGGTGGTGGAGGTCTATGTCCTCTAGTGTGTGGTGATACAGGGGGATTAGTGCAAGCTATTGTGTCATGAAGTGGAGTTTGTGACAAGGTGGTGCAAGGATGGGGAAAGGGAAAAGTGGTGCACATGGTTGATGTGGTCACAAGGAAGCGACTCAAGGGGTTAGCAAGAAATATACATGATGTCAAGAGAGATTTGTCATCAAATATTTGTTGGAAGTCTCAAAGGATGTATTCTAAAGTTGATTGGAAATGGAAAGTTTTGTTGAGACTGGATAGATTTAGTGGTGGCAAAGGTGGTGGAACAAATTTGTAATAAAGTGATTGGTAGGAGATGGTTGAACCACACCCTTCATAGATAGGAGATGGTTGAACTACACCCTAAGAGAGAGGATTAGGAAGTAGTCCTCAACCATGGCTTTTGGGGCAAGTGGTTAGCCCATCACATTCCTAACCAAGTGCTTGTGAGTTCAATTCCTTACATTGGTATCAGAGCCTAGGAAGTAGACTTGGGCAAGGTGGATTGACCTAATGACCTCTAAAAAAGGCGCTTGGGCATCCTCTATATGAAAGGGTACAAACTAGCACATGTCACTTTCACAAGTTAGCCTAACAAAGATTGAGGTGTATCTCTCAATCTGTAGGTCAAATTGAGGCATGTAAGGTATTGTTGGAAAGCTGAGGAAAAACTTTCGAAATTTAGTGAGCTAGCTAGAAAGTGTAAAGCCCTTGGGAAACCATGGGTGGCACTTGATTGAGGGTTCAAGATACCAAACATGGGTGAGAAAAAGGTCCAAGATTGAGGTTGGGAACAAGGGCCCAAGACACCAAGGTTGCAAACAAGAAGGTTCAAGACACTAAGGTTGAGAGCAAGGGTTCAAGAGACCAAGGTTGTGAACAAGGTTCAAGAAACTGTGTGAGGTTGAGGACATCAATTCAAGGGTACCTAGGGAGTTCCAGGGGCTAATCATCGAGGCTAGAGGAATACAAGAGCAAATCATTAAGGACAATGATTGACCAAGGGGGGAAGAATGTAATAAAGTGATAGGTAGGAGATGGTTGAACCACACCCTTCACAGATAGGAGATGGTTGAACTACACCCTAAGAGAGAGGATTAGGATGTAATCCTCAAGCATGGCTTTTGTGGCAAGTGGTTAGCCCATCACATTCCCAACCAAGAGGTTGTGAGTTCAATTCCTTATAGAAATCATGGAAAATGGATTTATGGGAGTCTTGAGGAGAGGTAGAGAGGTTGATGGTTTGGACTTGATGTTGTTAGGTATGTGGGAAGCATGGGTGGTAGCAAGAGGGTGGTTGTGGTGGGTAGAGTATGTGACACCTCCAAGACTCCAAGGACTTTTGTGAGGGTGTGGGTAATCAAAACAAATATAGATTCAAACTCTCTATTCCTCGGCTCCCATTCTAACAATTAGCAGCTTCTTTCCTCTTCTAGCTGTGAACAAACTTCAATGATAGTTATTCTATCATGTAATTATCTGATTGCATCAGAAGACGCAAGTCAATCGGGTTCTTCTTCCTGATCCCTCTCTTTGCCATGGTCTGTTTGTGACATGGGGTAGCTATAGTGTTCATATTCCTTTTACACAAACTATGTTTGTGAGAATTAGAAGTCCTAAAACTCATCACTGGTTGGGAAGTCAAAGGTTTCAAAGGATTGGCCCCATGTTCCTATTGAGTGGTAGTCTTTTCTTCTGATAGGGTAACATAGCTAGACGGCTCACCTTCTACACCCCCTTGTGCTTTTGTGTCAAGTATAATAGTTTTTGTATGCATGGCTTGCTCTTCATGAAGTTGCTCTTCTCCTTGGGCCTTTGTTGATTCAATCTGCTAGCTAGTGGAGGTATGATTCTTTGAGGACTAATGATTGGAGAATGAGCATGTGTTACATTAGTGTGTGGGGTTTGGAGCAAAGGTATGGTACCTCACATTCTTTTCTGTTGGCGTATTGTGGATGAGTGACTGACTTTCAATGCACATAAATCATCCATCGTGAGGGCACACTCAATGGATATTTTATAAGCTAAGCACATGTAAATGATTATGGTGATAACACAACAACCATTCAAAACTTTTTTCCTTACCCATATGAAGTTCGGTGCATATAATTTTTCTATAATCCAATGTGATATATCAAGTTTCAATTAATTCACATTATCTACATATAAAGTGGTTGTGTGAATTTGTCCTATCATGGTGATGGGAAGTGTTGCATACACATTTGTAAAGCTGTGGAAAGTCTCAGAGCGATAGTAGACATCTAGGATAATTTGTGTATTTCACTCTTCTTCATTGCTTCTAGTAGTATCTCTTCTTTATCATATGATATAAGGTTTCTTGGCATGTGAAGTGCTTCTTGAACTTAACGGTGAGCAAGAGTGAAACTCTTTAGCAAATACTCTTCGCTAAGTGATGGGATCACAAAAGTACCTAGTGCATCTCTATCTAATCTTGGTTGTAAAGTGTGAATCATCTGATAACAATGTGGGAAGGCTACTTTGGGCAAGTGTGCACTAAAATAATCATCCAGGTTCCCTTTCTACGAAGGGTTGCAAGTTTGTTGAGTTTTGTAATCCTTCAGATTCTTGGGAGAAGAAGGGACATCATCCCATCTGTGATCAAATGCCAAGTTTTCTTCCAAATGTAAGGTTCATCTTCTAGTGTACTTGTGAAGCCTTGAAACTAGTAGGCCTTGGAGTTTACTCTTTGTATGAGGTTATTTAATGGATTGTCAATGGGGATTTCTCATGGCTTCTCATTGAAATTTGGTGGTGGTGGTAGAGGGTTGTCTTTAAGTAGAATATTTTTGCAAGTTGATGTGTGTCTAGCTAGTGTCAGACATTCGCATGCTTACTACTCGAATACGACAAGAGTATCCACTAAAATTAGAAGAACAACATGTTAATATGGTTAGAGACACAAAATCCCAATATGGCGTGATCATGGTTTCCAATATCCATAGAAAATATCCACTCTAGCTAGTGTAGCATAATTTAAGCTTCCAACTAGACTCTAATAGCTAGTTACATCTTCAATTAACTCACCTTCATGAGCACTTCACTTCAGATTTACCTCCATGGGAGTACCTACAACCTTTGTATTCTCAATTTTGAATTTAGAGAGCATATCTCCAATGTATTCCTTTGTGAGGAACATGCCTTTCTCTGTATATACCACTTCCAAACCTAGGAAGTATGTGAAAAATCCAAGATCACTAATCTTGAACTCCTCCTTCATTTGAGCTTTAATCTGTCTAATTCCTTTCGCATCATTTCCTATAATGATTATATCATCAACATATACACATAGGTATATGACATCTGAATGATTCATCTAAATGAAGAGGGAAGAATCTTCCTTGCTTAAATTAAAACCTTTATCCTGCAAGTAAGTAACAAGTCTATGATTCCAAGATCTAGGAGCTTGCTTCAAGAAATACAATGCTTTCCTCAACCTACACACATATTCAGGGTATGATTGATCTTCAAAACTAGGAGGTTGAGCCATATATACCTCCTCTGATATCCAAACATTTAAGAAAGCATTATTTACAACCATTTGATATATCTTCCAATTCTTGGAAGATGCAACACTCATGAGTACCCTAATAGTAGGCATTTTTGGTATAGGTGAAAATGTTTCTTCATAATCAATACCTTGAGTTTGTACAAATCCCTTGGTCACAAGCCTTGCTTTGTACATTTTAATTTAAGTGGATTGATAACTAAACATGCATTAATTAATCACTATATGCACTTGTGGGTGATTGAGGTATAGTCTCAATTAGCACAAGACCCTAAGCCCTTAAGACTTATGTACATCGGGGAACTAGTCCAATCAAGCTGCCTACATGATGGTACTAGCTTAGTGAATGCACCATGTGATGAAAAGCAATTTCAATAAGTGGCAAGTGCTAAGAGAACCACAAGAAGGTGATGTTCCAAGTCTATGACAAGGCCTTTTGAATGGTATGATTGCATTGGAGTGGAGATCACGTTTACCTAACAATGAGCTTTCTTAGTCTTCTTGATGTGAACTAAAGTGGAGTAGTTCAAAAAAAGATTCATGTGTAAAAACTCCCAAGGATCACTCTATGTGCGATGAACATAGGCAGTATATCAAGTGCGCAAGCTGGCAACTGATAGACCTCTCTGTGAAGTATGCCAAAGTTAGACTCTGAAGTGTGCCAAATTTAGAGAATTAGTGCAACTAGATCAAAGTCCATGCTCAGAGTTTAGATGCATGAATGAGACAGACTCGGGTAATTCATCACGTGAGAACTCTTATCTAATGCTATACATGAGAATTCTTACTTAATGTTGTATCTCCTTCTACGTGGCTAGAAAAATCTTCCTGCATGCAAACTTTGTGCATACTTATCTAAATGGTCTAAGTGCACCAATTATCTGCGTAGCTGCCAATTACATCGTTACATAATCTAAAAATGGATCGAACTCTCTAGATATTGAGCTAGTCTCGAGTCCCAAGCTTAATCTATCAAAGATGCATCAAAGGGGTATTAACTCTTGCAGAAGACAACAGGCATCGATGTGGCTGTGGGTGCAAGCGATGGTGTCAAAGTATAGCGACAAAATCACCCTAGTAAACTCATCACTCAAGATGCGTTGTATCACAGATTGATATCATATCAGATTTCAGAATCTCGAGGCAACGATGCACACATGGCAATGCGTGCAATACGAATCATTCATCTTCCAGTTATTGGGTCGCCAATCACGAAGAGAACACAACGGAGAAACCATTTTGTATGCCTGTATCGAGCGGCCTTCATTCAATCCATTTAGACCAAATCTGATGCTTTCTATCGTTTCACTGCAGCTTCTCTTTGGTGACATGGCTGCAGCTACTGCTTCTGTTTCACCTTGGGCTACGTTGGCAAGTAGGTGGTCTGTGCAAGCATCGGAGAAGGCCACCCAACTGTTGTGTTTGAGCAGATATGAATGAGGATGATGTTTATGGGTACAGAGTCTCTCTCTCTCTCTCTCTCTCTCTCTCTCTCTCTCTCTCTCTCTCTATGTGGTGCAAGCTTGCAAACGTGTGGTGTGGTGTTTATTTGATGACAAAGACAGGGTGATGTGATGCAGAGTTTCAAACCGAGACTTTAGCGATGGTTCTGAGACTCTATGTCATGATGCCTTGAGCAAGTGCCAACACTGCGTAGAGGGAAAAAACAACAACAGTTACAGCCAATGAAGCGAAGAGCCTAATTGATATGGCATTGGCTCCTTCCTCAATCTTAATCCAGGTCGCTTGTCATAAAACGAGGATGTATGTTTACAACTATTCGATGCAATGAGTTGTGTTTCAATGCAGTGGGATGCAATAAGTAGCAACACTAGTACAACCGCTGCAACGTGCTCCTCCCCATGATGTGTACCTTCATGTAAAACGTGAAGTGCTATCATTCATTTGTTACAATCTTTGCCGCTTCAAGATGAGTTGAATTTACCAATGCTTGAGATGACAGTGATCGAGTCATTCTCAGAAGTCTCCTTGCTAAGTGTGTGACACAGTCAACACAAGAACAGAGATGGTATATGCTTCAAACATGCATATTCACGAAGCAAAAAATGTCTTGAAGAGCATCATCAAAGGGGCAAAAATTATGCAACCTCACAAGAAAATGTTTATAAACACTATCAACAATGATAAACATTATCAATGCTACATAAATGTCCTCTAAACTTACAAGATATCACACTCAATTCACAAAGAGGGTGGGAAAATGGGGTAAATTGTGAAAAAATGATGAAGGAAAGGGTGGGAGGGTGGGCAAATGGGCAAAATGGGTCCCAAAAAGTTATTGGCAAAAAGCTTCTCTCAATGAGGAGAACGCACACCACCAAAATGAATCTCCACCACCACCAAAATCACCAAATGCAAAGAGTGTGTGAAATTCAAAATGAGTAGACCATGAAATGGGTACATTCATGTGGGTTAGAAATGAGCTTGCCAAGAGGATGAAGTAGGCTCCTCAAGCTTCTAACCAAGTAAAAATGGGGGAAGAGGCCCTCCTTATATAGATTTGGGAGGGGCTCTCCAAAGTACATCTCATGTGGGATGATTCCCTTGAAAGGAGAATGAAAACATCTGGTAGAAGCAAATGGCAAGGTACCCAAATACAATAAAAAATGGAAATAAACTAAAAATGGAGTGTCTCCTAGATACAAAATGGAGATGCACTCATGTGGATACAAATGTAGATGATGTAGGAGCAATCATGTCTTCAACAGGAAAAACTTTGAAGTAGTTCCAATCGCAAGTTCTTGGAAAAACATTACCAAGCTTGATCAAGTCTGGTTGACCTCGCAACAAGAATAAAGACTGAGTCTTTGACTTCGAGATCTCCTGAACTATCGAAAGATTCTTTGCTTACCCATGGGATTTTAGAGATCTTTCCCTCAACTCAAGTCCAAGCATGTACTAATGCCTTTCAGATTCCAAAACTAAGAATCTTATTAGTATTGATACACCTATTGGTTATATTAATCATTGGACTTAAGTACCACTATCAGTGGTTTGGGACTTCTTGGGAACTACTTTTTATCTAACTAGCTTGAAGAATTCCATTCTCACTGCTAGGGAGGAATTTATTCTTCAAATACTTGAGATTCCTTCTAAGGAATCAACAACATAAGCAAATTTGTGAGTATCAAACTAAAGGATAAACATCACCGTTAGGGTATGGTTTCCCATTCCATTATGAAAGTTTGACTTGAGCTTTCATGTATGTGACATGTATTCCTATTCTTGAGTTTGAAACAAAAATTGTTATCATTGATGAATCTTTACATGTTACTAGATTACTTTAAACATATTGCAACAATCCACTGTGATTTCATAGTTTAAAGTACAAGCATCTTACAATGATTGAACCAATGGATAATCATGTTACTATGAACATATCATTGTCTTTGTTTCCTAACCATCAATTAGGCTTACTCATTCTGTCCTTTTATGTAGAAAACATACTTGAAAAGAAATTCAAGCTTTTAGCATGTGATAGCTTCTATCTTTAGAATATTTTTTGAAAAAAAACATCTTCACATACTTGTCCTGACATGTTTATGAAATTTATGGCTTGTTTTGGGGAGAAAGCTATGGATGAATGGAGATTTAAAACAAAAATATATGAGAATCAAGATCAACATATTGCACGACTTACAAGTAAAAAAGTTGATATGACCCAAAAAGTTGAGATGTGCCTCTAAAGAACAATCCTCGGAATCATAGAAAGTATAAAAAAGAACTTGAGGGACATGACAATAAGGCCTTTACAAAAGTATGACGTAGAAGGAGAAGAAGCCCCAAACCTCATTCTTGCACGAGCCCTTCTCGTTCAATCCCAAAAACTAATACCTTCCATATTTTGGAAAAGGAAGTCAATCTCATAGGCTACCCAGGGGAAACGAATCAACAGTTGTCTGATGAGGAAAGTCGAGAGATTCACACCACAAACGAACTAGACATTCAAGAAAGGAATGGGAAAGAAGACAACCCTGACAGTGAAAGCTCAACAATTCAATCTAGAGTTATAGATCAAGTCTTAGATTCTTTTGCAATGGTGGTTTTGTAGAAATGAAAATGATCGATAGGGTTCCCTTGGAAGAGCCCCCACAATGGGAAACTTGTGTGCTAGGAACCATCAACTTCAAGAGGAAGAGATGAAGATAAGAGCAAAAAAAAGAGAGAAATGTCTATGACCAATAAAGACCTCAACTGTTGTAAATGATTGTTGTGTCATTCAATGTTTGGGGGCTTTCGAACCTTTCAATCCCACTAAAGCATTGGATTCTATCACTCCATATGAGGCTTGGCATGGTTGCAAGCCATTTTTTGCTCATTTTTATGTTTTTGTTTGTCTCCCATATGCATTAGTGCCTAAACAACAATGCAAGAAATTGGATGATAAAGCAGTGAAATGTATTTTTGTTGGGTACGGTTCTGAAAGCAAATGCTATCATCTGTATCATCCACAAAATAAACGCATTTTGGTTAGCCGTGATGTTGTTTTTATGGAAGATGCTATTCAGCCATTACTTTCATGTATTAAGGAAACATCAATTAGCTCCAAGGAGATGTTCGACACTTTGTTGCCTCTTTTTATAGGTGCACAGTCTAGTGCTAGTCCTAATGAGGCAACTTCTCAACCTTTGTAGGTTTCATGTGATGATGCAGATCATTCCATTTCTGATGCAGATTTACTTGATGAACTCATTGATGAGAGAGCTGATATTGAGGAGGCAAAAACTTTGCGAAAATGGCTGGTGTAGATTATTTCTAATAAGAAATTAGACGCGCCTCTAGCATATCGCACTCATTTTGGCTCTCATAGTGCGTCTTTTGCATCAAATTGCTATGCTATGGCTGCTTCTAGTCTCTATGATGAGAATGAGCCTATTTTGTTTGTTGAAGCACAAAGTTCAGAAAATTGGATGGCTGATATGCAATCTGAATATGATGCTATAATGAAGAATGGTACCTGGTCTTTATGTGACTTACCTCCTGGCAAGAAGGCCATTGGCACTAAGTGGGTATACAAGCTGAAGTGTAAGCCTGATGGTACAGTTGAAAGGTATAAGGTTAAGCTTGTTGGAGAGGATTATGCTCAGGAAAGAGGCATTGATTTTGATGAGACCTTTGCTCCTACATGCCCAATGACTATTGTTCATAGCATCTGCACACTTATAACTCATCATGGTTGGAATGTACATCAATTGGACATTAAAACTCCATTTTTGAATGATAATTTTCATGAAGAAGTGTATGTTTTTTAGCCTTGTGGCTTTGTGCAAAAAGGGCATGAAAACAAAGTGTGTAGCTTGAAGAAGGCATTATATGGTTTAAAGCAAGCATCGTATGAAAAGATACATGCCTATCTGATTGCACATGGTTTTGAGAACAGTCCAACTGAAAGCACCTTATACGTTAAGCATGCTAATTATGTGTTTCTGATCATTGTTGTATATGTTGATGACATGCTACTCACTGGTCCTCATGAGAAGCATATTGCTGATTTTAAGGCTGACTTGCATGCCTCATTTGGGATGTCAAATTTGGGGCATTTGCATCATTATTTGGGCATTCAGTTCATGCAAGTTAACGGCGGAATAGATTTGTGTCAAAAAATATATATTGACACATTATTGCAGCATTTTGCCCTTGAAGACTGCAAACCTATTACCACTCCTATGGAGACGAGTTTATGATTGAGTCTTCATGATGCTAGAGATGCATTTGACATTGTTCTCTATCAGCAAGCTATTGGATGCTTGATTTACTTATGCATTACTCAGCCAAATATTCAGTTTTATATCTCATAGATGAGCAGGTTTATGCATTTCCCAGGTGTCAAGCATTGGCAGGCAGTTAAGCATATCTTTCACGACTTGACTGGTACTTGACTAATTGGATTGTTTTATCCCAAGGGGGGATCACTACTACCAGATTTACATGCATTTTTTGACTCTGACTGGGCTAGTTTCCATGACGTTTGTGTGTCCACCAATGGTTTTTGCTTCATGCTTGGTAGCTCATGCATATCTTGGTTGAGCAAGAAGCAACCTATTGTGGCCACTTCTAGTTATGAGGCTGAGTATAGGGCAACTTTCCCAGTGATTGTTGAGTGTGTGTGGCTCAGACCCATTATGGTTGATTTGGGTGTTGGCACTCTTCTGCCACCACCATCTTCACTGAGAATCAGAGTGCATTGGTAGTTGCAAGGAGCCATGTGCTCCATGCCCCCACTAAGCACATTGAGGTGCACTATCATTATGTCAGGGAGAGCTTCTCTGCCAGAGAGATCAGCTTGGCATATGTGCTCACGTAGGAGAACATTGCAAACCTTTTCACGAAGGCTCTACCTAGGGAGAAGTTTGAAGCTTTCCACAAAGCTTTGGGCTTACTTCCTTTTGTGGATTGATTCCACATAGTTTTGCACTTCCTTATACATGAGTGCCAGCTCCTTGTTCACCGCATCACTCCCAAGGGATTTGTTGATATATTTAGGTAGTGATGTGTGTGAACATAGTAGGACCACCAGGGCACTTTTTTCCCTCTTTAGGAGGTTTTTTCCCCCGGCTTGTATATATGCCTATTGCTCGAATGGGTCACTTCTTGAACCCTGTTTGGAAAAGCCATTCATGCAGAACATTTTGAAGGCATGTTAGGAACTTAAGAGCAGTTTCAGTCCCTTTTTTATTGGAAAGACTTGGGACAATTCCCGTATGGCAGTCTGTTAACCATTTATTGCCAGGAGGACACTGCATTATCTCGCTGTCATGCACAACTACACTGCCTAAATATGTGTACTCTACACCAGGGGGAAAGGTCATATTTAAGACCTGTATCCCTGTCCACAAAGGAGCTTTTATACCCAGTGACTTAATTATTCTAGGCCTGGGAGCAAGAGAGTCACAATACATATTTAACATTTGAATTTCATGTTTTAGTAGCCAAAAAATGATTTTCTAAAATCAAATGGCTTGAATGGATGCCATCCTGAGATAATTTCAGTAAAGCTTGGCCTCCTTGGGTAGATATTAACTGATGACTTAAATCCAATAATTCAGAAATCTCAGCCTTCTCTCTCTCTCTCTCTCTCTCTCTCTCTCTCTCTCTCTCTCTCTCTCTCTCTCTCTCTCTCTCTCTCTCTCTCTCTCTCTCTCTCTCTCTCTCTCTCTCTCTCTCTCTCTCTCTCTCTCTCTCTCTCTCTCTCTCTCTCTCTCTCTCTCTCTTCTTGCTCTCGCGTGTTAATCCCGACACAAATATGTCGGTGTGTGTATGTGTCTATGTGTGTATGTGTATGCATGTATGTATGCATATGTGTGTGTATGCATGTGTATATGTGTGTATGCATCATTATGTGTGTATGTGTCTATGTGTGTATGTGTCTATGTGTGTATGTTTGTGTGTGTGTATATGTGTGTGTATGTGTATTTGTTGCAATAAAAATGCATGATTTCTTCAAGTTTAAAATAGTATTTTATGAACTAAAGAAAAAAAAGGGGCTAACAAACATTTTGATGATGGTACGTAACTCTATCATGGTCTTAACTGGTAACATTCCAAGTGTGAAACAGTGAAGATGTCTCTGAATCTGTAGTGCTACCCTTGCTGGATCAGTTTTCCTCTTTATTGTGTTCGAAGAAATGGCAAGAATGGATTTGTGATCTATGCTTTCAAAGATGTGTTGGAGCATCTTAGAAGGGTCTCCTAGAAAATGAGAAGGGAAAACAAATCATGATGATCGAACTTCCCAGAGTTTTCTTTGTTTTGTCTTACCTCAAAAACCAATTATGTTTTAACAACATTACATTAAAATCAAAACTATAAGAAGAGATCATAATTGTCAAAGATTACCTTTAGCTATTCAATGGGATTACTCTTTGTTGGTGCAGACTGGCAAAATGCATAACTATAAATTGGTTCAATCAATGATGTCACGGCCAGTACACCAATAGGCTCTGAACCAAGGCCAGGACTCTACGGATCCTTTGATTTCCAGTCTGCCTCTTCGATGTTCTCCAAAACTTCATAATTGAATTGTATTACATGATTGTCTATTCGTGTCCGAACAAAACCATCATATGCTAAATACACTTCCCTTAACCCATACATACATTTTCGAAAAAGTTCTCCAGGCCCCTCAGCTCCATACCCTTTTCCAGGTTTTCAGGAACTAAATGATAAAGGAATTCTTTGGAGGTAAACATCTAAAAAGCAAGAATGAATTATTTCCAAACCATCATGAAAGTCAGAAAAGAACAACTCCTCTCCGTTTAAAGACTGTAAACCTAAGCATGCACACTGTTGTATCAAGTTTGACAATGATCCTTTGCTTCCAGTCCTTATCATTGCCATCATGGAATTGGATGGACAGCTATGGCTCTCAACAACGGTTGGTATTTCCCCAAGAACATGTTGAAATTCACAAATTGCTGATCTTCTAGCACTGATTTCTTACTAAGGTAAGAAAATTTTCTTGGTAACCATAGTCCAGGATATCACTATGACATGGAGTGATAAAAGTTCTTGGATTGAGTTCCTCTTTTCCTGACAGGACTAATCGGATCTGCCTTTCCAAAGTGAGAAGTCTCGAAGAAGACAATCTACCATCATCTACAACAATATGAACTTCTTCAAGAAGTTTTTTATATGTTCTGATTTCATCTGTTAAGTACATGTCTTTCAAGCCAACATTGAACCCTGTTTGGAAAAGCCATTCATGCAGAACATTTTGAAGGCATGTTAGGAACTGAAGAGCAGTTTCAGTCCCTTTTTGATAGCAAAGACTTGGGACAATTCCCGTATGGCAATCTGTTAACCATTTACTGCCAACAGGACACTACATTATCTCGCTGTCATGCACAACTACAGTGCCTAAATATGTGTACTCTACACCAGGGGGAAAGGTCATATTTAAGACCTGTATCCCTATGTGAATGCATGTGTATGTGTGTGAATGCATCATTATGTGTGTATGCATCTGTATGTGTGTGAATGCATCATTATGTGTGTATGTGTGTATGCATCTGTATGTGTGTATGCATGTGTATGTGTGTGAATGCATCATTATGTGTGTATGTGTCTATGTGTGTGTGTATATGTGTGTGTATGTGTGTGCACATCTATGTGTATGTGTGTGTGTCTATGAGTGTGTATCTGTTTATGTGTGTGTGTGTCTATGTGTGTGTGTGTCTATGTGTGTATGTGTCTATGTGTGTATGTGTATGCATGTATGTATGCATATGTGTGTGTATGTGTGTGTATGCATTATGTATGCATATGTATGTGTATGTATGCATGTGCATTATGTATGTGTATGTATGCATGTGCATTATGTATGCATGTGTGTGTATGCATGTAAGTATGTATGTATGTTTGCATATGCATATGCATTATGTACGCATATGTATGCATGTATGTGTATGTGTGTGCATGTCTCTCTATGTGTGTGTGTATGCATATATGTGTGTGTATGTGTGTGTGTATGTGTGTGTGTATGTGTATGTGTATATGTGTGTGCATGTGTATGCATTATGTATGTGTATGTCTGCATGTGCATTATGTATGCATATGTGTGTGTATGCATATATGTGTGTGTGCATGTATATGTGTGTGTGTATGCGTGTATATGTGTGTGTATGCAACATTATGTGTGTATGTGTGTATATGTGTGTGTATTTGTGTGTGTATGTGTGTGTGTATGTGTATGTGTGTGTGTCTATGTGTGTATATGTGTGTGTATGCATATGTATGTGTGTGTAAGTGTGTGTGTGTGTGCGCATACCTGGTCTTTTCCTTTGTGTGTCTCTCTCTCTCTTGCTCTCTCTCTCTCTCTCTCTCTCTCTCTCTCTCTCTCTCTCTCTCTCTCTCTCTCTCTCTCTCTCTCTCTCTCTCTCTCTCTCTCTCTTTCTCGTTCTCTTGCTCTCGTCCAGATCTCGGCACAAATGTGTCGAGAGAAATCAAAATTTTTTTGAACATTCCAAAGCGTCGCATAAGCGACGCTTTGGAAAGGACGACGCATATGTGACACTATCCTGTTTGCCCACTCCACAAATAACGTTGCTAAATAGTGACGTTATTTGCGACCCAGGGATTTAGCGTCGAATAAGCGACGCAGGCATCGCTTATGCGATGTATCCCCTTAAAAAAAATCGAAAACAGCACCATCGCTTATGCGACACTAATGTCGCATAAGCGACGGTGCTTGTTTTTTTTCGATTCAGGGGCATTGCTACGCCCCCCCCCCCCCCCCATTTCTTGTAGTGGGTGTCTAAAAGAGATGCGGACACTTATGACTCATCGTCGCGATAATGCACGGTACGCATTGCTTTTATGTATATATATGTGGATATGAGTATGTGTGTTTATGTATGTCTGTATGTATGTATATGAGAGAGAGAGAGAGAGAAAAGAGTGAGTCTAGAGGTACAAATACATGCATACACATACATATACATCATACATGCACATTTACACACATATACACATACATGCACATTTATACATACACACACATACATGCACATTTTTACACACACATACACATGCATGCAGTTACACACATATAATGAATACACACAGACACATACACATACTCACATACACATACACATGCATAATCATATGTACACACACATAGACTCATATAATCATATTTACATGCATATATACATATACACATGCATATATACACACACACAACACATGCATATGCACATATAGATACACATACATACACAACACATGCATACACATAAATAAATAAATAAATAAATAAATAAATAAATAAATAAATAAATAAATCCTAATTTGAAAACACTAATTTCGATATTAGGGTTTTAAAACCCCTAATTTAAAAACTCTAATTCAACCTTTTAGCCATATGATTGAAGTATATGTACACATTGCATCTATTCCTCTGATGTCCTACTAGAGAGATGTCTCTCCTCCCAACCTTATGCCTCTATATATAGCTACTCGAATCAACGAGGATGATAATATATATAAAGATATATACACATCATGTAGATACACATACATAAATATAAAATGGAGTAGATATATTATGCATCACACATACATGCGTAAATGCACACATAAATATATATATACATGCATACATATTTACATGTACACATTTACACATAGACACATATACATATATACATGTACACATCACATATACATGCCTACATGCACACATAAATATATACATGCATATATTTACATGTACACATATACACATAGACACATATACATATATACATGTACACAATTATAAACACTTGCATATATTACATGAATACATGAATATTTTACATAAATGCATATGCATATATACACATATGCATACTTACACATGTATACATATATCACACACATGCACACACATACATATACATGAAATACATATATATGCATACTAACATATGTATACATATAATACACATGAATACACACACATATGCATACATACATGATAAAAATTTTCTCCTCGAAGATAAAGCTATATATAAAATAATTAGGCATACCCCCGAGCTTCATGTTCTAACTTAAAAGAACATGATTTCATCTTTCTAGTACGATTCATCGTTATTCAAGTTAATAAAAAATATATTATCTGATATCCATTCAGAAGCTTCAAGTTATTGATCGATAACTAGAGTAGAATTTACTATCTAATCTGCTCATATGTTTTCATTATTGCCATCATTTTGGTAAGACATCAATATGGTCTCATCTTCATTATCCTTATTGATTTCATTTATTTCTTCTATTGTTAAATCTGTGTTCTCATGAGTCACATAATCTATTGATGGATTAATATCTATTTCTGGTAATTCGTCTTCCTCATCAGTAGAATCAGCATGAAGACTTGTTGGTCCATGCACGTGGAGCTTCTTCATGAAGTCTTTGAAGGTACTCACTAACGTAATACATGCACTCTTCAAGCATCCAACCCTTTGACATGGATCCTTCTGGTTTCGCTCTTTGTCGCACATAACCTTTTAATATTCCCATAAATCGCTCGACCCAAAACATCCATCGAGTGTTGACAACACCTGCAATCTCTATTTCATCTACAAGATGGACTAATAAATGGACCTCAATATCAAAAAATGAAGTAGGAAGTTCTTTCTCCATCAAACATAGTAGCTCTTTGCATTCAGGTTTTTTTTGTGGGATCGAGTTTTTGTCAATCTCTTTGGATGTAATCCACCTATACATATCATAAAAACAATTATAAAGAAGTTAATTCAAAAATAAAAGATATCCAATATTCATACATATTAAATATAAAAGTATCATAATTACCTTATAAGTGATCCAAGAGAATAGATCACATCTCGTACTCCTTTTGTTGTACATCCATCAATAACCAAAGGTAAAATATGTTTCAAAAAGTTATGCCAGTCATGGGTCTTTAACCCAGATAAGCTATTATCATCCATAGTAAACATGTTTTGGAAAGATGCTCCATATCCTGTAGAAGTCTTAATCAATTGAATTCTATTGTTGATAGTTTGTATCTCTTTTGTTGTAAGTACCCAAGGAGCAGGTGCATAAGTCTTTTCTTGTCGATGTCTATCAAAAACTGGCCATAACTTTGGTTTTGATTTTTGATCTTTCAAATATGCTATGGTATCTTTTAGTCCAAGAAGATGCTACCATAGTGAATAACCAATATTTTTGAATATATGCATAGGATCAAGAAGATGACATACTTTTAAATCTTTCCAATACTCCAAAGAATACCATATTGATATGTTCTCTGCAAGTGCCAATTTTCCTTTACCTCTCTTCACATACTCATTATCTGAATCATCACTAAAGATTTCTGATTCTGGATCTATCAGAGGTCCATCTGTCCATTTTTTATACCAATCCATAGGCGTCATAGGTTTTGGACACTGACCCGTTTCAAGCTTTCCATTAAAATGTATTGCTTCTCTTTTAGATCTCATTGGATGATCATCAGGCAAGAATCATCGATGTCGAAGATAAATATTTTTGTTGAGATTCTTACTATAGATTGATCTCAACCAATCACACAATATGGACAAGCTTTATAACCCTTAGTAGATATTCATGCATCATGAAAATGATAAAAATATAATTAGATTAAATCATATTTATTTACATGCATATTGAATAAAAAAATTACATCAATACCTGAACAAACACCATATCCTAGAAAATCATGAATAATCCAAGCCACAATACCACGAACTGTAATATGTCTTTCATTGATGCTTTCGATACATCAATGACATTAATACCTCTCCATAACTCTTGGAGATCGTCAATGAGAGGAGCAAGATATATATTCATATCTTTAACTTGTCTTTTGCCTAGGATTAAAAGTGAAAGCATTAAATGTTCCTTCTTAATGCTAAGATATGGTGGAAGATTGTAGTTTATGACTACCATTGGCCATGTTGACCATTTACTGGATTTCATGGAGAATGGATTAACCCCATCTAATGCAACTCCTAACTTTAGATTCTGTGGATTTTGTGCAAATTCAGGCCATGTAGAATCAATATGCTGAAAAGCAACACTATCATGAGGAATTCTGATTATTCCATCAGTACTTTTATGATCATGTCCCCAAGTCAAAAGCTTCGATAATTCGGGGCTTTGAAAGATATGTCTAATCCATGGAGCCAATGGAAAATGTCTCAATACCTTTTTTGGGATTTTACCTTCTTCTCCCTTATATCGAGGAGATTGACATTTGGGACATGTCAAAGAGTCTGCATATTCACCTCTATATAAAATACAATCATTAGGACATGCATGTATACATTGATAATCTATACCAAGATTGTTGATTATCTTCTTCATTTCATCATGTGAGGTAGGAAGAATATTCTGACTTGGTAAAAACTTTTCAGATAATAACCTGCAAGTTCATCAAAAAAAGATATATTAAAAAAAGTAAATAAATAAATACACACACACACACACACACACACATATATATATATATATATATATATATATATATATATATGCATATAATTATATATATGTGTATGCTTATGTGTATGTGTATGTGGATGTGAATATGCATGTGCATGCGTATACATATGTGTATGTGTATACATATATATGTATGTATATGTGTTTTATAGGTGTATATGTATGTATATATACATATGCATATATGTATGCATATATGTATATGTATGTGTGTATACATGTGTATGTATGTATGTATGTATGTATGTATGTGTATGTATGCATGTGTATATATGTATGCATGTGTAGCTGTGTATATTTGATTTCATTTTTAATTGTTTTTTGTATATTGTGGTTTGTAGATTTTCATATCTAGACCATTGAATCGTCTGGCAGTTTCCCATTTTATAGTCAATCTATTACTTGTTTTGCTAAGCTGTTTACAGATATTAAATATCCATTACCAAGGAAGGTATTAAGTCATATGTAAAATGGGAGGATCAAATTTTTCGCGAATATTTTGAAAGATGCATTAATAGTTTTAAAAGATGGGCGAACAAAAAGTGTCCATTCAATTCAAGTTCTTGTTCTTACCTTTCTAAAGTAAGAATAAAAACCTGCATTGAATGGACACTTTTTCTTCGCCCATCCTTTAAAATTATTTTTCCATCCTTCAAAATCTTCAAGATAAATTTGCTTCTCCCATTTTACATGTGACTTGATACCTTCCTTGGTAACTGCTATTTAATATTTGTATAATTAGTAGCATAGGTATTAGGTCGACTAAAATAGGAGAAACATATGTGTCAAGAAGATTCTAAAGGCTAGATGGACAAAACATCTTCAATCGGTACAGGTATGTATAATTTGACCTTACTCTCATAACATGTGTATGTGTGTATATGTGTGTGTATGTTTATATGTGTGTGTATGTGTATATGTGTGTGTATATGTGTGTGTATGTTTATATGTGTGTATGCATTCATGTATATTATGTGTATGTTTATATATGCATGTATTTATATATATATATTTATGCATATATATATATATATAAATAGATAGAAAATTGAAAATTATACCTTAATAGTGTCGAAGCAGATACATTACTCCATCCAAAACGATTTTGAAGATTGAGAATAAGTAAGCTCGCACTTAGTTGTGTCAAATGACTTCCATCATATACATGCTTTAGACATTCCTCTCGAAGATATTTCTCATTTTTAGAAATATCAATGCTCTCATTGTCATTTTGATACCAATCCTCAATAAAATTTTTCATGCCATCATCTTCATCATTGTCACACAAATCTTGTACTTTATCGTCTTTTGAATATAGATCTTTCAATCTTGCATATTCCACAGGATTACTTTTGCGTAGCCTCCTCATAGAAGCTTCTGATAAATGAGGTCTTATTGGCAATTGTGAATGGTGTGGAGGAATATCATCAACATCATACGTTGGAATCTACACATATATATAAAATTCATTAGTATTCCATAAATGAATAAAAAGTAAACTTTAAATATAAAATTAAGTATATAAGTTATTAAATATGGATATAAACTTTTTATTCTCTCTAGCTAAAAGGTGCTCTTGGACATAATTCATAATAGTTCATCACCGGCATGTAATGTAGTAATAGCATTGACAACTATGTATCTTGATACATCATGTATGGCGATTCATGACTATTTTCACGTTCCTCAAATGTGCAATTAGTCCTTGAACTATTATGTAACCCTCGACTACTATTTATTAAACTTGCTATATTTCCATGTGTATAAGGTCTTCCATCAATATATAATCTTTCATTTTCTGCATGTAAAATCCTTCTACTAGTAAGGGATGTTGCGTTCAAGCATATTTCATAAGTACTCATGCTTTGAACATAACGTGAAAGTCGATTCCAATCTCCCCATCCATATATAGGACCACAAAATGACATAAGAGTGACTTCAGAGTTCGGAGGCACATACAAATCCTCTACAATAAAGAGACCACGACCAACATTAGTAATAGTGGATGGACCAATCATATAGTGATTACCCCAAAAGTTGAAAACCTCTCCATCTAAAGGAAGTGGTCCTCTATTCCATCCTCCATATCTTCTTATATCATATGTTTGTACTAAAGAATGATCACAAGCTAGCAATGGATAATCTCCCACCGTTTCAGTCTCTAAACCGGGAGGTAGAGGATTTCTAGAAGCCTCTGCTTGTAATTGACGAACAACAAGTCCATGAGGTGTACGAGGTATATTAAAATTATGAGAAAAACTATCATCATCATCATCATCATTGAGCAAGTATTCCTGTATATCAACAGTAATTTGATTTTGTATATGATTTTTAAATAAATTTAATTTATGTATTTCTTTTTTCTTAAATAAACAGGTTGCTGCGAAGAAGAGAGTGGAGTCGGGCATCATGATCATGATGATGAGGATGAGGATGATCATGATGCTGCTGATGATGATGATGATGATGATTAAGATTCTAGTTGATTATGACATTGGATTATATATATTTACATTTATATATATATATATATATATATATATATATATATATATATATATATATATATATATATATATATATATATATATATATATATATTATTATCTATATATTTTTCATTTAAGTTATGTTTTGAATTGTGTGTATGATATTAAGTAATGAAGAGTTTTGTTCTATTGATTGTTATTATTGTTTATATTAAGCATGTGTTTTAATACTTTAATTATATAATTCATTCATATGTGTGTACATAGGTGTATATGTATGTGTGTGTGTGTGCGCATGTGTGTGTATATGTATATATGTGTGTGTATGTGTGTGTGCATGTGTGTGTATATGTATATATGTGCATGTGCATGTGTAAGTGTATATGTGTGTATGAGTATGTGCATGTGTATGTGTGTGTATATGTATGTGCATGTATATGTGTAACTTTATGTGTATATGTGTGTATGTGCATGTATATGTGTATATGTATGTATGTGCATGTGTGTGTGCATGTGTATATGTGTGTGTAAGTATGTGCATATATATGTGTATATATGTGTATAATGTATGTATATGCATGTGTATATGTATGAAACATGCATGTGTATGTGGATGCATTTCCATTTGCATGCATGTGCATGCATGTGAATGTGCATGCATGTGGATGTGCATATACATGTATTTAGGTATATGTTAATGTGTGTGTGTATATATATATATATATATATATATATATATATATATATATATATATATATATATATATATATATATATATATATATATATATATATATATATATATATATATATATGCAATAATGCATGCATGTAAGTTTTTTTATGTGGTTGTAGAAATGTTTGTGCATATGCATGTGTATGTGTGTGTATGTCTAAGTGTATGTGCACATGTATCTGTGTATATATGTGTGTATATGTGCATGTGTATATGTGTATATGTGTGAACCTGCATCTTCATCATGTATAAGTGTATATGTGCATATCAATAAGTGTGAGTATGCTATCTAATGAAAATAACACAATTCAAACGACATAGAAAGAATAGAAATTGTACTTACAATAGTTAGCCATACTTTTTGCTTGGTTAGCTTCTTGAATAACTTGCAATAAAGAGAGAAAGGAGAGAGAGAGAGAGAATTCAAAGAGAGAAAGATGTAGAAAGAGAGAAACAGAGATAGAGAGAGACAATAAGAGAGAGCTTAGGCAAAACAACAATTATGCATATACTTGTTTCAGCTCGTAAGCGCAGCGCAATTGCGAACATTGGAGAGCTCTTCCATAAGATGCGTGAAAATACCAATCAAAGAGCCTCCAACGTTTTAATTTTTTTTTGTCAACAGACCGTCGTGTAAGCGATTGTAATGCGTCGTAAAAACCACTGGAATTGGCGTCGCATAAGTGACATTTTTTAGCATCGCTTATGCGACACTTTTTAACGTCACTTATGTGACGCAATAGCATCACTTATGCGATGCTTTTTAAAACCGTCACCTTAGTGATGCTCTATGCGAGCATCGCAACCCCGCCGGACTGTACGTCGAAAAAAACATCATTTTATTTGTCGTTTAATGGACGGTTTGCACGCGACACTCATTGCAACACATTTTGTAATTTTATAGCGATGAAATTGTATCGCCTTAACCGTCGCTATGCGCTCATATTCCTTGTAGTGTGGGTAATTGGTGTTGTTATATTTAGATAGTGATGTGTGTGAACACACTAGGACTTCCGGGGCACTTTTTTCCCTCTTTAGGAGGTTTTTTTCCCTGGCTTGTATATATGCCTATTGCCCTAATGGGCTACTTATCTTTGTACATTCTAGTGGTAATACATTCAGTATTGTGTGTTGAGCTCCAAGATTCTTCTTCTTCCTTTTGCTGCTCGCGTGCTTCCGCATATGTCTAACTCCAACAATTGGTATTAGAGCAGGTTGTCGCTTCATCTAGGGTGTCGTTGATACCTCTCCGATTGCAGTCTCATAATCGCATGAATTTTGGTGAGCATACTCAGCGTGCATTTGAGTTCAAAACAGCTTCTCTGTGTGGTGCCAAAATCAGGATCTAAGCTCGTTTCGACCTCCGAACGCACTATTGCAATGCTTGTGCAGGCTATTTAATCTTTTTGTTCCAAAGGTATATACCAGTTTCGGTTCGCCAATATAAGCGTCTTGAAGTCTTCCACTGGTTTAGCAGAATTCATCTGGGTAGTTTTGTTTAACTTTTTGAGACACAATCAATTTTCTACATCAAGGTATTTTAGTCACCGGCCATGCCTGAAAGCAATGATGTGTTTCGTATGTTGGCTGTTGAGGATAAGTTGCATGGTACCAACTACTCGTTGTGGGCTTATATGATGCGACATGTATTGGTTGCAAAAGGACTCTGGAACATTGTGTAGGGTGTTGAAAAACGTCGTATCACACCTGCAATTGTTACAACTCCTGGTACTGAAGCTGATGCAGAAGGTGTTGAAGATGATGATATTCTACATATTCTTGTTCGTGTTGTGGTTTCCACTGCACCTACTGGAGAGCAAATTTGTTAGGATGGCAGAGATGCCCAGGCACATGCATTGATAGCTTTGTGTATCAAACATGCCATTATTCCTCACATTCGCTCTTACAAAACAGCTAAGGATGCTTGGGATACACTTACCACATTGTACCAAGCGAGGGGGCAAAGGAAAATGGAGCTCTTCAACTAGTAAGCAGAAATTTGCTTATTCTGCACAATCAAAGGGGGAAGACAAAGATGAAAAGAAATCAGAAAAGCAGAAATTGTTTGCAAGTACTGTAAAGGAAATGATCATATCATAAGGAACTGTCCAAAACTGGCTGCTAAAGAGGCAAAGAAGAAAGAGGCTGGAATGGTTATTGCAGAAGCCTCTACACCAAAAACAGAGTCTGCTAATCTTGTGCAGGAAGAAAAATGGGCGTTTACTACTATTTGCAGTTTTGACCCATCTCCTCATGAGCAGTGCATGTTTGTAGTAGACTCAGATGTTTGGTACTTTGACAGTGGGGCGACCAAACATATTACCTCACAGTGCAGTTTCTTCTCTTCACTCGAGCCTACCCCTATAGGGAATACTGTTATACGCACCAACAACTCCTCTTATCCTAGTATGGGAGTTGGTAAGATCATTTTGACTACTGCTGATGGTAGTTCTTTCACTTTGTCAGATGCTTTGTTCATGCCAGGGATCAAGAAAAATCTGTTATCAATTTCTGCATTAGCCAAGATTGGCTTGGTTGTGAAATTTGTTGATGATAGATGTACAATTCATGACCTATCAAATGGCGATGTGATTATTGCTTCTGGCATTTTATGTTGTGGGCTGTATAAGCTCATAGACTATGAAAAATCTGTAAACGATTTGGCATGTGCAGTACATGATTCTCAGGCTATGTCAGATGCAAAGCTTTGGCATGCATGCTTTGGTCATTTGAATTTCGCTAGTTTGCTATGCCTACAGAAATCTGAAATGGTGTCTTCTTTGCCGTAACTTGAGGCACCTGGAAAACATGTTTGTGAAGGTTGGATTTTGGGGCAAAATGCAGCATTCCTCCTTTCCAAAAGATGGTTCCGTTCGGGCTAGCTAGAAATTGAAGCTTGTACATAGTGATGTCTGTGGTCCTATGCAGACACCTTCTTTAGGAAATTATCTTTACTTCGTGACTTTCATCGATGATTTTTCCAAGCATGCATGGGTATATCCATTGAAGGCAAAGTCCGAAGTGTTCATGTGCTTCAAACAGTTTTTGGTTTTGGCTGAAAATCTGTCAGCATGTAAAATGGGCACCCTCCATTTCGATCGAGGGGGGAAATATATGTCTTCTGATTTTAATGCATTTCTGGCTGAACGTGGGATAGAACACCAGTGTACAGTGCCGTATGCACCTCAACGGAATGGAGTTGCTGAACAAAAGAACAGGTCACTCATGGAGATGGCGAGGTGTATGGTCAAGAGTCAGGCTTTACCACATAGTTTCTGGCTTGAGGCTATCATGTGTGCAACATATGTACTTAATAGGTGTCCCAGTAAAGCGTTGCAGTCTATCACTCCATATGAGGCTTGGCATGATCGCAAGCCATCTGTTGCTCATCTGCATGTTTTTGGTTGTTTGGCATATGCATTAGTGCCTGAACAACATCGCAAAAAATTGGATGATAAAGCAGTAAAATGTATTTTTGTTGGGTACAATTTTGAAAGTAAAGGCTATCGTCTGTATCATCCACACACTAAACGCATTCTAGTTAGCCGTGATGTTGTTTTTGTGGAAGATGCTATTCAGCCATTGCTTTCATATACTAAGGAGACATCTGATAGCTCCAAAATGTATGATACTTTACTTCCTCTTTTTACAAGTGGACAGTCTAGTGCTGGTCCTAATGAGGCAACTTCTCAGCCTTTGCAGGTTTCATGTGATGATGGAGATCATCCCATTTCTGATGCAGATTTACATGATGCCCTTGTTGATGAGAGAGTTGATATTGAGGAGGCAAAAACTATACCAAAATGGCTAGTGCAGACTTCCCGTGACAGCAGATTCGATGCACCTCTATCATATCATACTCGATCAACTCTCATAGTGCCTCTTTTGCATCAAATTGCTATGCTATGGCTGCATCTAGTCTCTGTGATGAGACTGAGCCTGTTTCTTTTGATGAAGCACAAAATTCAGAAAATTGGATGGCTGCTATGCAATCTAAATATGATGCTATAATGAAGAATGGTACTTGGTCTTTATGTGACTTGCCTCTTGGCAAGAAGGCCATTGGCACTAAGTGGGTATACAAGTTGAATCGTAAACCTGATGGTAGAGTTGAGAGGTATAAGGCTAGGCTTGTTGCAAAGGGTTATGCACAGGAAAGAGGCATTGATTTTGATGAAACCTTTCCTCCTACTTGCTGAATGACTACTGTTCGTAGCATCTGTGCACTTGCATCTCATCATGGTTGGAATGTACATCAATTGGACATTAAAACAACATTCTGAATGGTGACTTGCATGAAGAAGTGTATGTTTTTCAGCCCCGTGGCTTTGTGCAGAAAGGGCATGAAAACTAGGTATGCAGGTTAAAGAAGTAATTATATGGTTTAAAGAAAGCACCACGTGCTTGGTATGAAAAGATGCATGCCTATCTGATTGCACATGGTTTTGAGAACAATCCAATTGAAAGCACCTTATATGTCAAGCATGCTAATGATGTACTTCTAATCATTGTGGTGTATGTTGATGACATGTTGCTCATTGATCCTCATGAGAAGCATATTGCTGATTTCAAGGCTGATTTACATGCCTCATTTGAGATGTCTGATTTGGGGCACATCATTATTTGGGCATTAAGTTTATGCACATTGATGGTGGAATTGCTTTGTATCAAACAAAATATATTGACACATTATTGGAGCGTTTTGGCCTTGAAGACTGTAAACCTATTGCCACTCCTATGGAGACAGGTTTATGATCGAGTCTTCATGATGCTGGAGATGCATTTGATGCTGTTCTCTATCAGTAGGCTGTTGGATGCTTGATTTACTTATGCATTACTCGACCAGATATTCAGTTTGTTATCTCACAGATGAGCAGGTTTATGCATTGCCCAGGAGTCAAGCATTGGCAGGTGGTTAAGCGCATCTTATGCTACTTGAGTAGTATTCGACTCCTTGGGTTGTTTTATCCCAAGGAGGGATCACTACCGCCAGATTTGCATGCTTTTTTTGACTCTGATTAGGCTGGTTGCTATGACACTTGTGTGTCCACTAGTGGCTTTTGCTTCATGCTTGGTAGCTCATGTATATCTTGGTTGAGCAAGAAGCAGCCTACTGTGGCCACTTCTAGTTGTGAGGCTGCATATAGGGAAGCTTTCACAACGACTGTTGAGTGTGTGTGGCTCAGACGCCTTATGGCTGATTTGGGTGTTGGTCAGTCTTCTCTCACAACCATCTTCACTGACAGTTAGAGCGCATTGGCAGTTGCAAGGAACCCTGTGTTCCATGCTCGCACTAAGCACATTGAGGTGCATTATCATTATGTCAGGGAGAGGTTCTCTGTTGGGGAGATCAGCTTGGCATATGTGCCCACATAGGAGAACATTGAAGACCTTTTCACGAAGGCTCTGCCTAGGGAGAAGTTTGAAGCTTTCCGCAAAGCGTTGGGCTTACTTCCTTTTGTGGAGTGATTTCCACATGGCTTGGCACTTCCTTATACATGAGTGCGAGCTCCTTGTTCACTGCATCACTTCGAGGGGGGATTTGTTGATATATTTAGGTAGTGATGTGTGTGAACACACTAGGATCACTAGGGCACTTTTTTTCCTCTATAAGAGGTTTTTTTCCCGTGGCTTGTATATACGCCTATTGCCCTAACGGGCTACTTATCTTTGTACATTCTAGTGGTAATACATTCAGTATTGTGTGTTGAGCTCCAAGCTTCTTCTTCTTCCTTGTGCTGTTCGCGTGCTTCCAGAGACATCTAACTCCAACAATTGGTACCATCCAACTTATCCTCAATAGCCAACATATGGAATACATCACTGCTTTCAGCCATGGCCACTGAGTAAAATACTTTGATGCAGAAAAATGACTAGATCTCAAAAAGTTGAAGACAACTACCCTATCGAGTTTTGCTAAACCTGTAGCAGGCTTCGACACGCTTATATTGGGGAACTGAAACCTATATATGCCAAAAGGCGAAATAGCCTGCACAAGCACTACGATAGTGTGTTTGGAGGTCGAAACGGGATCAGATTGCGATTTCGACACCACGACGCGACGATTTTTTGAACTCCTAATCACCCTTAGTATGCTCACCAAATTTTGTGTGATTCTGAGACTGTGAGTGGAGCGGTGTCAACAACACCCTAGATGAAGCTGCGACCTTCTCTTATAGCAATTGTTGGAGTTTGAGGTATGTGAAAGCATGTGAACAACACAAGGAAGAAGAAGAAGTTTGGAGCTCAACACACAATACTGAATGTATTACCACTAGAATGTACAAAAATAAGTGACCCATTAGGGCCAGGCATATATACAAACCAAAGGAAAAAAACCTCATAAAAGAAGGAAATAAGTGCCCTAGGAGTCCTAGTGTGTTCACACACATCACTAACTAAATATATCAACAACGATGGCTCTAAAAAAAAAAAATGAATGTGTATATTTATTAACCCATAAATTCAAATAATTAGAATGCATTATCAAGCTCGTATATATATATATATATATATATATATATATATATATATATATATATATATATATATATATATATATATATATATATATATATGTGTGTATGTATGTATGTATATATATTTTTTTAAATGGAGGTTCGATCGAGGCCTACTCCCCCGGACTTTAACTTTGAAATTGCAATTGTACAAGGAAGGGCATAGTACCCATGGGACTCCCCTTATCCCACAAGAACAGGGGTTTACATGACTAGGTTAAACGACGGTCGACACTACCGCAAGGATAGACAAACGGTGGCACTCAACCACAATTCAACATCTTTCCAGATTACATGTCCCTTACATGTTGCTGTCAGGGATTGAACCCTCGCCCCCGTCTCAAGAGGCGAGAGGCCCAACCACTAAGCGAGCAAACTGAGATAAGCTGGTATAATTTTTATTCGGAAGGGGAAGTACCCTCAATAGATGGCGATGGTGAACTCGGAGCACTTGATTTTTAATAACATACAAATATACTCTGTCCATGTGGCAGTACAGATGTGGCAGTACAGAGCTTGCCGCCAGTAAGTGAATCCAGTCTTAAAAACGCTGAAAATCAATATTATTTAAAAAAAGACAAGTCCGAACGGCTCCTTGGATTCAGCATCCAGCAAAAGCTAGTAGCATGACTGTAATGCGCCCTCCTTGCAGACTCCAGTCCCACGCATTACGCTCTCCGCTAGCTGTTTGAACTTGAAAGTGCATAATGTAAACGACGGGGTTGGTATAACTGGAAGGGGCCATTATCGGTTCCGCGGCAGAAGCCGGTTCGCCCGGAGCCTTAGAATCCACTAGCATTATCATGAAAGATTCTGCTCACATTTCTACACTTCAAACGCCCTTCGCTCCGTTGTGTCCCCAGGATGCGGAGAATCCACAATGCGATAAAATTAAGTGCACAGGAAGTACAGAATTTAGACGTACAGCTTCAATATGCATGGAGCAGACTGATACAGTCAACAACTTCGACTCTTTTGACGAGGCAGCTTCTCGAGGATTACCCACTGTAAAGGCATATTCTGCTCAGTGCTACTCATGCCTTAAATGGAGGCTGATTCCCACAAAACAATTGTACGAAGAAATAAGACAAACTACCACAGCAAATCCATTTGTTTGTAGCCGTGCCTCTTCATGGCATCCGCAGGCTTCCTGCAGTGAACCATCTGATTTGACACAAGGTGGGGGCCTTCTATGGGCGATTGATAAGCCAGACATTCCATTAGCTCCAGCCGGATGGGAACGCTTGCTATGCTTCAGAGCAGAAGGATCAGGAAAGTTTGCTGATGTGTAAGTCGTATATTTCTTCGGCCATTTTATTTCAACAATTGCTGTATCCAGTATGCACAAAAAACAGAAGGACCTTTCCGTTTGTCTAGTTTGCATTTTCTGTTTCCTTTATCGAGTTTGGTCTGGAATTCGAACGTGTCAATTATGGGAGTTGATCTTCTAGCCAACAACATTATCTGGCCAAAATGTCTTTTTTCTTATTTTGGTTAAAAAAAAAGGAGTTTTGTAGCTATCTGTCCTTATGACTCCAGATGTTTTCCCACTAGGGTCTATTATTTTTCTTGGATTGGAAGTTCTTGTTTTTTACTTCACTGCATTAAGATGGTTTGATCTCTTACATTGTATGGACGTGCAGAAAAGAAGAGAAAGATTAATGATATGTGTACGTTTGTATATAGTTTTATTATTAGCTTTTCTGAACGCTCTTTTATTTCAGCTTTAATGCTTATTTTTAGGTTTAATTTTTTAACACTTGGTATGCTTCTATATTTCGTTTTGTTTTCTTTGTCGGTGTTCCATTTGTATGCCTTTCTTATCTATACACACCCATTTGTATGTTTTTCTTATACACGCACACATACATACACACACATGAATATATATATATATATATATATATATATATATATATATATATATATATATATATATATATATATATATATATATATATATATATATATATATATATATATATATATATATATATTCATGTGTGTGTGTATGTATGTATGTATGTATGTATGTATGTATGTATGTATGTATGTATGTATGTATGTATGTATGTATGTATGTGTGTGTGTGTGTATTTGTGTATGTGTGTATGTGTGTATGTATGTATGTATGCATGTATGTATGTATGTATGTATGTATGTATGCATGTATGTATGTATGAATGCATGTAGGTATGTATGTATGTGCGTATGTATGCATGCATGTATGTACGTGTATATGTATAGCTATACACACACACTATGGATGCAAGCATTGCTATGGCACATCCGTAGAGTTAAGATACACAATGAGGACAAAGTTGGAGGTAGAAAGAAAAATGGATAAGGCCCAACCAAGGTTGAATGTATGCACATTAGATTTTAATTAATTCAAATTAAATATCTTATTGTAGTTTCCACGTCATCAAATCTCTCTCTCAAGGAGAGGACGAGCTTGAATACAAACATGATAAATATATATGTATTATGTCCATATAAAATGAATCAACATAAATGAAAGCTACATACAAATTAAAGGTTTTTAATTCCTAAAGTACATCTAAAGTAGATGATCGTGTCTTTGGGAAGAGCTTTTGTGAAGATATCCAACACTTGTTCTCTAGATTTGATATGGATGAGCTCCAATTCTCTTTGAATGACCTTCTCTAGAACTAAGTGATAGTAAGCTTCGATGTGCTTTGATCTCGCATATAGACTAAATTCTTCGAAAACATAATGTTACTCACATTATCAAAGTAGATGATCACCTTTCCACCGATCTAGACTCCAATATCTTTAAGAAAGTACTTTATCCATGTTGCTTCACAAACTAATTGAGTAATGTCTTTATATGTAGCTTTTGTACTTGAGAGCATGGTAGCCTCGGTTTGCGAACAGGATGGTAAGCCATTAGATTGGGATGCAAGGCCTATGGTTGCTCTATTATATTGGATGGATGGAGTGACACTAGGAGACTCCACGTCATTAATATATTGGTATCTAGTTCTCTTGGTACATATTTCCTATGAGCCATAGATGGTAGTAGTGAATGGATTTGCATCACTTGAGACTTTTTTTTTTGAGCACATAAAGATCGCTATCATTGAGATTGAGGCTTAGCATGTGGTATAAGTTATCAGAGATGATGCCTCCAATTGCAAAAGGATGGGGAATTGGTAGAGAAAGAGTCTCCTAGAATTGTTCGGATTTCATATGCCGCGCACATTCTTGACCTTTTTTTTGAAGACATAGGCAAATTGTCTTGGCTTGCACCATTGGTGAGTGATGCAAAGAGGATCGTGACTTTTATGTGCTAAAACCATTAGGCATTTGCTATTTTCTGTTGCCATAGTTCAATGGATATGATTCGTCTTGCCGACATGGTTTTTGAGAGACTCTAGGTAGTCGTCGATAATCTACGCATATTCGTGATTGATCATCAATGAGTTTTCATGCATACAGAAAACACTAAGCTTGCATGTTATGTGCAACGCAAGTATTGGATGATGTCTTCAAGTTGATATTGCGGTCATAGTACTTGTGTTGAGATACATATACATTGTGCTGCATATTGTGGTCAGAGAAGGATCCACTCTCGATCTTGTGTACCACATGTACATGAAGATGCGAGAGTCTATATCTTCATCGACAACATTATTACTTATCAGGTATTTTCTATATGTTTCATTGTTTTGAAATAATTCTTTTACTTAGTACTATTAATTTGAATTTTGATTTGTTGAATATGCCAATGGTATAGGAAGCAGGATATCATAGACTTGGTGGATACAATGGGATACACTATCTCGTCCTTTCCATGGATTTTCAGCCCTCTTGTATCCCTTTTTCAAGGGATCTACATTATGGGCAAAGATGAGTCTTCGATCGATGAAGGATCAATACATGGAGCACATCTTGACATCGGATGAGCAATTCACATTCAATAGCTAGTTTAGAGGTTACATGAGCAATGTTGGTATTGCTTATGGGCGGAGTACCACATGTACATGAAGATGCGAGAGTCTATATCTTCATCGACAACATTATTACTTATCAGGTATTTTCTATATGTTTCATTGTTTTGAAATAATTCTTTTACTTAGTACTATTAATTTGAATTTTGATTTGTTGAATATGCCAATGGTATAGGAAGCAGGATATCATAGACTTGGTGGATACAATGGGATACACTATCTCGTCCTTTCCATGGATTTTCAGCCCTCTTGTATCCCTTTTTCAAGGGATCTACATTATGGGCAAAGATGAGTCTTCGATCGATGAAGGATCAATACATGGAGCACATCTTGACATCGGATGAGCAATTCACATTCAATAGCTAGTTTAGAGGTTACATGAGCAATGTTGGTATTGCTTATGGGCGGAGTACCTCGCTTCCTAAGGAGGTGACTATGCGGCCTCTTGAGTGGTGGAAGCATTACGGTTATGGTCCTGCTGCCATTGTACCTGTTGTTTCGTGAACTCTCACCTCTAAAAGATTATAATAGTATTCAATTTCTCTTTTTTTTTTGGCTAATTTTTGATAAAATCTAGATGTTACATAGGATGCTTCTTTGAGTGCATGTGAGCATAATTGGAGCTCATATTCCCTTGTGCACACCAAACTACAAAATCATTTGAGAGTTGCACAATTAGAGCGCGTTGTCTTTTGCAAGGCGAACCTACGCCTTGTACAAGACTTGAAGAAGTTGGATGGTCCAAAGTAGGTAAACTAATTTATAATTTTAACATCCAATAAAAATTGTAGTTTAATTCTTGTCACTTGAAATTTGAAAGTTGAATCTTTCCATTTCATGTTTCCATTGCAAGTGTCACCTCCTATATTTGATAAGAGTATAGACAGTTAGGAAGATATAGCATCTTTCATCAGAGATGAGCATGAGGACATATACTATATGCTACTTTGAGAGCTAAAGAGGATTGACAGGAGAGTGACTAGGGCTAGCTCACGTGTTCTATGAGAGCATGTGCAATCACGTATTGATGTTCCATCTACAAGTTCTGTAATAGGCTTCCAACATAAGTTATGCCCATGGTGCAGAGAGCTTCACTTGTTGTAAATGATGACATCGAAGAGGAAGATGCTAGAGCATTGGATATGGTTCCTATTAGGGAGCCCGAGTATGATGATGAAGAAAGTGTTATTAGTTGAGGAGACATTCCTTCATCATCTTCATCATCAGAGGATTTAGACGAGTAGTAGCATGTAGCCATTGATATGCATGATCGTATGACATTGATGTATCATGTCACAAACTCGAATGATATGCTTCTGATTTGTTATGTATTTGGATCATGGATGATAGATCTTTCAAGCTTAGTACTTTGTACTACATAGTTGGCATTATGTAAGTTGTGATTATTCCATTTCTCTTGAAATGTAATGGAGATGTGAGGACATGCTTCACTAATTCATTTTGTCATATCTTTTCTTTATTTTACATTGTTTGGTTTCAAATTACATTAATGCTTCCAAGTGCCAGGTAAATTGTGGTATCCTTCTTATGATTCGTTAATGGTGAGGTATGTAACATGCGTCATGTATGTATGTATGTCATATGACATATGTATATATATATATATACACACACACACATATATATACACCCTTATGAACCTTACCCTCTAGGTAAGAGTCGGTTCACGTACCTTATCCGTACCGAACTTTACGAATCTTACGAACCTAACCACCTTGCTTGAGAGTGAAATGGTTGTTGCTTTCATTTGGTTGCTTTTTGTTACTGCATGAAATAGTTTCACTTTCAAGTAAGAATGGAAATCCAATGATTACCTTTGATCCATGACTTTTTTGCTAGATTTGTATTTGTGTATGCATATATACATGGTTGAACTTTTCTTGCATAAATTTCATGTGGTTTTATATATCACAATATTTTTGTCACTTCCATCCAAGTGCACTTTACATGGTTTATGCATAAATTTTCTCACTAAACAAACTTCAAAAATCAAATATGGTCTTGTAATTGTTACATAAATCAAGTTTCCAACTATTTTCTTATATATATTTGCATCATCCAACTATCCAAGTATTTTCTCTCATCCATGAGTTTAAGATTGTTAAAAATGTGAACTATGTGAGCTTTAGGTGGATAAAGGGGTCAAAAGACCGTAATGTGGCAAAAAGTCACGACTCAGATCTGGGACGGTCTCAAGGTCAGGCAAAGCAGTCCTAAGGCAGTGGAAAAGTAGGGAGAGGCATCCAAAAGGCTATAAAAGAAGGTGAAGAGTCATCAAATGCATGGAAGTCTCGTAGGTCATTGAAGACGAAGAGGCATATACTCAAGGAGGCTCAAGGAGGCTCAAGGAGAGAGTCATCCAAAGCTCAAGGATCTGAAATGCAATAGTCCAAGCTAGGAAAAACGAAGAGGAGGGCGTTACATGCACAGAGGAGGAGCAAGGAGGAGCTATCAAGCCCACACCCCCTCTAGTCTCTTGTAGGTATAGACATAGGCCGCTTATAATAGTTGTAACTCCTTGTGTACATATCCAATTCAAAAGATTTAAAGTGCATTCTGTAGGGTATATTGTCTTACTTTACCTAAGAGGGCTTTTTGAAATCAATTTTATGTGCAGAGAAATTGGTGTATATTTATAATCCTAATTTTTGCATATCCTACATCTTTGCATAGTCTGTTTTGTATAGAGTTGTTGACTTACCTAAACAGATCCATTTGAGGTGTTCTATAGCTTGTTGGAAAGCTTATGAACCACACTAAGTGTGGCTAAAAGCTTAGGTGATTTGGAACAGTGTAAGGAAGGATGAATCAGAGTTTTGCTGCAGGGTAGCAGAAAAGGTGTATGAAGCTACCTAGGTATTGGGTTCATTTCACTTCTAGTGTGCAAATATGAGGGATTAAATTCCATCAAAGATTAACCTAAAGTGGGATATCGATAAGTTTGCAAGCACTCATACCAAATCTTTCAAGTATTTCAAGCATTTAATTGCACTGACTCGTCCAAATTCCATCTTGCATTGAAATTATTTAGACTCCAAGATAATATTTCAACTCTTCTAAATCTAAACTTTCAATTTCTTTGTCAGTTAAACAATTCTCTTTTCATTATTACAAGCGAAGATAAAGTTAACACATAAATCACTAGCAAAATGGTTTCTTGTCCATCATTTCAAACAAATAGTGAATGATAAGCCTTGTTGGAGTTTTAGGTCTGCTGAAGCATATGAACAACACAAGGAAGAAGAAGAAGCTTGGAGCACAACACAATATGGAACGTATTACCAAGTGATGTACAAAGATAAGTGACCTGTTAGGGTTATAGGCATATATACAAGCCAGGGGGAAAAACCATCCTAAAGAGGGAAAAAAGTGCCTCAACGGTACTAGTGTTTTCACACATATCACTACTGAAATATATCAACAAATCCCCCCTTGGAGTGATGCCGTGAGCTTCCACTCATGTATAAAGAAGTGCAAAGCTATGTGGAAAGAGATCAATCCATAAAAGCAAGTAAGCCCAAAGCTTTGCGAAAAACCTTTGTGAAAAGGTCTGCAACATTATCCTGTGTGGGCACATAAGCGAAACGGATCGCTCAAGCAGAGAACCTCTCCTTGACATAATGATAGTGCACCTCAATGTGCTTTGTGCGAGCATGCAACATACGGTTCCTTGCAACTTCCAATGGGCTTTGACTCTCAGTGAAGATGGTGGAGGCAAGAGACTTAACAACACCCAAATGAGCCAAACGGTGTCTGAGTCCACACACACTGAACAATCATTGTGAAAGATGCCCTATACTCAATCTCACCGCTAGAAGTGGCAATAATAGTCCGCTACTTGCTCAACCAAGATATGCATGAGCTACCAAGCATGAAGTAAAAACCACTAATGGACACAAGAGTGTCATAGCAATGAGCCCAGTGGATAAACAAGTGTCATAGCAAGCAGCCTAGTCTGAGTCAAAAAAAGTATGTAAATGTGGCGATAATGATCCCCCATTGGGATAAAACAATCCAAGTAGCCGAGTACCACTCAAGTAGGGAAAGATGTGCTTAACCGCCCGCCAATGCTTAACACTTTGCAGTGCATAAACCTGTGCATCTCAGAGACATCAAACTGAATATCAGGTAGAGTTATGCATAAGTAAATCAAGCTACCAACATCTTGTTGATAGAGAACAACATCAAATCATGAATACTCATCCGTAAATGTATTTCCATGGGAATGGCAATAGGTTTCTTATCCTCAAGGCTAGAAGCTTCAATAGTGTGTCAATATATTTTGTTTGACACAAAGCTATTCCTCCATCAACTTGCATAAATAGAATGCCCAAGTAATGATGCAAATGCCCCAAATCTGACATCTCAAAAGAGGCATGCAAATCAGCCTTGAATTTAGCAATATGCTTCTCATGAGGACCAATGATGAACATGTTATCAACGTATACAACAATGATCAGAAGTACATCATATGCACGCTTAACATATAAGCTTCTCTGAGTTCGACTCTTCTCAAAATCATATGCATCATATATTTTTTCATACCAAGCATGTGGTGCTTGCTTCAAACCATTTAATGCCTTTTTCAACATGCACACTTTGTTTTCATGTCCTTTTTGCACAAAACCATGGGGTTGAAATACATATAATTCTTCATGTAAGTCTTCATTCAAAAATGCAATTTTAATGTTTAAATGATGTGCATTTGAACCATGATGAACTGCAAGTGCACAAATGCTACTAATAGTGGTCATTCTGCATGTGGGAGCAAAGTTTTGGCAACAAGCCTTGCCTTATTCTGTCAATTGGTCCATCAAGCTTACATTTGAACTTGTATACCCATTTAGTACCAATAATTTTTTGCTTGGACGCAAATCACATAAAGATGAAGTACCATTATTCATAATAACATCATATTCTGATTGCATAGGAGCCAAGTTTAAATTATAATATATAGATAAGAATATTTTTCATTCTATTCTAGTTTGTAAATTCGAATATATTGTGTTATGAAAATAGTGTGTTACATGTAGATGATCCAGCATTGTCATCTACTAGTCATCCATGCAAGTATTATTTGAGACGATGTGGACGAGGTCATGGACAACGTGTTTGGTATCTAGTGTTTGCGATACTGGTGACCATGGGGCTTTTACAAAGCATGCACATGATTGGGAGGAGTTATAAGCCTCGTCTTCTAGCAGAGATGATATTCTTCGAGCAGAGATGATCTTGGCTAGATGTTGTAGTGATTGGAGCTCAGTTTGGACACTCAAAGTCAGATAGTACATCATCATGGGCTAGTACATTTGATGAGGATCCCATAGATGATGACTCCATGGATGAGATTGGAGGGTCATGATCATAGTTATCGGAAACGATGTTTTCGAGATCCGAAAATTGTTCGGCCTTGAACGTTTCCAAATGAAAACGCTGTTTTTGACCGACTTTTTTTATGCCTATTTTTAGGTAGATTTTCAACGTGTTTCAAGTTTTAATATTTTAATTCTTGTTCTCACTCCATGTGTTTCGTGGTCATTTGTGGATAGACTACAATGCATGGTGCACCTATGACATTTGTGCATTGTGCACGCATGATAAGATTAAAGAGACTAGTGATGGAAGTTGAAACTTGACTTAGAAACAACTTACAATGTTATGTAATCAGTAATGCCTAATGTGTGCATATCACATAATGTTTGTCCATGCAATGTGCATATGGGTGTTTCATGTGTTGCTTTGTGTGCTTGCATCATTCATGTGCGCATACTATGTATGAGTGTGTTTAAGACTTTAGTCTTTAAAATAAGGATCATGTATGTGTATGGCATTTTATGTGTTGCATTGTGCATGTGCATGTGCATGTGCATGTACACATGTCATATGTGTGTATGTTGTGTACATATGTATGACATATCATGTTACATAATGCTTTTATCCATCATCCATGCAATGTGCATACGTGTTTCATATCATATGAATCATGATTCATATATATATGTGTATATATATATATATATATATATATATATATATATATATATATATATATATATATATATATATATATATATATATATATATATATATATATACACACACACACACACACACACACACACACACACACACACACATTTCCAAATTTTTGGAAACTCGAAAACTCCGTTTCTAGCCGGTTCGAACCGAACGTTTCCAACCGTGCTGGTAACTATGGTCATGATTCATCTTAGATTATAGCCATGATAGTGTTCAATGACTCAGTGATAGTGATTACTTTATGTTTTTTGTATGACATTATCACTTATAAGTTATTATATGGTTTTTGTATGCTAGCAGCTAGTGACATTCATGTATATCTTTTACTTTTTATGCAAGGAAATGTCATTGACCACTATCTCATTTATGGTGTAAATTGAAATATGGATATGAGGCTCATGATCCATCATTCATTTAAGTTCTATGATGTATGTACTATGGTACAATGTGTCACGACTCAGTACTCATGACTAAGGAGCTCATCTCATTGATGTAACGGTGAGGGTATACAAGGTTCTAGAGTAGGTATTTTATGTGTTTTTGGCACTAAAATGTATATATAAGTTGAGTACATATTGTGATACCTTCACTACAAGAAAAAATAAATATCTCTCTTGATGAATAGAAACCTCAATTTTTATTTTTATTTTTAAAAATGTCTACAATTTAAAGATTTAAATCTACGATTTAAATCTCTACCTTGTACTATGCATGCACATTACTTAATTCGACTCATACATACATTTTAGTGCCAAAAGCACATAAAATATCTACTCTAAAACTTGTATACCCTTCCCATTACATTGATGAGCTGAGATCATTGTGAGTTGTGACACATTGATGAGCTGAGATCATTGTGAGTTGTGACACATGGTACCATACATCATAGAACTTAAATGAATGATAGATCATGAACTTTAGATCCATATTGCAATTTACACCATGAATGAGATAGTGATCAATGACATTTCATTACTTGAAATGTAAAAGATATACGTAAATACGTGAATGTCACTAGCTGTTGGCATACAAAAACGATATAATGAATGGCAATGTCATACAAAAGACCATAGAGTAATCACTATCACCGAGTCATTGAAAACTACCAACACTATAATTTAAGATGACTCTCCAATGCCATCCATGGAGTCATCATCTACAAGATCCTCATCAAATGTACTACCATGATGATGTACTATCCGACTGTGAATGTGCAAATAGAGCTGCAATTGCTACAACTTTTGGGCTAAGATCTTCTTCGCTAGAAGATAAGGATGATAACTCCTAATCATGTGCATGCTCAATAGAAGTACCAGGGTCACCAATATCACAAACACTAGATGCCCAAGCACGCTGTCCACAATCTTGTCCACTTTGTCTTGAATAATACTTCTATGCTCGACTAGTAGGTGGCAATGATGGACCATCTACGTGTAACACAATATCTTCATAAAACAATATATTAGAATTTAGAAACTAGAATGTATAATGAGAAATTTTCTCATCTATAGCATAAGTAATCTCCAAAAGGCCTGTCCCATTGCACTTGCCAAAATCTCATTTTAAGAAGGTGAAATTTGTGTGTGGGTGCAGGGGATGCAATTGCACTACTCTTGTGGTATGAACTTCAATCAAATTTCACTTCACAATTGAGAATTAAGTCTTAGTAAGGACAAGTGGGAGCAAAAAGAATAGGCAATCCTATTATTGAAGAGTTACAGACTTCATTCTCCCTTATGCTCCAAGAATACCCTTTGGCTAGCACAAGCTAGGAGGGACTCATTGGTTTGAAGGCGAAAGTAAGAAGATGAAGTCTCTCCACTTGTAGATGGTGAAGTGTGTGGGTGCAAGGAATGCAAAATGCACTACTCCTAGAGCACACTAAAATGGTGCACACTTAACAACCAGAATACTAGGTACTTATCATTACTTCAATCTATTTTTATAAGATAGAGACAAAAATAAGTGACATAACGAGTGATGAATCAGAAGAGGAGATATAGCATAACAACAGAATATAACACAAGACAAAAACCAAATATAACATAAGACAGTGCAACCCATCAACTATTCATACCACTTGTCATATAGGCACAAGAAAATGAAAACCCCATATAACCCATCTTCTCAAACTCCAGGTATCCTCACACTAGCAACATGAGAAAGATAGACCTCTTAGTGTCTCCACGAGCTCTAGGCCTACAATCACACTTCCGAGATCTCTATCAGCTATAGGAAGCTCCTATCTCATCTGAATCGCATCGTATATCTTCCTTCTCTTGAGGCTCCTTCTTGGAGAGGGATGGTTACAAGAGGAGAGTCTATTACATGAAGTCTATTACAAGGGTAATGGGCAGTTAATGCACTAGGCAGTTTTAAGCACTACTAGTAACAGACTTTGTCTTGTAGTAATGAGTGGTCTGGGTTGTAATAAAGTAAGTTTATAATCTAGGGGTCAGGCCGGTTCAGTCAGATATGAAATCGGACACCGGTTGGTCACCCATGTGTATGATCAAAGATCTTGAGTCTAGACTTACTAGAAGGTCATTTAATCTTGTAACCAAGTGATCTACTTAGCCTAGTGGTTAAGACTCAAGGATGTGAAGAAGGAGGTCTTGGGTTCAACCCCCACGCGATGAATGGGCAGTGTGTTTTGCCCAAAGAGATCTAGAACCTTCTAGAAGCATCAACTCGAGTTAACTCTGGCTAACTGGGACACTTGGCACACATGTAGTTACATGGCTGACACATAGATGGTTAGTATCCACTTGCCCAAGAAGGAAGTCCCTTGGAGAGAGCTATATATAGAGGCATTTGGTTGGGAGGAGAGTCATCTCACTAGCACGTGGTGGTGGTCGTAATCCTTGTTCTCGTGCATTGGTATCAGAGCCCTAGGCAAGCTCTTATGGAGACCTTTGATAGCTCATCATCTTCCTTATGAGCTCTCATGGAGACCTTCAAGCTATTGGCCATGGTCCTCTTCATGTGCTATCTTCCACAATTTACGAGTTCATTCTCGCATATCGATCCCTTCTATCGAGCTTCTCGGATGTGTTTTTTGTCACGTCCGAATTGATGGGTGCAAGCCTGTTCGCGTGACGTCCGTCGATGAGAGGGAGAAGCAAAAGTGTTAGAAGCCGGTCAAGCCAGAGACTTGAACCTATGACCTCCATATGGAGGACTATTCCTTCTATCCAAGAGAGCACATCTCTTGGGTGACCTTGTTCTCGAAAAAACACATCAAGAGGTGTTCTTCGCGCGCTCTAGGAGGCTTAAGATCAGTTCAAAAGGTGAAGGAATTGCAGAACGAGCCCGTAAGGTTGGCATAAACGACTTCTCCAGGAGAGTACGGTAGCCGGCGTGTTCGACATCTTCGTTAGCGAGGGGCATGGACTTCGGTCCAGATGGACAAGAGTTCGTTTCCACAACGACGAGCTTCTTTTGGGTTCTCTCAGACGTAGCGAAGAGGTCCGAGCCTCCCCATTGCAGAAACCGTGTGGAACGATGCAAGACATCCGTAACCGTTGCGCGATCGGCCTCTGGGTGGAGATGGTAGTAGCGTTTTGCGATGCCATCATTCCCAAGACTAAGGAAGGTGCGCACAAGCGGGTGAATCTGTGCGTTGAGGACGGGCGGGTAAAAATGGTTGATGGGGTCGAAGCTACCTGGCTTAATAACTTCAACACCTTGCCCTTTGCTGCTCACAGGTGTTGAGGGATTCGATCCAGTGACGTGTAGGCAAACAAGCAAATCATCTATCCAACTCTACTGCATGCGTTCGTGTACAAACTCTTGGAGCGGTTACTATCATATCAATTAAGTTTCGGGCTGCAGAAGCTTTAGCAACAGAGAAAAAGATATCCTCTATTGCGATGTCGATGGAATTCGATCCTTGACGATTTGATCCAGAGCCGAATCGTTCAGCCACTAGGCAACAAGCATTTCGGTGCCATAGCTCTCTGCAAATGCTATCTGTTCTCAGTCTCTGCACATAACCTATGCCTATCCCGAGCTTTGGAACCATCTCCAACACGAATCCTCCATCACTCTTTGCTACACGCTTCGATCCGAACCTGATTCAAAGTCGAATTGTGTCTCATCATTTGATTTCAAGAAGAATGAAGCAAGCCAGGGCCCAGAGTGAAACTGTGAAGTTCATCCATTCTTGGAGGAGAAACCGTTCTTCGATTCACGAGAGCAAGCCACAACTACCCATTATTTGGGACGGATCAAAGCTTTGACTGAGAGGAAAAGGAGTTCTTTCTACTCTTCTCATAGATGTTGCATCTATGTTCTCTCAATCTAAAGAGGGGGAACTAGTAAGCTTTTGAAACTTCAAAATGGAGTAGTTCCTTTAAACTTTTGCAACTATTCTAGAAAGGACATGGAAGGCATCTAGGAAGCATAATGGTGGTCTTTGTATGCTACTAAAGGGTGGAGAATGGCTCTTCCCGAGGATCAAGGGAAGGACATAGCTTAAATGGGAGATAAGTATTTTTCAAGTTAATGATTGGTTTCAATATTTGTTTTTGCTCTATGGTTTCATGTAGGATGCATTTTAATCACTGAAGTATGGTAGTAAACTTCATTTTTGATAATCTTGATGCAAATTATTGAAACCTATATGAAAGAGCATAAACATATGGAAACACGCATTAAGCACAAGCATGCGTATAGGAAAGAATGTTTTCATGCACAATTTATATTTTCTTCTTGCTTGCAAAAGGAATAGGATGCACTCAAGCCTGTGCACATGTATATTTATAACTTTTTGTAATGTAGAAGATAGATTGTTTGTGCATGGACGATTGGACATGGATGATTGGATGCACACATGTCATGGCCTAGAATGGATCTCTAGTCGTTGAAGAATAATGTTCTCCCAAGTAGTGAGAAGGAAATTCTTTAAACTCTTTAGTTAGTAAGTAGTTCCCTAGCAGTCCCAAACCACCAGAAGTGGTACTTAACGTCCAAATGGTTGATATCATTTGGAAGCGTATCAAAGATTCTTAGCTTTAGAATCTGAAAGGCATTAGTACGTGCTTGAACTTGAGTAACGGAAAGATCTGTAAAAATCGTGCAGGTAAGCCAAAAAGCTTAGAAAAGTTCAAGAGATCTTAATGATAAAGACCAAGTCTTTATTCTATCGCATGATCAATAAGAATTGATTAACCTTGGCCATGGTAGTCCAAGAATTGCGGTTGGAACTATTGTGAAATTTGCCCAAGTATGGCAATCGAAATAGTAAGCTATTCCAAATTTGAGCAAAGTAGAAATTCCAAGAATGTAGTTTGCAACCGTGTCAACGGTAAATAAGTCAGTGGAAGGTGTAACATAAAAGTTTACCTGTCCTTAAAGGGATTTTGGTACAAATCTAGAAAGCATGAGCGGATGCTTAGACTTATGCAGTAAAGAGATTCCTATAAAGTCCTTGAGGTAGCTACTTAAAAGCTTTTGTTAGAAAGGAATCTAAAGACAAGAAGTGAAATGCTCTTGTCACTACAAATTGGTCAAGTATAACCAATTAGACTTGAATTTGATAAATTCAAGAACTTGGAATGATAGTGGGTTTTTTTTGAAAATCCTAGTAAAAAGAAAAGATATTATATCAAGTGGTTTTTAAATTCCCAAAGGAAAGCACAAGATCATGAAATGATCATGTGAAGGGATCAAAACCTAGAATATCAAGTTAGAGGTAATGCTTGAAACTTCAAAGAGTTGAAGTGAAAAGGTACTCTATGTTTAGACTTTATGATAAATATCAAGCACACATTAATATGAATATAAAATAGGGTGGTATGGGACTCCAGATTTTATGCTCAGATTGATGTAGGAAAGATGGTATGGGACATCGGACCGTGCGATGATAATTATCTTTTAGTCCTAGAATAAATCTTGAAGTAAGATTTGATCTTCAAAGGGAACTAAAACTTCCAAGGATAAGTTTTAATTCACGGAGGATAAAAGTATGATCTCAAGATACTTCAAGATAAAGTTCTTAAGAAGATACGAAGTAGCTAACTTCCAAGATCTTCTTGAAACACTTCAAGCTAAAGTGTTGATGATTCAGAAATTTTTGATGAATTTCTGAAAGAGTAAGACTTTGACTTTGAACTGAACCTTTTATCAAAGGATAGATTGACTAAGTCAAGCATCAAGTTCCTAGTGTAACTTGGTAAATTCAAAGAAATGCACAAGAATTGCATTCCGAGTAAGGAGTCAAAAAGATTGAATGTGAACTGAACTTAGTCTCAAGAGAAGCATTATTTGAATACTAAACTCATCAACAGAACCTAAGTGGGTCAACACACTGATGTTAGTAACCACACTAGTATCTTGTGGTTGGATGATGTTTTCGAGTTGCTTTGAATCTTTTTGAGAATCTAGCTTATTTTTCTTAAAGATAAAGAAAATGCTTCAATGCCTTATTGATCTTTGAAAAGTTAAAGTCCTGAGTCATCTAGACTTTGACTCATAACAAGTTTACGTATCTTCAAAGTATGAATTGGTTGAACAAGAGTTTTAGTTATTTCCTTTTGCTTTCCAAATCTTTTGGAATTGACTCAGATATGGTATCGGATTCCTTTTGCAAAAGTCTAGGGTTAGCCGATTGGAACTAGATAACTAAATTAAACATCCTAGATAGATGTTCTGTATAAAAACTTATTCAATCTTCAAAAGATAGCAAGTCCAAGTGGACTTATTCATTTGAGTTTGCTTCAGGTTATAGCATAAATGATTTTCTAGAGTCCAGTACACCCTAGAGTAGAGAAGTTAGGAATTGCGCATCATATTGACAATTCCCAAGAACTTTTAGCACAAGTCTTTGAGAAAAGTGTCCTAAGTTGGACAATTTTCATTTGAATTTTAATTGGTCAAGTTATAGTATGGTTGAATCAAAGAAAATGGTAAACTTTCTCCTACAGTTTACATAGGATTTTTAAACTCATCAAGACAAAGTAGTCCTCTAGGCGGGTGATAAAATCAAGCAACTTTTGGATAGGAGTTAACCATTGTACAAACATCTAAGTTAGATGTTTGGAACAACCAAACTTCAAGTTCTCCAAAAAAACAAATTCAAGTGAATCAAGAGTTCTCAAAGTCTTGCGAGTCCATGTACCAGTTATGCCCTGAAATGGAGTAGTAACTTGAATCCATCCAATTCACATGTTTGTGCCTAGATTGCACATCGAGAAACTGTGAATTGGCTAGGGATATTGTTAGATCCACCCTTATTATTCATTCACTACTTTGTACTTTGACCAGTCTATCAAAGTGCAAAGCTAGATAGTTTTGAATCATTTGGACAGTGATGCCACCACAGAGATGAGACATGTTCTTCCAGTTCTAGAACATGACCATGTTCTTCCAGTTTAGAGCAGAGGCTCGAGGGTTGCCTACAGTAGTTATATAGCTCTATTTTCGAGGACGGAAATATTTTCCAAGGGGAGAAGAATGTAATAAAGTAAGTTTATGATCTAGGGGTCAGGCCGGTTCAGACAGATTTGAAATCGGACACCTTTTGGTCACCCATGTGTATGATCAAAGATCTCGAGTCTAGACTTACTAGAAGGTCATTTACTCTTGTAACCAAGTGATCCACTTAGCCTAGTGGTTAAGACTCAAGGATGTGAAGGAGGAGGTCTTGGGTTCAACCCCCATGGGATACATGAGGAGAGTGTTTTACCCAAAGAGCTCTAGAACCTTCTAAAAGCATCCACTTGAGTTAACTCTGGCTAACTAGGACACTTGGGCGTCTTGGCGCCCAACTCCAGCCTTGGGAGTCTTGGTGCCCAACTCAAGCACCTGGGTGTCTTGGCGCCCAACTTTGGCCTTGGTGCCTAGCTTCGAAACTCCCTTGAAAAAATTTAATTCTACAGGTTGCCCACCACTGGTGTCTCTCCGTCTCGGAGAGATAAATAAAATAAATGACTCTTTTAGTCCAAGCAAAAGAAAGAAATTGAGATGTGCCAATGAAGTGCAAAATGGAATTGTTTTGCAAAAAGAAGTTTCTGGCAATACAGAATGAAATACTATGACACTAGTACATAATGAAATACTAGAACACTGTACAGAATAACAAAGTCTATGACACTAGACAAAATAAAAGGTAATGACACATAACGAGCTGATAGGTGCACTAATCACATGTAGGCTCTTTTCCAGGCCTCCTGTTTTGATCTTGATCTTCATCTTCTTCTTGGGTGTGTGGAACTTCCTCTGTGTTTGAAGAAGAAAGCAGTGACTTTAAAACATCAAATTTCGATTTTAAGGAGTCTCTCTGCTTTTGTAGACTTGAATTCTCTGCCTTCAGGTTCTTGTTTTCGTTCTTAATATCTTTGTTTTCAGTATTCAATTTTTCGATCTCTTCTTCTGCCTGTTCCAAAAATGCCTCTAAATTCTCTGCATTTTCCTCGGCCCTGTTCGCATTCTTGAAGTGCAGGGATAACTCTTTGATCTGCATATACATCTCTTTGGTAACTAGGCAAACCCTCAGATGTTCCTCATTAAGCATATATGTGTGTGTGTGTATATATATATATATATATATATATATATATATATATATATATATATATATATATATATATATATATATATATATATATATATATATATATATATATATATATATATATATATATATATATATATATATATATATGAGTACGTAATGGATGTTCCAGATTAATACATGTCTGTCTGTCTTCAAAAAATTTAGTAGCTATTTCTGTAAACATGTTCTTTGCAACATTCATCTGTGCCATACCTTGTAAGTGATCTGGAATTATGGGCCTGACATTCTCCTCGTACTTTTCCATTGCGGAGATCTTTTGTGGATCTGGAATATTTGATGTGCCTTCTCCCAAGAGGTGTTTGAGATTGATGCCTCTATACACCTTTGAAATGGTAGGCTCAAAAGAATCAACTATGGGATCTTGAGGCATCTCTGTAGATGGATTGTGCCTTCTAGGTGAGAATCTCAAAGGAGGGGGTAGGTCGATGATTTTAAATGGTCGGTGCTGTGTGGTGGTCTCACTGTGAGGGATAGATGTGGGATGGATAGATGTGTCACTCGGAGGGATAGATGTGTGGATTGGGTTCTGTGGTGATGTGGAGTGAGGCGGTGTAGTTGGGTTTGGAGAAGATTCGGGAGGTGTAGGTAAAGCTGTGAATTGTAAGTGTATGGGGTCAGTAGGTGGATCGTTGGTTAGATGAATGCTAGGGTTTGGGGCTGAAGTGGCATATGTCCTATTGGTAGGTGGGATTGATGTGTGATGTGAAGTGCATGAAGGTTGAGGAGATGAGATGGCTTGAGATGTCTTTCTAGAGGCTGTGGGTACTAGACGAATGGGCGGGAATGTAGTGTTCGAGGAGATGCGTACCTTCTTTGTGGACCTTGCATACCCTTGCTGATCTATGGGTAGAGAACCCATCGCCTCCTTGGAAACTTTCTGAATCGTCGCTCTCCGTTTCTTTTTTCGGGTAGTTGTTCGAGGTTATTTAGATAATGTAGGTTGTGAGGAGAAATACTTATAGATGTATAACATCATGTGACCTCACATGACCTTGAAGGTAACGGCCTTCTTTGCCACTTGCTGTCCGTATCTCTTCTTCCTTTCAGCTAACGTTTGAAGGAGTGTTTTATGGTATGGGTATGGCTTTGCATGCACGAAACATAAGAGTGGTTCACAGATCTTTATATCTGTAAAATGTAAATTATCTTTAAGGAGAAAAAATGCCTTGAATAAGTTGAGTCTCTGAGTCATGATCTGATCACAGTCTCCAACTGAGAAGTTAGCTCCACATGTCTGTAGTATGTCCTTGACATGCAGTTCAACATAACCTCCTGGTATCTTTGTCTCTGAGATATTTTGGGTGTCGAGCATGATGACCAATTTCTCCCTGGTGATTTTTCCCCCCGGAAGGGATGGAAAAGATTTAAAGAGGGTGAGAAGCTCCGTACCGAAATTTTGTGGATCACTAAGGGAAGGCATAGTTGCTCTTGCTATTTTGAGAAGGCCCATGACACCAAGTTCCTCCATAGTGAAATCATTCTGCAACTTACCTATAAAGCTCAGGTCAAGTTTTAGGGATGGCTCCCATGGGGATGGATATGATGTCCTCCGTGGTAGTGGCTATATTTGCTGACTGATAACTTGTGGCCGACTTCCCAATCTCTCGTGTAGATGTATGAGCTTCATCCTCTTGAATTTCTTCCACCAGTGATTCGGACTCTAAAGCAAGCTCTTGAGAAACCACATATAAGGAATCACTGGATTCTCCATTTGAAGACGATTGTTGAGGTCCGCTATTTGTATCTGATCTAAATTCAGATGCTGCATCCTCAACAGAAGATGTCATTGTTAAGTCATTGGAGGTTCTGCCTCTACTCAATGGAGATATGGAGTGTCTAATATGGGGAGTTTAGAATCGAGTAGTATTTCTTATTGCACTCGCTGACTGTGGCTGCAATAGACTTGAGGGAATGCATGGAATTTAGAGTAATAGATATGCTTGCTTGAGGTCACGTACTAGATGAAGCCGATTGTGAGAAGAGGCCGACTCCGATTATGAGGGGTTGAGAGATGACAAACTGGCTGTTGAGGGTTGCACAATATCCTGAAGTATTACATCCAAAGGCCAGACATCAGCAGGTCCATCAACGGGCATGTTCGTCAGCAGATCCGTGAGCGCAAGGTTAGCTAGGCCACACATCAGCATGTCCGTCAACGGGCATGTTCATCAGCAGATCCGTGAGCGCCATGTTAGCTAGGCATGTTCGTCAGCAGATCTGTGAGCGCCAGGTTAGCTCCGTGATATGGTTCTTGCTGTAGTGCAGTGCTTGCCCTCTCTGATGAGTGCCTGCTTATATTGATGCAGCTAGCGAACCCGTGATCTCCAGCCCTCTTCTGTCGAGATCACCCTCTTTTGTCGCAGCTTTTGATGTGGAGCGGCTCAAGAGAGCCAAACATTCCTCTGTTAGGAGGAGGATCAGTTTGGCTTGGGTGTCGCTTGAGAGATCAATCGAACTTGAATAGATGAGATTGTGAATCGATATCAATGCTTGGGTGGGTGAAGGGAAAAAGCTGCCTATGTTTTTTATAAGTAGAGAGTAAGCGAGTTTTGCTAAAAATAGGCATCAATAATAGCCATAGGTGAATGCAGTTTTATATTATTCTTAGCGATGGTGACGAGTGCCGATGCATTAAAAGTGCCTACTGCCAAATTTTAGAAGCCATTGCTAATTTTGGTCTAGAAGCAGAGTCAGGTCATCATTCCATATGGGTGCTAAATTTACCTTGTATATTTGACTGTCTGGGAAGTCATCTTCTATTCCTTAGTTGCTTCACTCGGGTGTCTTATGTTAGAGAGGTGGTCTGCAATGACATGCTGTCTATCGCTTCTCTGAACCATTTCAAAATCAAACTCTTGGAAGAGAAGCAACCATCTCCACACTCTTCCTTCGACTTGTGGTTTGTTTACCAAATATTATAAGGCTTGATGATTCGTAATCACGGTGAATGTAGTGCCGAGTAGATAGTGCCTAAATTTCTTGAGGGCAAAGACAATAGCTAATGCTTCCCTTTTCGTAGTGTTATAGTTTTTTTCTACCTTTGAAAGGAGTCTACTTGCATAATGAATAGGTTGGTCTAGTTTGTGTGTTTCGCTTGATTGAGTAAATACGACGCCTATTGCATACAAGCTTGCGTCTACATGCACATGAAATGTCCTAGACCAATGTGGTGAGATGAGTATGGCTGCAGATGCCAACCTTTGCTTCGAATAAGTGAATGCAGCCTCTTCTTCTTCAAACCATTGGAAGGGAAAACTTTTACTAGTGAGTTGTGAAAGTGGTAGTGCTGTCTCTGCATACATGTGTATGAACTTTCGATGATATCCTGTGTGCCCCAGAAAGCTCTGGACCTTCTTAGCATTTATTGGTCTTGGAAGCTTGAGAATTGACACTACCTTATCCAGATCGGAGTCATCCCTTGGGCGGAAACCACATGTCCTAATAGTGTGCCTTGGGTTTCGAGAAAGTGACATTTGTTAGGGTTAAGTTTCAAGCTTGTTTCTCTGCAACGTTAGATTACTTCAAATGTTCTGGTACATTTCCACTCTAGTAGTGCATGCTTCCCCAAAGAATGCTGAAAAGTCATCCACAAAAATTCTCAAGAATTTAAGAAGTAGTTTGTTGAAGATAAGATATATTGTCCTTTTGAAAGTGGCTCGTGCATTCCTAAGGCCGAAAGCCATTTTTTATCCATTGAAACCATCCATGAAGCTGTATAGTGTGTGCCTTGCCACATCTTCAATCACTTGTTCAGAAAAGGGTGTAGGAAATCCATCAGGAATAGTTACCTTATTTAATGCTCGGAAGTCCACACAAACCCTTATTTTATTGGGTTGCTTCTTAGGAGCGATTACCATGGAAGACAACCATTTTGAATGTTCTACAGGAATTATAATACATGCTCCTCCATTTTTTGGATTTCCTTTTTGATCGCATCTGCATATTTTGGATTTAACCTATAGATTTTACCTCTAACTGGTCGAGCTTCCGCCATCAGAGGAATAGTGTGTATTCCTAACTCTTTTGGTATTCCTGTCAAATCTTTATAACTTCATGCGAATATGTCCTTAAAATTGTTCATGAATGTTATTACCTCTGTGAGAAGTAGAGGATGGTTCCACAACCAGCTTGCCAGTAGAAGATTTTGTGGATTATCTTCTCCTCCTAAGTTGGTTTCCTTGACTGGCTCCATAGCTGCCCCTTCCTCTTTCTTAAACAACTTTTCCTTGGTGAAGGCTGGACTATCATTAATGGTGATTTCCTGCGTGTTCTCCTGCGTCCATCCTACTGGGACTTCTACCAATGGGAATATGTTTTCTGCAAGTTGTTCTTATCTAGATCCTTCGTAGATAATTCTTCTCCTATATCGGCTTCCTCCTTAATGTCAAGTGTTTTCCCCTAAGATGACTCCAATTCTATATGAGGCTTACCTTATGCCCATTGGGCCACCCAGCTAATCGTAGGGGTAGCCCAAGAGGGAAGATAAGCCGCCCATTTAGGTGCCCTGCCCAGTTTGGAGGCGTTTGAGCCGAGAATGGAGCCCAAGCCTTTGGAGTCGCCCAACTTTGTGGTGCCCAAGATGGTGGCAAATTCCTCTTCGATGTGTCACGAGGAGAAGACGCCCAACTTTCATGTCTGTAAGAATTTGGAGGTGAAGGCGCCCAACTTGCACTAGGAGGTGGAGACGCCCAACTGGTACTAAGAAGTGGAGATGCCCAATCTCTGTTTTTGGGAGATGAGTGCGCCCAACTTGAATTAGGAGGTGGAGACGCCCACGGAGATGAAGGCGCCCTTTCTTGTCCTGATGTTCCACATTCTCCAAGACCCATGGTGAGGGAGGTGTGGCCCAAATGTTTGTGCCTTGTTCAGTTAGCTCTTCTTCTTCTCTTGTTATCTTTCTTGCTTTCATCTGAAGTTTGTTCTGGATGGAGAACAACTTGAGAAGTTCCTAGGGCTTTGTCCGTTCCTCCTTCCATTTGAAGCTGCATCATCACTTTATCTGGTCCAGCCACCCATAAGGTGTCACTACCCTAGTCATGTACCGCTTTATTGTGGCGAGAGGGGTAATCCTCCTTTTACCTTTGGAAGTGTTATTACTACAAAATCCAACACAAATCTTAACTTATGAATGATGACTTCAACCTTCTCCACTATGCCTAGTGGGCTTACCTTGCTTTGATCCGCCAACGATACTGTAAAATGTGCAGCTTAAGTTGGTTTCAAGCTTAGCAACGTCATTGTGTATTCAGGCATACGATTAATACCGGATCCCTCATCAACTATTACTCCTACCAAGGGAGTTCCCTTGATACTTACAGTTAATCTTGGACTCTTGTAGTCAGTAAGAGGTGCCATCCTAGATAGCTCCGAGCTATAAGTTGAGGGCATGGGTATTTGTTGAGATATTAGTGAAGTGAAGCCTTGCCCGCCACTTAATATGGTGCCAAGGCCTAACCCATTTATGACAGCCACTACTTCTCCTTTGAATCCTGAGTCATAGCTAACAAGTTATATAGAGATACTTGTTGGTAAGTGTTTTGCAAGACTTGAATTGCAGTGAGAAAACCTTCTTGGTTGTTCCTTGAAGTAGCTCCAATATGAAAGTGCCTCAAGTCCTCCTTAGATAGTGCATAGGCCTTGTCTATCACGTGTTTGAGAGTATCTTCATTTTTTCTTATTCTTTCCGGTGAGATTTTCTCCTTGTCCTTGTTGTGCTTCGTTTTCTCAGGGGCTTCATGCTCTATTGCCTTTTTCCCTTTGTCCTTATCTTGACGAGCTAGGTCCGTTGGTTCCTTTGCAGCATCCTTTAAGGATGCCTTTTGCTTTTGTGCTCTAGTCATCACTCCAGGAATTTCCTCAAGTTGGACTACTTGGGCACTTGGAGAGTCTATGTTGCCTTCATCATTAGTTACCGTGATCATATGCAGGAGGCAAGAGTTTCATTGTGTGCTTGTGGACGGCATTGACTTCGGGCAATCCTTTGTGTAATGATCCCTAGTCTCAAGACAATTTTTGCATGGTGGGGCATCTTCCTGAAGGGAACGCTTGCTTTGGAAGTATCCATACTCCTCACATCAGTAACACATTATAGGCTTGGGTGGTCGGTTTTGACGAGGCCTACCTTCTTGCCATTGGTGTCCTTGATTGGTGTAAAAGGTTTTCACAGAAGGTGTTCCTGTGGAGGATATAGGTGGTTGCCCTAACAAAGAGGATTGAGCTACACCTACCCATTGAGCTGTTGGTGGTTGTCTTGGTACCATATTTTGGTTTCCAAGACCCTTCAAAAAATAACAGTCCTTGGCCTCATGGCCACCCTTTTCACAAAATTGGCATGTTAGTCTCCTTGGACACTCTTGGGGGGTGTGTCCTTGAGTAGTACAGAGAGAACACCATAGTCGAGCTCTTACCTTCCTTAGTGTTTTCAATTCTTCGAGTTCTTGTCATATCTGAGCGAGACCCTCAGAGGTACTTTTGTCTTCTTCCCAGTTCTTTTGAAATTTTAAGGCTTCTAGTTCCCTTCTTAAGGCTGTCACAACATCTTCATCTTGGGAAGAAGTCTTACCTAGCTATCAGAACATCTTCATTCCTTCTTGAGAGAACACCATAATCCAACTCTTACCTCCCTTAGTGTCTTCCCTTCTTAAGGCTGTCACAACATCTTCATCCCTTCTTGAGAGAACACCGTAGTCAAGCTCTTACCTCCCTTAGTGTTTTCAGTTCTTCGAGTTCTTGTCATTATCTGAGCGAGACCTTCAGAGGTACTTTTGTCTTCTTCCCAGTTCTTTTGAAATTTTAAGGCTTCTAGTTCCCTTCTTATGTCACAACATCTTCATCTTGGGAAGAAGTCTTACCTGGTTGCATTCCAAAATGAACCCTTGTAGCCTCAATCCTAGTAGTTGCTGCTCCGAACTCTCTTAAGGTGGTATCCGGTCGCAAAAACTCTCTGAGTTTCTGTTGCGTGGACCTTGGCAAGGCTTTCTCCACCCATTTCTTGATGAGGAAATCCCTTGGTGCATTTGGTAATCTTGCCACTAGTGATCTTCCCCATGTCATAAGTTCTGAAAATGACCCTTCCACATGCAAAACTAGATTCTCACGATATCTAATGTCCTTTCCGTGGAGTTACCTGATCGGAATGTTTTCATGAATTCGGTCCTCAATGCCTTCCATGTTTGAAAATGATTCTGTGCATACTGGTTGAACCATTTGTCGGTCAATCCTTCAAGTGTTGATGGGAAGAGAGCAAGGGATGCGTCTTGTCGTTGCTATAGACCCTTGCTCTTACAAGTTAAAAGAAATCTTGGTACATGGTCTTCAGGATCTTCATTAGCATCACCATGAAATGAAGAAAATCTAATATTTATCCTCGACAGGAGAGCGGAAAGTTCCTCGGCCATAGTTCCTTCTAATCTAGAAGCTAGACTTGAGGTGGATAGACTTCTCACAGGTGTTAAACAAGGGTTCGGCCTTCTTTAATGATAGATCTTGATTGGTGTGTTCTTAGGGCTTAATTGATTCTCCTTGCTAGCTCTGGTGTGGGTCATGGACCATCTTTGAGGATTACTTCGAAGGAGGGAAATGACTAGAGTTATCCTTAGAAAGTGAATGGAGTATTGATCTAGGTTATGGGGAGGGAATAAGAAGGTGAAAGGGTCGCCTAAGAACTGAAGGATAACTGGAGTCGTCTCCCAACGGATATGGAGATGAGGGAGTCGCCAAGTTGGCTTGAGTGGGTATGAGGGGGTCGCCCTAGTTGGCTAAGAGGGAAGGGGGAGTCACCTTAGATGACTTGGTGGAAAGGAGTCGACACAAAGATGAAGCTTGGTGGAAAAAGGAAGTCGCCCAAGATGAGGTTTAGTGGCAGGAGAGAGTCACCCAAGATGAGGTTTAGTGGAAAGAGGGAGTCGCCCAAGATGAAATTTAGTGGAAAGAGGGAGTCGCCCAAGATGAGGTCTAGTGGGAAGAGGGAGTCTCCCAAGATGAGGCTTAGATCTTGAGGCTTAGTAGAAATAGGGAGTCGCCCAAAGTGATGAGGCTTAGTAGAGATAGAAAGTCACCCAAAGTGGTGATGGAGAAGATATGGAGGAGGTGAATGAGATAAGGAGTCGCCCAAAGTGGTGATGGACAAGATATGGAGGAGGTGAATGAAATAGGGAATCACCCAAAGTGGTGATGGAGAAGATATGGAAAAGGTGAATGAAATAAGGAGTCCTCCAAAGATGGAGGAGGTGAATCAAGGTGTCACTGGCGACTGTATACAGCTGAAGCTCTTAAGCCCTTCAGTGATTTCTCAAGGAGCTCTCCATAAGCCCTATCCCACCGTGCGTGTCAAATTTTCACCTATAGATGGTGATGTGTGTGGGTGTAGGGAATGCAAAATGCACTACACCTGGAGCACACTAAAATGATGCACACTTAACAACCAGAATACTAGGTACTTATCATCACTTCAATCTATACTTGTAAGATAGACACAAAAATAAGAGACATAACGAGTGACGAATCAGAGCAGAAGATATAGCACAACAACAGAATATAGTACAAGACAACAACCAAATATAACACATCAACTATTCATACCACTTGTCATATAGGCGCAAGACAATGAAAATCCCATAACACCCATCTTCTCAATCTCTAGGTATCCTCACACTAGCAAGATAGACCTCTTAGTGTCTCCACGAGCTCTAGGCCTAGAATCACAATTCCCAGATCTCTATCAGCTATATGCAGCTCCTATCTCATCTGAATCACATCGTATATCTTCTTTCGCTTGAGGCTCCTTCCTTTTATAGGTGAGGGATAGGTTACAAGAGGAGAGTATGTTACATGAGGTTTGTTACAAGGGTAATGGGAAGTTAATGCACTAAGCAGTTTTAATTGTCAGCATCGTCAGTATCAGACTTTGTCTTGTAGTGATAAGTGGTCTGGGTCCACTTGGCTATATGCTACATGCAGCTCCTATCTCATCTGAATTGCATCGTACCAGATCTCTATCAGCTATATGCAGCTCCTATCTCATCTGAATCGCATCGTATATCTTCTTTCGCTTGAGGCTCCTTTCTTTTATAGGTGAGAGATAGGTTACAAGAGGAGAGTCTGTTACATGAGGTTTGTTACAAGGGTAATGGGAAGTTAATGCACTAAGCAATTTTAATTGTCAACATCGTCAGTACCAGACTTTGTCTTGTAGTGATAAGTGGTCTGGGTCCACTTGGCGGCCTTGTCGTTCTTCTCTCATCGACTTGCCAGTGCTTGTCTCTTGGTGAATTTGGGTGTCTTGGTGCCCCTTCCTAGCACTTCGGCGTCTTGGCGCGTCTTGGCACCCAACTCTAGCCTTGCGCGTCTTGGCGTTCAATTTCAGCACGTGGGCGTCTTGGCGCCCAACTCGAGCACCTGGGCGTCTTGGCACCCAACTCCGGCCTTGGTGCCCAGCTTCGGAACTCCCTTGAAAAATTTTAATTCTACACCACTAAGATATTTAACTTTGACTAGATCTCCAAGTGTCTCAGAGCCTCTATCTGGACATAGTGCATCTATCTTTGTGTGTGCCTTTTTGTGTCTCTCTTGATACCCCCTTCAAACCCTCCTGTCTCCTTGAAGTATTCCTTTTTATAGGAAAGTGTAAGATATTACAAGAAAGGTTTGCTACAAGAGTAATGGGGGAATTCATGCACTTTGGGTAGTTTGTCAGGTGCCAGATACCAAAATTTGTCACCTAGTAGTGGCCCAACTTGAGCGGTGGTGATTCGATTCGTCTTTCACTGCCATGAGCTGCCTTGTCAAAATCTATGAGCTGCCTTGTCAAAATCTATGAGCTGCCTGCCTTTGTTAGAGCTTGGACTGATTTGTCGCCCATGGGGATTGGAGCCCAAGAAAGTTGGGTGAGTGCTGGTGTCCATGAAAGTTGGGCGAGTGCTGTTGTCCACAAAAGTTGGGCGAGTGATAATATGCCCAATCCTTTTAATGGTGGTTTTTTCCTTATACAAAAAAAAATATTTTACACCCATCACTTCCGGAAGTGATAGAGACTCAATTTGTAGAGCTTTTACACCCATTCGGGAGTGATGGAGCCCAAGAGATTTGGGAGAGTGCTGCTGTCCGCGAAAGTTGGGTGATTGCTGTTGTCCACAAAAGTTGGTTGAGTTAAAATATGCCCAGTCCTTTTTTTCCTTATACAATTTTTTCTTTTTTACACCCATCACTTCCGGAAGTGATAGAGACTCAATTCGTAGCGCTTTTTGCAAGCTCATGCTCGTGGTGTGTGTGTTGTGGGGTGTCTGTGTGAGCATGTATTCATTCTTTGTTCTATACCCACTATTGGGCACTGATGACGCTAGTGAGGACGCCATAGTATTGAGTCGATACTGTGCATAATGGAGCTGATATGCTATCTAGCATTGTGGTTGACTACCATGAGCTTATAGTTGCACTTTCATTTGAGGGTGAATCTGGTGTTTGCCTGGATTCATTCTGGTATATAATGAATATAAAACATATCATGTGAATTACATGTTTGTTTAATGCATGTCCAAAAGGGTTGCGCAACATCTTTCACAAAGACAACATTATGGCTAACTGATATCCTCTTTGTGGACGATACAATCTATATGCCTTCACAAGAAAAGAAAAAGTCAACAACTATGCATTTTACAGCCTTGTCATTGAAGTCAATGTGATTTTGTTGTGGCACTATTGAATAAACTAACCATCTTAAAATTTATACAAGAAATGAATGGATTGTGTTTGTTCCAGGCCTTGTTATGAATATTGGTAGACTGTAACATGCAAGGGGGGACACATAGCAATCTGGAAGCAAAATTTTAGGTGACATTTGGTTTTTAAACCAAATGTCGTTCCATTTTTAAGGGATTTTTTTTTTTCTCCTGATCGCTCTATTTTGCTCAGGTCTTTTTGGATTGCAAATTTATGTTTTATTCTACTTTCTACGAGCTAGGCATCATTGGCAATAGAAAAACATTCCTGTCTCAATTTGAATGAAGGTTGCCCACTATACAATCTTACAAATTTTCAACCTTGGCGATAGACTTTTTGAGCATTGTAATGCTGCTAAAACATGATATAGACATAGGGTCACAGAAACATATATGCACTAACCTTGGTTCACTTTGAGATTTGACTAAGACCATCCTTTGGAAAAGGGGTTCAATTGCTTGTTGTTTGTTATGTAACTTATACAAACATGTTTTCCAGGTGCTTGTAGATTGAGCAAAGAATGAAAACAATCAAACCAGGTATGATAAAAGTTTGTGATGCTTGAAAACCATTGCATTTTTCCATAGTCAGAAGACAATCCCCAAAGTCGACTACCTAGTCAGTTTTTGCCGGTAGAGATGAATGATAACTTTTTTTCGAGTTTGAGAACATGCGAAGGAGCTGAGGATGAAATTCAACAGGACATGATTTAACTTGTTGATTGGAAAAGTGAAGTTGACCGTGCACCATGTGATAGCGTTTTTTTTAAGGAGTAGGCTTGAGAGAGTCGAGAATAAAATGTCTCAAGGTAATAAATATATTCGCACCACAATCAAGGAGCTGACAATGGAACTCAACAGAACATGATTTCACTTGTCGATAGGAAAAGTGAAGTTGACCATGCACAATGTGATAGTGTTTTTTTTAGGAATAGACTTGAGAGAGTCGAGAATAAAATGTCTCAAGGTAATAAATATATTAGCACCACAATCAAGGAGCTGCGAATGAAACTCAGCAGAATTTGATTTAATTTGTTGATTGGAAAAGTGAAGTTGACCACAATCAAGGAGCTGACAATGAAACACAACAGAACATGATTTAATTGTCGATTGGAAAAGTGAAGTTGACCATGCACAATGTGATAGTGTTTTTTTTAGAAATAGACTTGAGAGAGTCAAGAATAAAATGTCTCAAGGTAATAAATATATTAGCACCACAATCAAGGAGCTGCGAATGAAACTCAGCAGAATTTGATTTAACTTGTTGATTGGAAAAGTGAAGTTGACCATGCACAATGTGATAGTGTTTTTTTTAGGAATAGACTTGAGAAAGTCGAGAATAAAATTTCTCAAGGTAATAAATATACTAGCACCACAATCAAGAACCTTTCATGACTATTTTATACTTGAATATATGTATGATATATGCATCTTGGCTTGATGCATCATAAATTCATGAAGCAGACTCCCTATTTCATAAATTCATGAAATAGGGAATTAGCTGAATAATGATTTGCAAGCTGTGTTTGTGTTTCCTTCTGCGATGTCAGGTTAATGCTAAGCTTTTGAGTGTGGATTAGGTATATTCATTCTCTGCAGTCCATGATTATCTTTACCGACTGAATTTGTCAAATGCTGCATGATTATCTTTACCGACTTGGTTGTATAGTCTGAAAGTAGCTAGGGATTTATGAGCTATTCCAAATGGCTGTAGACGACATTTATTTAAGCGCTTGCTAACATAACATCTATGGAAGCATTCTTACAAATCACTATTTATTTATGGTTGTTTATTATTTCTGCATGCTTCAAAGGCATTTTATTTTTAACACCTTGATGCTTAAACCAGAAGCATATTCAACTGCATTTTTTATTACAATAAACAGCGTCTTGCTTTGTACAACACACTATGCGATACACTGATACTAGATATGTAATCTTGTTGAAAATCTCTTTGATGTTTGAGGTGCTTCTGTGTCTTTCAGGTACTACAAAGCTCCAACTGGTATAAGGTTACGTTCCATGCGAGAAGTGGAGCGGTATGCTGTGCATCTTTTATGGTGCCTTGACTATTGCAGTAAATGTCAACAATAAGATATTTACGATAGTTCTGTTGAGGTTGTCTAGATTTAGGGAATGATTATGGTGCTTATACTGGGTTATTATTGCTCATTTGATTTGTTGAGGGTGGTCTGTGTAATAGCAAGCCAGATTGAGCATTTCTCTTACACTTCGTCTTCAGTTTTTTGGCAGAACATCCAGAATATGTCAGTGCTGGTGTAAAAAGAAATCAGTTCTCATTTCTCAGACCAAAGCCTCTTAACCCAAGACATGCCAAGAGAAGAACCTCAGAGAACTCTCGGGGAATGAGGGGCAGCATATCACTCACACAAGGGACCCGGTAAAAGTACAAGTTAAAAGCCATTTCTGTTATATTTTAAGGGTTACTCAATTTGTCATTCTACAGAGGCCATTTTTGTTCTTAAAGAACATTTTTCTCTGAATTTGGGAGCAATATCTGGATGGAAAGTGCATGTGCAGTTTTGTTTCTTGGCGAATTCGGATCAAGTCTGTCACCGGATAAAAAATAGTTCGTCGATTCAGGGAGAATCTGGGTGGTTTTGTTTCTGTCTCACTGACTTTTGGGTTCATGTGAAATTGATGGTGAGATTTGGCAGAGATCTGGAAATCAAGTTTCGGTACTACATCATTGTATAAGAATATGCCTATTTATTCTTGCATTGTTCATTCTGTAAATGATCATTTCTGTGCTAGATGTCCTATGAACATGCTTGTTGATGTAGAATTTTGCCACACACAGACACACACACACACACACACACACACACACACACACACACACACACACACACACACAATGGGTCAATGCAAGGTATTCTCTACAATAGCTTTGAATTAATAGAATGTAACTACATAGGATCAGAAGAAGGTTGCAGTAGCTCATTGGACATGTATTCAACAAAGGTAAAAGATACATTATCCTATTACCACTCCTGCCAATCTGAGAGTGCATGTGGAAGCAAAGATTTAAACAATGAGTTGAGCAAAAAGTAAATGCAGCAATTTAGAGTTAAATTTTCCTGAGGAACAGCTAATGGACTTACAATAATGTAAAGGCATAATATGCTTGCAATATGAGAAATGAGTGTCAATCCCTAAGTTCACTTCTTGATCATTTCTTTCCCAATTGGGGACTTGGAAAGTATTCTAATAGTTAGATTGCTGCCCTAGGTTGGATAAGTATCAATGAATGCTCTATATGTTGATGATAGTATGAAAGTGCAAGTCTCTCCTATTATATAACTTCCAAGTGGAGTTGTTCCATGCCTAAACCATCTCTAGACTTTATGTATGCTTGATCCATGCCTACATGTCTTATGTTGTAAGAACTTATTTGCAAGAAAGAAGGATGGCATCCCAGATCTTGGATTCAGCACATATTCAACTGCAAATATTGCAAGCACCTTTCCTTTTCTTGCTTCCATTGTCACCATCTTTATCATCATGGTCTGTAATGGATAGATTGCTGTCTATGATCTATACTAGGTCCTATGAACTAGTGATGCCCACATAGGATCTTATAAGATCTTTGCATCTAGAATGTTTCCTTCAACATTGTATTTTTCTCGAGGAGCTTTTAATGCTGGCCTTATCAGAAGTGGATTTTAATCCTTATAAGATTTGATACTCTCATATAGAATGTTAAGTTCGTAGGAAGTGGTGATTGAGATGTGTTCTACATATTGTTTTCTTGAGTATTAATGGATTGACATCAATTTAAATCCACAATATCTGAAAATATTAGAAGTGAATTTCAGTGATTTCTTCCCTTGTATGGAAGGATTCCATGTTGCACTCTATATAATGACTTGACTACTACAAGTCACACATCATACATCATGACAAGTTTAGAGCATTGTGTGTTAGTTCATTATGGTCATTATTTGCACGAACACACTTATTGTGGTACCTTCATCCCTTGTTCCATCATTTTTCCCTTGGGTTGCACATACACTAATAACTTTGATGGAGTAATCTTTGTACATTCAAAGCTTAATTAATAATATTATTGATAGTATATTTCAATTGCTTTTATATATGCCGATAACCCTAAAGTGGGACTTTCTTTGTACATTCGAATGCATGATCACAATGGTTGAGCAAGTAATTTTAACCTTTTGTGCCAACTATATATATAGTTTTCGGTTCATCAATACAAGCATGTCAAACTATGCTATAGGTATAGTAGAGTTCCATTGAGTATTTTGGTTCAACATGTGAGAAATAATAATCATTGGCAATGGCTGAAAATAGTGATGTGTTTTGTATATTGGTTGCTGAGGATAAGTTGGATGGTTCCAACTATCCATTATGGGCATACATGATGATGCATGTATTGGTTGCAAAGGGATTGTGGAATGTAGTGCAAGCAATTGAAATGCATTTTATCATAACTAAAAGTGTTCAAAGTTTAGGTGACATAGGTGGTATTGAGGATGTTGCAGGTTCAAGTTGTGGTTCGGTTCTTATTTTGAGTCCTCTTGCAACTCTAATTTTGACGATGTTAGGTATACCACCATCACCCCCAACCACTACAAAGCAACTTCGATGGGATGGTAGAGATGCAATTGCATATGCCTTTATTGCTTTAGATGCTTGGAGTACTCTTGCCACACCATATCACACAAGAAATGAGGTTCGTGTTGCTTTCCTTTGAAAATAATTGGAGAGTGAGCATACAAACGAAGATAATCTTATGGACAATTTCCTCAAGGATAAATGATTGGAAGGAGCAATTCTTTATTACATACGAAATTGTGTGAGAGAGTTCAATTGTGTAGATTATGCTTATTGGTTTACCTAATTCTTATTTGAGTTTTGTGTCCACTCTTCGATTGATGATGAAAGGACATCCAAATGCCTTGATTTTTGAAGATTTATTATCTATTGCATTGCAAGAAGTCCAATTAACGCATAATAAGTCTATTATGCATGTTGTAGATCAAGCCTTTATTGTTGATTGGAAGTGCATGAATAAAGGAAGTTTTTATCTAGTAAGTAGAAATTCATAAGTGAGGCACAATCAAAGAAAGAAGACAAAGATGAGGAGAAAACAAATAAGTTAAGACAATTTATGAATACTGTAAGGCAAATGATCATATAATAGCCAAAATGTATGGCTTTGGGTAATACCCTAATGGAACAATCATAATCTCATCATGCTCCTTTTCCTTCATTGTCGGTGATATGCAAAGGTTAGAGTCTCTTGTCTTCTCTTTGGAAAGCATGGAACAAGTTGAAACTCCGTTGCTTGTTAGCTATGGCTAGAAGTGGGCAATGGATGTCACATAAAATCATTCCATTTGGTTAACCATCTCCAATATTAGATAGATCAAGAATGAGAAATTTCAAAGGGATAAAAGAATATGTTCGAAGGGTGTTGAAAAAGGAAGCATCTTTGGAACGACATTAGAGGTGACTCGATTAGGCAAGAAGTTGTTGATGCAAGCCTCATATCGGATTATGAAGACTAGTGCCTCCTCGGCACATGAATCCATGATGGGGATAGGATGGAGGTTTGCGTGTTGATTTTCCATGAAAATCTTTATCCAAAGGGTGAAAACCGAGCAATGCTAATAGATTAGAAGACATCTTAAGGATGAACAAAAATCTAGACCTATATTGGAATCTTAATTGTAGATGATACATCCCTTGTCTTGGATGAAATATGAATTCAAGTTCAAAGAAATCTGGCAACCATGTTGGATGAAAGAAACCAATCCTCAGGAAAATTCTCCGTCAAGGAATTTGGACCAATGCTTAAGCTAATAAGACTTTTGATGTTATTCCATGGTACAAAATGTGTTTCAAATCACGAGAAGACATTGGACACCTCTTCTTCTCATGTCCTAAGAGCACCAAATTGTGGGCGAGTATTCAAATAATCCTCAAGTTGGACCATTATTTCAATTGGAATCATGTTCTTGCTCACCAAGACTACCGGATTTTTGGTAACCCTTTGGAATATGATCACATATGGGACCCTCTGAAAAATCGTGGGAGGAAAGATTGGCAATTAATTTGTCCCCTAGAGAATGGTCCATTGAAAAAGCCTCTGACTACTTAGGTAGAAGACTTAGAAACCATAGGAATGACCCTTTAGACCTCAAAGGGTGTTTGTATATCAAGATGAAAATCTTAAAGGCAAATGGATCCGTCATGAAGGGGACAAAAGAAGAAGCGGCCTCTTCTATACCTCTCACTCGTTTGTTGTACACTTTTATTTTATTTTGATTTAAAGTGCTTATTGAAAAAGAAAAAAGATATATACTCCCTATTCTAATCTACCATTTTAGAAAACAACATATCAATACATAAAAGAGTAAAAGCAATTAATTATAAGGAATGCATGCATGTATGTATGTATGTATGTATGCATGTATGTATGTGTGTGTGTATGTATGTATGCATGTATGTATGTACATGTGTACACACACACACACACACACACACACACACACATATATATATATATATATATATATATATATATATATATATATATATATATATATATATATATATATATATATATATATATATATATATGTATGTATGTATGTATGTATGTATGTATGTATGTATGTATGTATGTATGTATGTATGTATGTATGTATGTATGTATGTATGTATGTATGTGTGTGTAAGTATATTTGTGAGTATGTTTGCATGTGTGTATTATGTACGTATGTTTGTGTTGTTAACTTGCTATTTTCAATAGAGGGAAGTTTGCAAGAGGTTAGTTTGAAGACCTTCATAGTTGAAACTCCCTAGGGTACCACTGATTTCATTCATGAACGCATGGATATTCCTTACAAAGGGGGTTCACGAAGATTGGCCATTTTCTAGTGAAGAAGACAATTGCACCATTGAATGAATAGTTTGCTTCTACATGTGGTCCTATCTACTACATTAAACTATGTTTGCCACATCTAAACTAACACTATCAAGTGTACTTTGCATCTAATTCTAGATAATTTAACTCAAATATGAAGCTATCTAGTACTTGCCACACAAACTTGGCTAGTCTACTTCCTTATAAGTCTTCTAATTCGATATGAATGACAAATAGTTGGAAAGAGCTTCATTAAACCATTTTAAAATTCATAATCCAAAATTTTTTACTCTACAAATCAACTCATACCTTCCATCGACACTCATATAATAACTCACAAAACTCTCAAATATATTGTGAAAAAAAACATACAAAACTATAACCAAGATTACTAATTATACCACCAAAACTAGAAAAAAATACATAAACAAAACATGCAACTTTGGAAGACACATATAATGATAGAAAATAGAGGATTCTATTACATATGAAGTTACAACATTGAAGTTACAACATGGATTCAACTAATCAACATATCGATGCATCAACATACAAAGACCATCCCATCCAGACACAATAGTTAGCAATTGCCTAAGTTACTATGTTGCTATAGATGATACTTTGGGTCTTTGTTTAGAGTCGCAATGTAGAACAATGATGATTACCAATGGCAAGTATGATCCTACCCTAAGTTATCAACTACAAAGATGTGAGGGTGATACAATTATTGTGAGCAAATGATGCATGCAAATGTGAATGTGACACACAAAGAGATATGCACACATGCAAGGAAGATCAAAAGAGTGGAACAATGGAGTCTTTGCATTAAGAGAATGTGAAAATCACAAGAATGCTTTCATAAGTTATCCAAGTCAACCTCTTAAAATGAACCTACATGCTATACTTGTAGTTTTTGGGCTAGTCTTGGCTAGTTTCATATCTAATGTTTGATATAGTTAAACATTATGTTCCTAAGATCATTTAAATGTCGAAATGGCCTCCATAAAATATGAGATTTTGTATGTAGGTTCTACCTATAGAATGCAAGCTTAGAAACTCTTCAACATGGTCAAAATAGAGTCAAAACCATATTTTATAAGCGGGTAGTGATAAAAATCACTGTTGTGTGTAATGAAGTTTGGAAAAAATCAATATGGGATTTCTTCTTGTGTACTAGCTCTTCTTCTATGCTTTCTTGTACTTGCATTTGTAGTTGTGCCCATGCCTCTTCCAATACTTCCCTCCTTCTCATGTCTATCATCGCAAACAGATTCTTGTCCACAAGTGTCATCAATGTAGTTTTCAAGGAGTTGAAGGGTAGTAGTCTGTTCACCAAGACGTATGCCTTTGGCCACATTTGTCTCTAATTTTTGTGAATCAATTGCTTTGAGCATATGTGCATGTGAACTTTGTAATTTCTGAGTATTGTATTTCGTCACATGCAAAAAGGAGCAAGTTAGTGGGATTTCAGACAAATGCTTTTGAAAAACATTCCCAAAAACTTGCTGTGAAGGAATCTTGGGATGTCTATTTGTAACAGGTGAGGAGGCACTTAATCCTTCAATGCCAGACAAAGAGTTTTCTTTTGTCTCAGTATCATATTAAGATCACAAACTTAAGTCCAAATCTCCAAACTTAGACCCCCAATGCATTCACATGTGCTGTTTTGATTTTCTTAAAGATGTGGAATGTTGTCTGCATCATATCAAATATCTTCAAGAGCATGCAACAAGTGACATTAGGCATGCTACTTAACCTCTACTCCCAATACCAAAATGTGTACACCATGAATGCAATGGTGGATTAGCCTCGAGGTGGTAATCAAAATTTAGTTAATCTGAGCACCGAGATTTTTTCTTGATCTTGATGGCAAACAATTTCCGATTTCCATGCCTTTTAACCGAACCAAAACATAGGTTGTAAATTTTTATGCAAGGGTGCTATATTCCATGTGTGAAGCATCTCAAGATAGTCTTTTAAGAGGTCAAGTTGCCAATTAGGTCGGAAAAAGTTTCCTATTTTAGCTGTTGCATATTGGAGTTCCAAGTCTAGAGAAGCAAATGAACAACACAAGGAAGACGAAGAAGAAGGAGAAGAAGGAGAAGAAGAAGAAGAAGAAGAAGAAGAAGAAGAAGAAGAAGAAGAAGAAGAAGAAGAAGAAGAACCTTGGAGCACAAAACAATATTAAACATATTGCCAACCTCCTAAAGAGGGAAAAGAGTTTCCCAATGGTCCTAAGGGTGTTCATACACATCATTACTAAAGTAAACCAACAAATCCCCCCTAGGAGTGATGTGGTGAACAAGGAGCTGGCACTCAAGTATAAGGCAGTGCCAAGCTATGTGGAAAGAAATCATCCCCAAAATGAAATAAGCCCAAAGCTTTGTGAAAAGCTTCAAACTTCTCCCTGGTCGTAGTTTTTGTGAAAATTTTTGCAACATTATCTCGTGTAGGCACATAAAACAAAGTGACCTCTCCAATAGAGAATCTCTTCATGACATAGTGATAGTGCACCTCAATGTGCTGAGCATGGGACACATGGTTCCTCACAACTTCCAATGTGCTTTGTCTACTAGTAAAGATGGTGGTGGCAGAAGGCCGACCAACAAAAAGGCATGTAAGCCCCACACACTCAAGAGTCCCTATGAAAGATATGCTATACTCAAGCTTACAAGTAGAAGTGGCCATAGTAGGATATTTCTTGCTCAGCCAAGATATGTGTGAGCTAGTAATCATGAAGCAAAAAACATTAGTTGGTGCACATGTAATAACAACCAACCCAATATGATCTAGAAAGAGCATGTAGATATGGAGTTAATGATCCCCGCTCGAGATAAAAGAATCCAAGTATTCGGGTACCATTCAAGTATTAGAAGATGCACTTTATCGCCTACCAATGCTTGGCACGTAGGCAATGCATAAACATACTCATCTAAGAGATAGAAAACTTAAGATCAGGCCGAGTCATGTGTAAATAAATCAAGCATCCAACAATTTGCTCATAGAGAACAACATCAAATGCATCTCGAGCATCATGAAGACTCAACCATAAATGTGCTTCCATGGGAGTGGCAATAGGTTTGCAATCTTGATTGAAAAAACATTGCAATAATGTGCCAATATATTTTGTTTGACACAAAGCTATTCCTTCATAACTTGCACAAATTGAATGTCAAAATGATGCTATTGCCCCAAATTCGGCATCTCAAAAGAGGCATGCAAATCAGCCTTAAATTCAGAAATATTCTTCTTGTTAGGACTAGTGAGCAACACATCATCGACATATACAAGAATGATTAGAAGTACAACATCTGCACACTTAACGTAGATAGTTGGATTGTTCTCAAAACTATGTGCTAGCAAGTAGGCACATATCTTCTCATACCAAGAACACGGTGCTTGCTTCAAACCATATAATGCATTTTTGATCTACAAAATTTTTTTCATGCCCTTCTTGCACAAAACCATGAGGTTGAAATTCATACAATTCTTCATGTAAAGCACCATCCAAAAATGTAGTTTGAATGCCCAACTGATAAAAATTCCAACCATGATGAGTTGCAACTACAAAAATGCTATGAATGATGGTCATTTGATAGTGTAGGAGCAAATCTATCATGAAAATCAATGGCTCTTTGTTGAGCATAACCTTTGGCAACAAGCCTAGTCTTACACCTATGAACTATTCCATCAGAATTACACTTCAGCTTGTATACCCGTTCAGTGCCAATGATCTTTTTGCCTAGAGTCACATAAAGAGAAAGTACTATTCTTCATAATCGCATCATATTCTAGTTGCATAATAACCATCGAATTCTTTGATTATGTGCTTCATCAAAAGAAACATGCCCATTCTCATCACAAAAACAAGAGAAATATATTGCATAACAATATGATGCAAAGGAAGCACTATGAGAACTTGAACGAGTACAGTATGACAAAGGTATATCTAATTTGCTAGTTCTCAAAATTTGCACCAACCATTTAGGCATAGTTTTTGCCTCTTCTATGTCTCCCTCTCATCAAAATGTACATCATGTAAATTTGCATGAAAAATAGAATGATTTGCATCGTCCTTTGAAGCCTATAAACATTGAGAATTTTCCTCATTTGGACTAGCACTTGGCTATCCACGTGCAAAAAGAGGTAGCAAGGTTTGTTACACATCCTTTGAGCTGACATATGTCTCCTTGGTACATGAAATTAAGGGATGAATTGCATCTTCCACAAAAGTAACATCATGGATAACTAGAATGCATTTAGTCTATGGATGATATAGAGAATATCCTTTTCTTTTAGTACTCTACCCAGCAAAAATACATTTCATTGCTTTATCATGCAATTTTTTGCGTTGATGTTTAGGCACTAATGCATATGCGAGATAAACAAAGTCATGTAGGTGAGCAAGAGATGGCCTGCAACTATGCGAAGCATCATATGGAGTGATCTATTATAGTGCTTTGGTGGAACACCTATTAACTATATATACTACACATAACAATCTCAAGCTAGAAGCTATGTGGTAAAACCTCACTTTTGACCATACACATCACCATTTCCATGAGAATCCTATTCTTTCTTTCAACAAATCCATTTCGTTGAGATGTATATAACATTATACACTGATGTTTTGTCCCACACTTAGCTAGAAATGCATTAAAATCAAAAGACATGTATCCCCCCCTGAACCAGAATGAGGGGTCCCCAATTTACATGTTGATAGATTTTCAGCAATAGCTAGGAACTTTAAAGCACATAAACACTTTTGAATTTACTCTCAATGGATGCATGCATGCATGCTTGGAAAAGTCATCAATAAAAGTCATGAAATAAAGGTGGTTCCCAAATGAAGGTGTTTGCATAGGGCCACATACATCACTATGAACAAGGTGCAATTCACGAGCAGCTCAAACTGAATTATCTGTTGTGAAGAAAGAACAATGCATTTTGCCCAAAATACAACCTTCACAGACATGTTTCGAAGGTGCATAAAGTTTGGGTAGAGGGGATACCATTTTTAGACCTTTGGAGGCATAATGAACTAGAAAAATTCAAATGACCAAAATGTGCATGCCAAAGCTTTGCATCTAAGATAGCCTGAAAATCACAAACTACACATGCTAGATCATTTACAAATTCTGCATATTCTATGAGCTTTTATAGCTCAGGACCTAAAATGCTAGAAGCAATAATAACATCACCATTTGATAGATTATGAATTGTACATTCATAGCATTAATAACATCACCATTTGATAGATCATGAATTGTACATTTGTCATCAACAAATTGGACAACCAAGCCAATCTTGGCTAATGCTAAAATTGAAAACTGTTTTTTCTTAATCCCTAGCACATATAAATCATCCAAAAATCTGAAATAATTTCCATCAATAGTAGTCAGAATAATCTTTGCAACTCAATTGAGGATACAAGGAGTTCCTAGCACATGTTATAGTGTTCCCTATAGGGGTAGGCTCAAGTGAAGTGAAGAATATATCCTATGAGGTGATATGTTTGGTTGCTCCATGATCAAAGTACCAAATATCCGAGTCTACTAAAGACATACCATGCTCATGAGAAGAGGCATCATAGATGCAAACAATAGTAAATGCCCATTCTTCATTTTGAACAAGAATAGCAGACTCTGTTTTACATGTAGAGGCCTCTACAATAACCACTCCAACTACTTTCTTCTTTGCCTCCCTTTTTTTATGAAGGAAGTTTGGCAGTGCCTACTCTTCCAAACTTTAATTAATTGAGAATTCAGCTATAGAAGTGAACGTGCCTGGCATCCATGGGACCCCCCGTATCCCATGAAGCAGGGGCTACTTATAGGATACTAGAGAATTTTACAAAGAAGGTTGATACCCGTCTCATCCCCCTCATGTGGGGCCCACTTAGTTTTGATCTTGTTGCTCTCTAGGAAGAACACTCTATGATGTTTAAAGGGCGGGGGCTTCTTACAGTTGGAAATTATTTTGCCTAAAAGGAAAAGAGATTTTTCGATCGACCATTCTCTAGGAGGGCTTTCAAAGTTGGCTACACACCTCTGTTTCCACATTTTTCATAGAGTTTCCCCTCTTATAGTATTCCACAATGTTGAGGAACATCCAATTGCTTCACCCAACAAAGCTTGCTTCCGGTTGATTTTTCCCTATAAGAACATGATTCTCTCAAGGGTTTGCCACACTGATATTGATTTGGGGCATGAATAGAAGAGGTGTCCCAAGTCTTCCATGCCATGAAGGCATTGTTTGCACCACGAGGGGTTCCTACAAATTTTATTAGCTTTTACATTGGTCCAGATTCCACAATGAAGGATTTGCCACATAAGCACATACTTTTTTATCTTGATGAGGGGATGCCAAAGGGATTGAAACTTAAAGTCCCACCTCCAACTTAGCCAATCTAGACACCACTTCCTATTGAGCATGACATGAACTTCCACATCCTTCTTCAATCTCAAAATTTTTTCAAGGCTATTGCCATTGAGCCATCTCAAACCCTCAAGGTGAGAAGAGTCCTGACCTATGAGGAGGCGAGTCCTCGAGCTTTCCCAAGCATTGAATCTACTCTACAATAGATGCCATTCTTCATACTCCACTCTTTTGGCCGGATCACTATCCTCGAATCTAATCCACTGTCAAGTTTCTTGGTTCTAGAGGTGTTTCCACAAACGAAAGCCTTTGTTCCTAATCTTCCTAGCTTTTTGGATGTTAACAAACCAAGACCATTGATTCTAAATTCCTTCATTAATTGAGCCTTGACCTATTTGATGCCATTAGCATCATTCCCTATAATAATGATGTCATCTACATAGACACATAAGTAGATAACTTCTTATGTGTTCTTCTTAACAAATAAAGAAGATTCTGCCTTGTTTGCCACAAAGCCTTGGTCTTGTAGATAAGTAACACGCATATGGTTCCAAGCTCTAGGATCTTGCTTGAGACCATAGAGTGCCTTCCTTAGCTTGCATCCATAACGTGTTTTATCTTCATCTTCAAAACATGGTGGTTGTGCCATATATACTTCTTCTGATATCCATCCATTTAAGAATGTATTCTTGACATCTAACTGATATAGATTCCAATTTTTAAGCAGCAACACTTACCAAGTCTCTGATTGTTGGCATCTTTGCCACATGTGAAAATGTTTCTTGATAGTACACGCCATGAGTTTGGACAAATCCTTTTGCCACTAACCTTGCCTTGTACCTATTTATAGAGCCATCAGAGTTCTTTTTTATTTTATATATCCACGTGGATCCAATTACCTTCATGCCTGGCTTCTTGGGGATTAGATCCCAAGTATGATTTTCCTGAAGTTCTTCCACTTCTTCTTGCATACCTTCTCTCTATTCTTCCTTCTTCCTAGCCTCTTCAAATGAAGAAGGCTCTTCTATCATAGAGTCTTTAGTGATATACACATAGTGCTTAGTGACTAAAGATGTATCATATCCATACCTTATGGGCTTCTTACTTTCTCTTTGTGATCTCCTTAGTGCTTGATTTGAAGACTCTGGTATGTCTTCTAATTGCTTGAGTTTGACCTTGCCTCTTGACTTTCAAGCCTTGAAGTCAATCTAGTCTTCATCCTCTAAGTCGATATCTTCTGCTAAGTGTTGATCTTCTTGAGTGAGGGTTGGAAAATCATTTTCCAAATCATATGGTAACTTGACTTTCCTGCAATCATCTTCAAACCATGAATTTATACTAACTATAAATGCTTTGTTAGTGGGATTTTATGGCCTATACCCCTTTTGGTTCTGATCATACCCAATAAATAAATATATATTTCTCAGCTTTAGGGTCAAGCTTTCCTCTGATTTGTGAGGGGATGTGTGCATAAGAAATGCATCCAAATATTTTGCAATGGTCCAATGAGGCTCTCGTGCCATTCCATGCTTCATAGGGTGTCATACCATCCAATGATTTGGATGGAAGCCCATTGACCAAGTAGGTGGCTGTGGAGATAGCCTCTACCCATAGGTAATTAGGTAACTTCTTCTCATTTAACATAGACCTAGCAGTTTCAACAATTAACATGTTCCTTCTCTCTGCCACTCCATTCAATTCAGGAGTGTATCTTGTTGTTACTTCCCTCTTTATGCCTTTGTCCTATAGAAATGAATCAAATTAATGTGAAAATTACTCACCACCTCCATCAGATTTGATCCTCTTCAAGTTCCTTCTTGTTTGATTTTCAACTAGTGCCAAGTACTTCTTGAAACATGTAAATACCTCATCCTTATGCTTCATGAAATAAAGGATTGTACATCTACTGTAATCATCAATAAATGAGACATAGTATCGTGAACCTGAGATGGGTGGATCTTTGCCAAGACCCCACACATCAGTGTGTACAAGCTCCAAATAGTCTTCATGAATGTATCTCTTCCTGTTGAATGGTTGCCTGTGAGCTTTGCCAATTTGGAATGCTCCACATTTGTATATCATATGTTCCTTGATCACATTGGGAATGCCAAGCACACTTTGATCCCTACATACTTGCTTCATATTTCTTTCTCCTATGGGTCCTAGCCTTTTGTGCCATATTTCTAACTCAGATAAGATTTGATCTCTATAATTGAATAGTGCTATGTTCCTTCTGTCTTCAATTTCAAATGTGAATAATCTACCAGACTTCTCACCTTTAGCAATCCTCTTGAAGCCTTGTTGGGGGTCTTCCACATTTGATCCATGCTTAGTGAATCTGACCTGTAAACCTTTCTCAAGAATATACCCAACACTAATTAGGTTTTTGGTTATAGTTGGCAGATACAAAACTTTACTCAAATGTTTCATGCTACCATCAGATATTTTGACATTTCCAATTTTCTTGACTGAGTGTTTAGTATCATCACCTGTTTGTACTTCATGCTTCCCTTTGGGTTCTTCAAGATCATATAATAGAGCTACATTTCCAGCCACATGATTGGAACAACCTGAATCAATGTAGAAAAGATGCTCATCATCTTTACCTTCCTTGGATGTCATGTTCGTGATGAGTAATGAGTCTTATTGGTCTTGAGTATAGTTGTTGTAGACCCTTCTTCTTCTTAAGCCTCCTTGATAATTGTTGTTGTTGTAGCCTTGATTGTAGTTATGGTTGTAGTTGCCTGCACCATTGTTGTATCTGCCTCTTGATTGCCCATATCTACCTCTATGGAAGCCTCTTCCCCTTTGATTCCTAGTATTCTTGAATCATTCTTATGTGGTGTTCTTGTTAAGAAAACAAATGTTGCAAGGTGAATTATTGTAGGGACTCCACCTACCTTGCTTTCCTCCTCTGTCCCTTCCTCTAGCACCTCTTCCTCTTCTTGCATAATTAGCTTGAGAGATAGTAGCGTCTCCTTCATGCTTCTTGCTTTTACCTTTATCCTTAGCTTTATTCTTATCTCTATAAAGGGCAGAAGATTGGTTACATCTAGAGTTGCCACCATTCTTGTTGAGATTTGTCTCATGGGTGAAGAGTTTCCCCATCAAGGTGTTGAGGTCAACTATTTGCATATCCATGTAGAGATCCATTGCTGTGGTGAATGACTGCAACCTGTCATCAGACTCGATTCCATTAATGATCTCCCTCACTAGGTGTTCTTCTTCTATCTCCTCTCCAATGCTTGCAAGCTGGTTAGCCACATCTTTCATCTTGGTTACATAATCAGCCACTCCTTGCTTTGGTTATTTCTTTAGAGTTGTAAATTCCATCCATAACTGATTATTTCTAGCTCTTGTATTTGAGGAGAAATATGATGAGAGTACTTCCCAAGTCTCGTGGTAGGTCTTGCAATTCCTAAAATGTGGCAACAAGAAATCAGAGATTGATTCTAGTAGATATGACTTGGCAAGAGCATCCTTTGGACACCATGTGGTCAACCTTTCTTGCTCTTCCCTTGTAGGTTGTTGCTTGCTCCTGAAGATTTGCATCTCTTCATCTCCTGAGATGTATCCTTATAGACTTCTCCCTTGAAGGTAGGCCTGCATCCTAAGTGACCATGCTGAGTAGTTGTTCCTGTTCAATTTATCAATGAAGGATGGAAATCCATTTCCCATCTTGATTGTTGTTGCTCTGATACCACTATTGGATGAGATGGTGGATATTCACAAGAGATGATGTGGTGTTGCTAGATCCTGCTTAACACCTACTAAAAATGATGGCTTTAGCTTGCTAATGAACACAAATGCTCACATATGTTGCTTGGAAGATGATTCACTAATTGATGGATCAAAACAGATATGTTGGAGATGATCCAAGAACAAAAAACTTGCTATTTTCATTCTTACACCTATTGAGTGTTTTGAACAATTCTTTGAGCACAGTATAGCAATTGGCTTAATTCCTTTTGGTGAACTCTAGTTAACTTAGTAAACTATTAATAATGAGTGATTTCATAAAAAATAATGGACTACATGAAGAGAAAGATGTTTAGCAAGTCATAGCTCCATCCCGACATTCTCAGGCTACAATAGTCATTAGACCAGTGAGCAAAGCTATATTAATATCTCACGATCTAGAGAAGCAATGCTAATGAAACTTTGTAGACGTGTAAAAGACAATATGCTGAATCTATCATGCTTTAAATCATGGAAAATGATCAACTACACATTGAGAACAAGCTCTAAGAAGATCACTATTCTGACGGAGTTATAATAGAGAAGGAAAATAAGAATTTAATGATCATATATGTATTAAAACATGTACAAATACAGTGTCATTGGCAATCATACATTGCTCAATGTGTGAGAGGTGATTGACCTATGAGATAATCTCTTACTTCACAAGGAATGTCCTTCAGAATGATCTCCCAAGCTCAAGATGCACGTAGGTCTTTTTTATCCTCATCTTATAGTCATGTTTGGAGCCAATGTTTGAATTCAAATTCAAACTTCTACCTAAAAGGTGAACCTTAAAGTGTAGGATAGATTCCCTCATCACTCAACTACTAATTGATTCGTGATTTTAGAGCTTCCTAACTCCACCTGGATGTAATCCAATTTTACAAGGATAAATGTGAAGGATTTTTACAAGAGGTTGATTATACCAAGCCTTGCATAAGTCGTGCCAATAAATCAAGCATAAGCTAATTAACCAAGTATGTGGGCTTGGGTTTGATTTCACCAACATATATCCCTACTAAAACACAAAGCTTGATCTCTCCCAATCATTCAAGATCCAAGATCCAAGATCCTAGAAGACAAGTTATGGCCTTCACATTGGTATTCTTGTGATACCTTTAGTGTCGGGATATGGAAATCCAAGGGTAGCATCGCATGTTTCCCAAAGACCATATAAAAGAGGGTGGCATGGACCACAATCTTATAGGCCTCATAGGAGGCCCAACTAGCATGATGTAGCTATTTGCCCCAATCAAAGTGTTTGCTATTGACAAGCTTGGTTAGCACATTGCATAGAATCGTATTTGTACTCTTGGCCTATTCGTTTGCCTCTAGATGATACATGGCTGACTTCTTATGTATGAGCATGAACCCTTGAAGTAGATATTCAATGACCTCATTCAAGAAGTGAGTGCCTGGATCTCTAATTAATTTGATGGAGGGTCCATTTCTCATATAATACATTCTGAAATAAGATTTTTGGCTTCATATGTGCATCATTCTTGCATGTAGCCAATACGTCTACTCACTTGGTTAAGTAATCCATGGCCAGAATGATGTAATCTACATGTGAACTCCTTGGAGGGTGATTGATCAATCGTATGAAATCTATAACCCGCTTAGAGAAGTCACATCCTCGCATCATCATTCTCAACAACATCTCATTGCATAAGATATGATATTGTGCTCTTTGACAAGTGTCATAGAATTTCACATAGGTACCTGCATCCATGCGAAGCATATGCCACCAAAGGCATAAAAGCAAGACGGACTTGATCACCTTTTTAGGTCCAAAGTGTCCAGGTAAAATGCCACTCTGTGTAGTTTCTAGGATCTTCAAATAATTTCTCTCGTATACACATATTTTCAAATAATTATCTTTGCATCTTTAGTACAAGTTATGTCCAATAAACACTTAATGTTGAGCTTCTTGAGGAAGACTTCATTTTCTAGCTAGAGTAGCCTCCGAGAGAAAATTTCTTGATCTTAAGTACTCCACCAATGGAGTGCTCCATATTGATGCCAATGAGATGTGGTAGAGAGTAGCATGCTCCATTGGGGGTCTATTCATGCAAGTGGACATTGTTTCAAAATTATGTGTACATCTGTTTCCATTGTGAACCAATACACACCTAAACATCTAAGATTTTTCAAGATTTGTTGTTTGGAGTGAAGATGGACTAGCTATCCTACATTTGTTGTAGCAGCATCATTGAGTCAAGGGATTTATCAATTGACCATTCTTTTGAATGGTCATTGAAGGTGGTCGTACATCTTTCTTTCCATATCTTCCAAAGCACTTCCCCTTGATGGTATTACACAATGAAGAAGAGCAACTGATTGCCTCATCGAGTAATGATTAGTTCGAGTTGATTTGATCCTGTAAACTCCTCCTGGCAAGTGTGCCTACTAGACCAAGTGATTCTTAGAGCAAGAAAGAAGACATGACCAAATTCCTCTCTACCACCATCATAACATTTACCCCACGAAGGTCCCTACAAATTTTGCTAGATTTGACATTGGTCCAACTCCCCTGTCAAGAATTTAATAAATAAGAACTGAATTTTTGCTCTCAATGAAAGTGTGCCACTAGTCCACAAATTCAAATTGCCAAAAGATATAGAACCAGCTTAGGCACCTTCTTTTGTTAAGGGAAATATGCCAATCGAAGTGCGTAATGAACCTTATCTCCCTTCAATATGAGGAGGATCATGTCCAAGCATGAGGTGGATCTTAGAGTTCTCCCAAGAATTAGTTCCATGTCTTATTAGGCACCAATCTTCATAGTCAACTCTCCTAGATGGGTCAATGTATTTGAATCTAATCTTATGTCTTCTCTGCTGATTCCATAGATGTTTCCACATAGAAAATCCTTTGTTTCATAGCTTCTTAGCCCTTTGGATATTATCCACATCATTTTCTTTGATTCCCTTAAGAGGGAACCAAATAGAACGTTTTGTCTAACCCTTGCATCCCACCTACTTTGTTCATTGAATTTGATGTGCAGTTTCATCTTGTTGCAACTCTTCTACAAGGAGAAAACTAAGTTTGAACCTCTAGGGGTCACAAGAATAGGAAAAACAACAAAGTGAGAAGGTCTTGTCCCTTCCAACTTGGAAGCCCCACAAGCATAAGAGAAGATATATTTCTAAAAATCAATTTCATAGAGGAAGCTTTCGATTTGCACTGCACTTTAATTATCCACTTGGTAACCAACTTATCTTCCATTTTCCAAACATCTAGAATGTCCAAACCACAAGAGTCTTTCTAGCTAGCACAAATGACACATTTGATTTTGGGCACACCTCTCTTATTGGGATCACAATCCAAAGGGAATTTTTGAAAGTACTTTCCAATTTCACTAATTGTTTGTCTTTCAGTCTCTAACAAGCCAAAAAATAGATAATAGATGAAATCAAGAAGGTATTGATTACCATGGCACGTCTCATTAAATTGAGTTGCATTCTCTTCTAGTAAGCAAATTTATTATCAAGCTTGGTGAGAACCCAATTCCACCAGTAACCCATGGAAAAATAAAAAACCATTGGAATTCCAAGCAGATGCAAGATTTGACAATCGGGAGCTCTTGACGTCCTTGATCAACCAAAAATGGGGGGCTCCCCAAATACCTTGATAGTAGTTTTTAAGTGATTTTTCCAGAGCGAGAAGCTATATAGAAACCATTTAAACATTTCCAGAAGGTGGTGATCCTATTAATTTCATTATGCATAGAAGCATTCGTGTTCTCGATGAAGAGCCTCATTAACATCATATTTTGGCTATGTGGAAGCATAAGTCCCTAGATTTGTCCTGGCTAGGCCTGATGGTTAACCAACCAACTAAGGCCATCAGTGGAAATCACAAAGAGGAGTGGCACCAGAAGCAACCCCATGTAATAGAGAGCTTTAATCTAATCACCTTTTAATTTAAGTTAAGGCATTCTCCAAAAGCATTGTGATAACCTTGATGAACTTAGAGCCACACCCCTGATCTTTTAGGCATTGAAGAATGAAGTCCCACTCAAGATAATTGTAAGCTTTGCCAAAATTGATATTTGAAGAGGATATTTTGAGAAGAGTCCTTAGCTGATTCATTTCATTCCCACACATCAATGAAAACTTTTAGGATGGATCTACCCTTAATGAGCCCTTTTTTATCCTCACTGATCCACGAGCGGAGATGGAGCACTACACGATTAGCAAGGACCTTTGCAAAGATTTTATATCCGATTTGCAACATAGTGATAGGCCTCCAATTTTCTTTTTTTTTTCTTTTTTGTGAATCAATTTAATCACACCTTCATTGAGAAATTTTGGCAAAGCACTGAAGTGTAGGGTTTCTTGCTAGACCAAACGAAGTGCATTCACCAAAACACTCTTGAATGTGTTGAATAATTCATTGGTGAGTTTGTCCAAACCCGGGCTTTTACCATTGTGCAATGAATCAATAGCTTCAACAACCTTTGTGACATTGATGGGAGCATCAAAAATTTTTCTGGTTCTAACTCTAGAGATGGAGGCCGTGTACTCATGCCTGTGAGAAGAAAGAGGAATGGAATACCCCCAAGAGATGAGTGAAATGGCTCACAATTAGTTCAACATTATCTTCATTAGTGGTACATTCCACCCTATGGTTGTCCATCATGTACAAAACCTCTTTCTTAAGCCATTTCTTCTTCACAAGTTTGTTGGAGTTTGAGGTCTGCAGAAGCACGCGAACAACACAAGGAAGAAGAAGAAGCTTGGAGCACAACACATGATACTGAATGTATTGCTACTAGAATTTACAATTGAAATCAGAACATATAAAAAACTTCTTGAAGAAGTTCATATTGCTGTCGATGATGGTAGATTGTCTTCTTAGAGACTTCTCACTTTGGAAAGGCAGATCCGATTAGTCCTGTCAGGAAAAGAGGAACTCATTCTAAGAACTTTTATCAATCCATGTCATAGTGATATCCTGGACTATGGTTACCAAGAAAATTTTCTTACCTTAGTTGAAGAAATCAGTGCTAGAAGATCAGCAATTTGTGAATTTCAACATGTTCTTTGGGAAATACCAACCATTGTTGAGAGGCATAGCTGTAAATCCAATTCCATGATGGCAATGATAAGGGCTGGAAGCAAAGGATCATTGTCAAACTTGATACAATAATGTGCATGCTTAAGTTTATAGTCTGTAAACGGAGAGGAGTTGTTGTTTTCTGACTTTCATGATGGTTTGGCAATGATTCATTCTTGCTTTTTAGATGGTTTAACCTCCAAAGAATTCCTTTATCATTTAGTGTCTTCCTGAAAACCTGGAAAAGGGTATGGAGCTGGGGGGCCTGGAGAACTTTTTCGAAAATGTATGTATGGGTTAAGGGAAGTGTATTTAGCATATGATGGTTCTCTTTGGACACGAACAGATAATCATGTAATACAATTCAATTATGAAGTTTTGGAGAATATCAAAGAGGCAGGCTGGAAATCAAAGGATCCGCAGAGTCCTGGCCTTGGTTGAGAGCCTATTGGTGTACTGGCCATGACATCATTGATTGAACCACTTTATAGTTATGCATTTATCCAGTCTGCACCAACAAAGAGTAATCCCATTGAATAGCTAAAGGTAATCTTTGACAATTATGATCTCTTCTTATGGTTTTGATTTTAATGTAATGTTGTTAAAGCATAATTGGTTTTTGAGGTAAGACAAAACAGAGAAAACTTTGGGAAGTTCGATCATCATGATTTGTTTTCCCTTCTCATTTTCTAGGAGACCCTTCTAAGATGCTCCAACACATTTTTGAAAGGCATAGATCACAAATCCATTCTTGCCATTTCTTCGAACACAATAAAGAGGAAAACTGATCCAGCAAGGGTAGCACTACAGATTCAGAGACATCTTCACTGTTTCACACTTGGAATGTTACCAGTTAAGACCATGATAGAGTTACCTACCATCATCAAAATGTTTGTTAGCCCCTTTTTTTTCTTTCGTTCATAAAATACTATTTTAAACTTGAAGAAATCATGCATTTTTATTGCAACACATACACATACACACACACATATACACACACACAAACATACACACATAGACACATACACACATAATGATGCATACACACATATACACATGCATACACACACATATGCATACATACATGCATACACATACACACATAGACACGTACACACACATAGACACGTACACACACATAGACACATACACACACATAAAAAAAAGTTTGATTTCTCCCGGCATATTTGTGTCGGGATAAACACGTGAGAGCAAGAAGAGAGAGAGAGAGAGAGAGAGAGAGAGAGAGAGAGAGAGAGAGAGAGAAGGCTGAGATTTCTGAATTGTTGGATTTAAGTCATCAGTTAATATCTACCCAAGGAGGCCAAGCTTTACTGAAATTATCTCAAGATGACATCCTTTCAAGCCATTTGATTTTAGAAAATCATTTTTGGCTGCTAAAACATGAAATTCAATACAACGTTGAAGATGGTGATATTCTTCATGTTCTTGTTCGTGTTGCGGTTCCTACTGCACCTAGTGCAGAGCAGATTCATTGGGATGGCAGAGATGCTCAGGCACATGCATTGATAAACCTGTCTATCAAATGTGCCAAATTGGTTGCGAAAGAGGCAAGGAAGAAAGAGGCTTGAATGGTTGTTGTAAGGCCTCTACACCCAAAACAAAGTTTCCTAATCTTGTGCAGAATGAAGAATGGGCATTTACCACTATTTGGAGTTATGATCCATCTTCTTATGAACAATGTATGTCTACAGTAGACTCAGATGTTTGGTACTTTGACAGAGGGGCAACCGAACATATTACCCCATAGTGCAGTTTCTTCACTTCACTCAAGTCTTCCCCTATAGGGAATACTGTCACATGTGCCAACAAATCCTCTTATCCTGTTATGGGAGTTGGTAAAATCATTCTAACTACTGCTGATGGTAGTTATTTTACATTATTGAGCGCTTTATTTGTGCCAAGGATCAAGAAGAATATGTTTTCAGTTTCAGCTTTAGCCAAGATTGGCTTGGTTGTGAAATTTGTTGATGACAGATTGTTGCAGAGCTAAAGAGAGCACAAGGCAGAGAAAAAGACAGACCCCAAAATTTTTCCGATTTGGACACCATATTTTTGTATCATAACCATTCTTGTAATATATTTTCCGTTGTAAATGCACTAGAGGAGTCCTCTAGATGCACCCCCTCAGAAGATTAGAAACTTACCCATATAAAATAGTAGGAAATTAGTCTTTTAGTGAATAAAGTGCCGGTCCCTTGTGTGAAAGGACCATTTTTAGGGCACAAGTATATAAGTCAATTTGTGACTCTTTGTAAAGACTTTTTGCCATTGTGAGAAGAGGGAGCACAGAAATTCGAATTTGTGTCTTCTTCACTCTATATCTTCTTCTTTGTGAGCTTGTATGCATGTGTATTGCTTGGAAAGAGTGTTAGGAAGTGTTGTCTATCCATGAAAGTGTTTGTTTGCTGTTGTTAAGGTGTGTGCGAAGTGTAGGAAGTGCTGAAGTGTAGGAAGATTTTCCCGCGACTCCGTATTTTGCTCATAACTTGAAGTAGGAGTGTCAGAATTGAGTGAAACCACTGCCATTGGATGCGTCTTCTCGAGAGCTTCGAAACGCATATGCTATTGGCTATATTTGGAGTTCGGAGCTGAGAGAAAAGTCCAAATTACTGACGGCTGCTGCACCAAGTATCGTGACACCATGACCGACAGTTGAAGCTTGTTTGGATTAGTCTTTGCCTTGTTTGCACTCTTTGAGTAGTTCATTTGCATTGATCATCACTTGATTGCATGTCCTCATACACTCGGCTAGGTTTGTATACTCATCGGATTGATAATTAAAGCGTGAATCCCCACTATATGCACTTGAGGGGGATTGAGGTATAGTCTCTTTCTCCACAAGTCCCTAAGTTAGTACTTAGGTCAACACGTTTTTTGGCGCTGTTGCCGGGGAGTGTCGAATCAAACCGAGGCATTCGTGTGATGGTAAGTAGCTTTTTGCATTGAAGCGAGAGGAGGAGTGGTGATTTTCTCTTCTTTGGTAAGTCACTTTCAGCTGCACTTGCTACTTCTCATTCTTGGAGTGTGTGTAGTGAGTTGTTAGTCTAGGGAAGTGAGTAGAATGAGTAGAGTAGGAGGAGTAAGGGAGTAGGCTAGGTAGTTAGAGTAGCTTTCACTCCTTGTTTTGTTGTTTTATTTTCAGCAAGTAGGAAAAGCCAAGTATAAAAGCCAAAAAAACTGCCATTTGAAAATCACTTGTCTTGTAAGCAAGTATCGTGAGAGGAGCTGCCGAGTATCGTGTCTGACCAATACAACGATCGGGAGTTGTGCTGAGCAAGAGGGGGTGTTAGGAGTGTTGGGAAAGAGTATCCAAGGTAAGCAAACTCACCTCTTACTCATAACTTCTCAGGAAATCAAAATTTTCAGAATAGAACGATCTGCGTCAGGTATCGTGGGAAACTTACAAGGGTTAAAAAGTGTGCTTGGAGTGATACAGAGAGAGAGGGAAGGGTAGCAAAGCATAGAAAACAAGTGCATTGAATCAAAATCTAAAAACCTCTCAAAAATTTGGAAAAAAAGGGTCAAGTATCGTGTTCTCCCGCGGTCGAGTATCGTGATACTTAGCAAGTATCGTGATCTCCTGTGGTTGAGTATCGCGATATTTCCCAGATATCGTGTATCGCGTTGCAAAGATCACGATACTTTGCAAAGATCGTGTATCGTGTTGTCACCGATCGTGATACCTACTGTGTATCGTGTATCGTGATCTATCGATCGCGATACTTGAGAAGTATCGTGTATCGTTTTGAGCCAAGTATCGTGTATCATGTCTTCACAGATCGCGATACTTCTCACCGATCGTGTATCGTTTTTTTCAAAGTATCGTGTATCGTGGGCATCCAGAGATCGTGTATCGCGATACCTATCAAGTATCGTGTATCGTGCATACAGCGATCGTGATACCTATCAAAGATCCTGTATCGTGGTCCATCGATCGCGATACTTGCGAAGTATCGTGTATCGTTTGTGTTCAAAGATCGTGTATCGTGTAACTTTGAAGTCAAGTATCGTGGCTTGAAAATTTCATTTTCAGTCAATTCCCAGCTAAAAGTTTTCTAGAATTCTAATCCATAGTGAAGAGTTCTAGAAGCTAGAGGTTAGCAAGGACTGATCAGAGCTGTGAAGTGGATGAACCTGAGATCTGGAAGAACCCTAGGAAGCCGAAGAAGTGTAATCTCTTCTATAGGTAGTGTAGCCGAGCCAAGTAGCCGTTCACATTACTCGGAAACCTCCAGTGAGTCAGAGGAAGAAATTCCCATGGCTTCAGAGGATATGCAGAACACAGTACCCATGAATGGCATGATGTCAATCATTGAGGGAGAGTACCGGACCTCCGGATGGTATGAAGACCTCGAGCAAGTGAAGGCACAAATGTGTGAGTGAGAAGCACACTAACATGCACACACATACACACACACGCGCATACACGCAAGAACAAAGAGAGTAAGACAATGGAATCACTTCTATTGCAACCAAGTTCGCATACAAGCTCAAAATTACAAGAAGCTCCCCTAAAAATGAGCTCTCTAGCTCTATTTATAGTTTTTTACTAGCTTTGGCCTTGTCCAGACCTAGTGTCCGGCCTAGTTAAAAATTAGGTTCTAGGGCTTATTTGAGGGCTCAAACGAGATCTAAAAAATATGAAAATTGACAGGCAACTACTTCTAAGGCTCCCCAAGCTCGAGGACTCCTCGGCTTGTACAAAATGGAGCTACAAAAAGGTGAAATGATATTTACAAGGGTTTTTAGTGATAAGAATCACTTTTAAATGGTGTAGGGGTTTGGAAAAAAAATAAAGGGTTGCCTTAGTGCTAGATCTGCATGTATTCCCGTATTTTCTTCTTCCCGTATACTGCCAACACTCTCCCCCCCCTAGCGTCTGTCGCCTCTGATAGACCTTTGATCTGTGGTTTGGTCAATATAGTCTTGGAGAATGTCAGCTTCCACATCATGTTCTTTGATTCGCAGCCCTCGGATCAGGTCTCTCTGAAGGGTATTCCAATTGACTGCGCCCGGTATGTCCGGATGTGGCGTTGTGTAGAGTTCTGAGTGCATCGTTTGTTCGCATGCAAAGAGGTGTAACAAATGGGTGGGCCTTGGCGCGAACACCTCTGAGTGTGCTTCCCAGAACCCTGTGGTGAACATATCATCGAAAGTTTGCTTGTAGCAGGCAGGGAGATATCTGATGCGTGCGTGCCATGCATAAGCAATGTGTATGCTCGGGGTGGTGCTCATATCATATAGCAGGTCATAATTACCATTAACAAACCCGGGAATCGGAGGTTGAATATGACATACATTGCGGAAAGTTTTGAGCACAACCTGCATCATATCGAATATCTTGAGCATCATCTGGGCAGCTACATCTGGCATGGGGTGGAGGCGTGGCATCCAATGTCTGATGGTTGCTATCATGTATGATACTGTGGGGGTGCCGGTTGGGGGTGCAATGGCGGGGTAATTGAGCCATTCTTTATAGTTTAATTTGTTCTGAACCTTGATGGCGAAGGCTTTCCATGATCTTCTTCTTTGTACTGGCCCATAACAAGGGTTATACTTCAAATGCATGGGAGCGTGATCCCATGTTCTAAGCATTTCCGGGTATGTTTCAAGTAATCTTTGCCTCCGAGTAGGTTGGAATATAGCCCCTTTTCTGGCTGTCTCTGGTATATCTTCTGGTTCGAACTGGGTGGCGAAAGTAGGGCACTTGTTGGTGACTCTTTTGATCTCTGCGTTGTAGTCGGCCAACAATACAAAATATGGTTTATATTGTAATTCTGAGCTCGTGATGAGTCGTCTAGGAGCAAGGTGCCTGAAATACTCAGATTGAAGTATGGTTTCCTCAATGGCCTTCATTGCTAGCATCTGAGTGGAGACACGTTCCTGATGAGTTTTCTCCATTTCTTCTACTTGTTTCATCCAGGCTGATGGGGGTTCCTCATAGGTATCTTGCCCTTCCTCCGTGATTCGTCCTCCTGGAAGTGGTTGAGGCTCATAGTTCTCTTCAAATGCTTCCTCCACTGGAATAATAACTGCTTCTTCTTCTATGGGTTGCTCAGGTGGGGAAGGAGGTCGTTTATATTGTAACAACTTGATTTTCAACTCTGCAATCTGTTGCCGTAGCTCAAGTACCTCACTGTTCGTTGAAGGTTCAGGTTCTGGCGAAGTAGCGGCATCGACCGTCTCTTTAGGTGTGGGTGGGTGTGTTGTCGGTACTTTGGATCTGTGTAGTTCCTTTATCTGGTCCGCCAACTGATCATGGGCTTCCAAGAGGGTTGCATAACCTTCTAAAACCTGTTGAATATGCTCTGAGGGGACAGCTTGGAATTTTGCAGGGTCTATAGGTGCTCCCGGGGTGTTTTCCATGGCCGCTTCTAGATTTTCCTGGTTTTGTTGCTATAGCCTTCTGTTTTCTTCTTGAGCCGCTGCTAAGTGGCGACGAAGTAGAGTCATGTTTCTTTGTAGTCTAGCATTGCGGCCCAACTGATCTCTGAGTTGTTCCTCCATAGCTTTACCTGTCGCTGTATACTTAGCTTCCAGTTCTGCATTCGATTGTTGTAGGGTAGTCACTTGGTGTTGTAGTGTTGTATTACCTAGTTCCAAGGCATCGACGCGTGCCTGGAGTTGAGCCGAGAGATTGCACAGCTCTAAGTTATTTTCTTCCAATAACTTATACCCTTGCTTAAGCTGAGTGGCCGCTTCAACCATGGTGTCTAGTGCATTACTAAATGATGTGGATGCATGGGTAGAGGTGGAACATGCAAAGGGTCGGGAAATGGGAAAGGGAAAAGTGGATGATGTGCCTATGAGTGAAGTGAAATGTGATGATGGTGGAATAGACATGGTGGTGGGTGCTCCTGTGGATGGTGAAATATCCATGGGATCGGATGTGATAGTGTGTGAAGTGTGAATTGTGAATACGGGGACAGTAGGTGGTGTGTTAGTGGTGGCAGTGAATGTGGGGGAGTGGGGTTGGGGAAGGGACTTTTTATTATAATTCTCAACTTGTTGGAGTATATTTACAAGGTTTGTCCAGAATGAAGGTTGGGTGACTTTGGTTGATTCTGAGGGGGTTACAAGGGAAGTGGTGGATAGGGTTTGGGAGGGGGGAAATGTATGGGTGGATGGAAATGGATGGGATAAGGTCTGGCTAGTGGCAAGTGGTTGTCCAAGGGCGGGGAGATAGGAAGGGTGACCTATTATGGTTTGATCGGTGGCAGGATGACCTGTGTGGGGTTCAAAAATTTGGGCGGAAGTGATGGATGTGGGTAAAGGGAAGGATGTAAAAACGGAGGTGTGTACAATGGTTTCACCATGGGTGGATATCGGTTGTTCAGAAAGACTAGTGGAGAAGGGTTCTGAGGGCTGGATGGAAGGTGACGGTGGAGATGGTACCTGTGTAGTTACATCTTGTTCATCAGTGGGACTTGGGCTAGTCATGTGAATATCCTCTAAAATTGTGGTAGGCAATGCGGTAGAGACTTCCATTTGAATCATTTTTCCCCGCCGTGGTCGTGTATCAATCCTTCGTTGATCATAGGTAGGGTTCTCCCGATAGACCATTGTCCTCATTGCTTCCCCGATCCCACATGTGTCCGCCAACAGATTCAATGATTCAACAAAATGTGAGTCTACATTCTCGGCTTGTAGCATTTGGTTCACTAGGGCTCTATTCGCCTCTTTTGTCATCTTATGTCTTCTCTGTATCTGCTTGATTGTCTTGTATAGCCGTTTGAGTTGTGCCGTGTAGGCAGGGGCCTCCTCTTCACTCTCCTCTGGTTCATTTCCCCGTTCTTCTTCCTGATTTTGTGTGCTTGGCTCATGAGGATATTGTGCCTCATCTCCCCAATGTACCCTGCTTGCCTCGCCCTGTGGCTGTTCTCTTCGGAATGATGATCCCGGATCGGCATTGTTAGGAGAACCTTCACTATGAGATAAGTGGGCCGTCTGCAGGAATCTTTCAAAATCAAAATTGGGATCCTCAGTTAAGGTGGCCATAGATGCAAACTCGGCATCGGTAGGTAGTGGAGGGGCGGATGGAGTGGGCTGTACCACGTCCCCTGATTGAGCTCCTTGGAGCTGTATCGTGAAAGGTGCTACGTGGGCTTCTTCTCTAAGGGAAGCTTCCGTTGTGGCCTCGTGAGGGATCATGACCTGGGAGAGTGATCCACGCATTCGTTTTGCCGGTTGATTCCCTGACTTCCGCCCCTTGAAAAACTCCAATTGTGAGTATTTAAGGGCCCTGGCTATCGGCATGTCATATGCAAGACATCTATAAATAACTCTGGTAATCGCACAGCAGCCATGTAATGTATGCTTCCTCACACCCCGCTTGCCTGCTTCATACAATTGATCCAGAATCCATACAGGCATCTTAATTGGCAAGCTTCCAGTCTCTGCTAGATATAATCCATACCATATCTTCTTGTGAGGTTGGGTAAAGCGGTCTTGAGCTGGAAATGCGAAGTGTTGAAGGCACATTTGCAGGGGTATGGCGATGTTAGGGGTGAGGGCACACGTTTCTTTCAACTTCTTGATTCTGTTGCTCTTCATTGACTCTGGTATCAAGGGATCGCGATCGGAAGGCACATGGGTGCCATACATCTGAAGGGCTTCCCTGATTACAGTGGTATTTAACTCAAATTTCTTCATTTCTTCTTGGTTTGAGAGGGAGGGTACCCAGAATGTGCCTGAATGATCTTTATCTCCTGTCAGCTTCAGTGTGGCAATCAGGTAGTAGCACCTAAGAAAATCTGGTTTAGGCAAAGCTGCACTAAAGTAATCTTGCAATCCCGCTTTCTGCCAAATATCCTGAAGAGGAGCTGCATTTTGTAATGTTTCAAATTCTCTTGAGAAGAATTGGCATGTCCACCATACTCCTCCGAATTCCAACTTAGACTCCCAGATGTGGTCCGCATCTCCCAATTCTCCTGGCATCTCATTGAACCAATGAGAATGCCCTTTTACTCTTTCTATCAGGCCACTTGGTGGATCTGGGATAGGAATTCTTCTCACATTCAAAAGCTCTTCAGGCCTTGCTGTCAGGGGAGCTTCCACAGGCATGGTGTCCCAATTAATTTGAGTGCTAGTGCCTGCCTGGGAGCTTGTTCCTGCTGTTGCTGCCATGAGACTCCTTGTAGTAGTTGATGCTTATCTGCTAGAAGAAGAAGGGCACATTAGTGTTGCATAGGAAACAAGATGTAATAGTGTTCCCTCCACAATACTAACATGACAATCTAGATGGTTAGTGGTTAGAGGTGAAGTGTTTGTGATAGATGTGAGTGGTGGTTAGTGGTTAGTGTCATCCTAGATGCATGCTTTGGATATGCAGGTTACGCAGAATGCACCTATTTCAGAGTGGATGGATTTACAAAATTGGGTCTGGGGGTTTGATACTGGTTTTGATTCGCCAAACTTTGATTGAGGATTTGTAGTTCTTAGAGATGATGACAGGTAAAGATTTATGAACTAGATTGGGCTGGATTTGGGACCTTTTGGGTACCCATTTCCAGACGTTTCTCGGTGTGACCAAAGGTATACTAGTGTGGGGTGTAGATATCTTCCTAGAACTGTTGTCCAAATGTGCTTGTGAGTGTTGAATTATGCTAGTGAGTGGAGGTGAAGCTATTTGGGCTTGTAAACAGGCCTTGGGCACCCATATCTGTCTAGCATCGGGGCTAATCTTCATTGACCGCTTAGGGACCCAAATAGACGTGGTATGCCTAGGAGGTTGCCTAGGGTACTCCTTCACTTTCGACCTTGATGATGTGGCTTGTTTTGTCCCTCCTTGAGAACCTGTTACTAGAGCTGTGGGTTTTCCATCCTTGCGTATCCAGATCTGCTTCGCACCACGAGGTATTCCGTGTTGCACTAGTTGGCGGCGCTCCTGCTGCTTGATCAACGGCCTCCTTCGTGTTGTATGATGTTTGGTCTGCATGTTTAGAATCTCCTTTGGCCCAGCTGCGAACTCCTCATTGACTCCTGTACCTTTGGTAAGATTGACAATCCTCTGCACCATAGAAGTTTGGACAAGAACCGCATCATTATCTTTATGTGGATTCCTGGAGGGACCAGGAGTTGGTGCCTGTTCTATTGGTTTGAGTACTTGATTTTCTAATTCAATAGTAAGACGGCTTTGGCCTATCCAAGCCTGAAGAAGTCCACTTCTTAGGTTGAGGTTGACTGCGTGATCGTAGATCCAGTCTTGGCCCAAGACCAGAGGTTCGGTAAGATCCTCGTCTTCACATACTAGCACTTTTGCTGGCATGAGGACCTCTTGTATGTAGAGGGGAAGTTCCACCTCTCCCATGCAAGGGGTTTCAACACCTCCTAATCCTATCAGATATGCTTCTATGGGTTTTACCTCCAATTGAAGCTGCTGGCAATAAGAAAGCCGAACTGCACTAGTGGCTGCTCCTGAATCAATTAAAGCTCTCACGCTTGTTGTACTGTCTCCTTGTCCTATTTCTAGGGTCACAAAAGGTCGTCGATCCACTATCCTATGGGTACGTTCACCTGAAGCCTCACACATGGCCATGTGATAGCTTGGAGACTCTTGAGTATCAATCATAGGCTGATCTCTCCCTTGCCTCCTCAATTTCATTCGTTGGATGCGCTCTAAGGCCTCTGCCTGTGCTTCTTCTCGAATTCGTTTTTCCTCCTCCTTACGTTTCTTGGCAGTGTTGAGCCGAGTTAACATCTCTTCAGTCAGGGGTTCTTGGTATAACTTGACTCTACATCCGCTTATGTAGCTAGGGAGAATATTGCCTTCCAAAGTGGCGAGTTGTACTGCCCCACTAGTTAAAATCCTATTTATAATCATAGGTCCATAGCCTCTTTTCTCTAATTTTCGTGCATGCTGCTTCAATGTGTAGACTAGGACTAGGTCTCCTGCTTTCAAGCCTTTATCCTTCACATGTGTATCAAAATATGCCTTTTGCCTCTTCTTCGCTGCATAGATTCCTGTTGCAGCTCTCAATCGTGTCTCGCCTAGACATTCAAGATCAAAGATTCGAGAGGAGAGTTCATGGCCTGTCCAGTCATGCTCTTGTGCTACTTTCAATGTAGGTATCAAAAAGTCCAAGGGTAGCACCGCATTCTGACCGAACACCATCTGAAAGGGTGTGGCTTGGAGTACCGTTTTATAGGCCACTCGGTATGCCCAAACAGCATGGTGTAGCTGTTTGTCCCAATCAGAGCGTTTATTGTTCACTAATTTCGTCAGTACATTGCATAAGATCTTATTTGTACTTTCAGCCTGGCCATTAGCCTAGGGGTGATAGGGGGCAGACTTCTTATGTACTACCAAGAACTCTTGGAGCAGATTTTCAATAACTTCATTCAAGAAGTGAGTCCCTCTATCACTGACTAGCTCTATAGGTAATCCATACCTGGTGAACACATTCTCAAACAAGAACTTAGCTATTGTTTGTGCATCGTTCTTTGTTGTGGCTTTTACCTCTACCCACTTAGTTAGATAGTCAGTGACCACAATGATATACTCAGCATGTGAACCCTTAGCTGGGGGATTAATAGGGCCTACAAAGTCTATTCCCCACTTAGAGAATGCACGTCCACCCATCATAGGTTTCAGTGGCATCTCATCTTTGCGTGTAGGATACTGAGTTCTCTGACACACATCACACCGTTTCACATATGTATGGGCATCGATGTGAAGGGTTGGCCACCAGAAGCCTGCAAATAGTATTGCCTTGATCACCCGATCTGGTCCAAAGTGTCTTCCTGCTACAGCTTGGTGAGCAGTTTCCAAGATCTTGAGATATTCACTCTCATGGACACACAGTCTCAGGTAACCATCCTTACCACACTTGTAGAGATTATCACCAATGAGTGAGTACTCTAGGGCTTCTTGTTCTAGACTTCTTTGTCTCGTCAAGGTCATGTCTTGAGGGAATGTTTTCGTCCTCAGGAAGGATACTAGTGGTTCACTCCAATCTCGCACTATGGACACTTGATAGAGAGTGGCATGTTCCACAGGTGGTTTAGTGCAGCAGATTGGGCATTCCTTGCACAACTTCTGGACATCAGCTTCCATAGTCGGCCAATGCACTCCTAGTCTCCTCAGGGTCTTTAGGGTTCGTTGTTTTGAGTAGTGTTGCTCTAATGCACCTACATGTGCTAATTGCAACCACTACTCAGAACAACAGAACAAGCCAAGATCCCTTGATCTGTGTGCTTAAACATACTTCCTGCCATGATGTGGTACTTTTGGGCTTTGACTACCTCTCTATCTTGTGTGGCGATTATTGGGTGGTTAGGCCCGTATGTCAATACTGGCACTAATGGCTTAGCCCACTGCGGCACCACTTCCAAATTAAACAAGTAAGCATTAGGTAAGTCATCTGGTACTCCTTGTGGGGCTTCTCCTGATGTGAGCCTTGAGAGATGATCTGCTCTCAGGTGAGTTCTGCCTTTCCTCACTACTACCTCAAAGTCATACTCCATTAGTAAGAGAAACCATCTTACTAATCTACCTGTATTACATGGCTTGTTTACCAGGTATAGTAGAGCTTGGTGATCAGTAAAAAATTTGAACTTATTTGCAAGCAAATAATGTCTAAACTTTTTAACTGCATATACCATGCCTAATCCTTCTCGTTCGGTGGTTGTATAGTTCCGTTCAGCAGCATTCAATTGCCTACTGGCATAGGCAATAGGGAGATCCATATTACCTTCACCCGTAGGTTGTGCAAGTACACATCCAATAGCATAATTGGAGGCATCCACATGAACATGGAATGGCTTGTTCTAATCTGGTGTGGTCAAGATTGGTGCTGAACATAATCTTCGTTTAAGCTCCTGGAAGGAATTCTCACATTCATCAGTCCACTCAAAGTTAGTCAGAAGTCCGTACATGGGCTTTGCAATGACAGCATACATGTGGATGAACCGGTGGTAGTAACCACAATGCCCCATGAAAGCCTGTACTTCCTTGACGTTCTTTGGCCTAGGTAGCTCCGCTATGGCTCTCACTTTCTCTTCATCAGTGGATATGCCATTCTTTGACACTATGTGTCCTAGAATCTTGCCTTGCCTGACCATGAAAACACACTTTTCTGGGTTCAGGCAGACTTGATATTCTCTGCATTTATCAAAGATTTGTCTGAGTTCAGGTATATGGGTCTGTCTAATGTTGGAATGAGCGCACAAATCATCAACATAGACTTCCAAATTCTTCCTCAAGAACTCTTTAAACACGTGACACATCAATCTTTGAAAGGTAGCAGGTGCATTAGTAAGCCCGAATGGCATTACCCGAAAGGCAAATATGCCCCATTCCGTGGCAAAAGCCATCTTATGTTGATCCTCTGGAGCAATGGCTACTTGATTGTAGCCCGAAAACCCATCTAAGAAGCTGTACACTTCCTTGCCTGCTACCCTTTCTAATAGATGCTCAGTGATAGGAAGAGGATAACTGTCTCTAATCGTGGCGGCATTAACTTTTTTAAGGTTAATACACACACGTAGTTTTCCATTTTTCTTGGGCACCACTACAATGGGGGATACCCACTCAGTGTGCTCAATTTCATAGATGAATCCGGCTTCAACCAGTCTATCTATCTCCTCTTTGATCTTAGCAGCATAGTTATCGTGGTATGTGTAAGGCTTCTGCTTCGAGGGTCTGGCGTCTGAGGTCATGGGGATTGTATGTGAACATATATCAGGGTCTACCCCTTTCAAGTCCTTATAACTCCAAGCAAATACATCTCGGTATTCTCTTAGCAAGGCTATTAGCTCTTGTTCTTCCTCTTCTGTCAGGTCATGACCTATGTACGTGCATCTTTCTTCTCCTTCCTCGATGGCTACAACTATTTTCTTGGTAGTTTCCTTGCTATCATAGGTTTCTCCTGCTTGTGCCTCACGTTTAGGCATTCTTATCATGACTCTCCTATCGTCTATCTCATATTTTTTAAAGTTTTCAGGGACCTCAAACAAGGATCCTTCTGCCTCCGGAGTGACTTCCTTCTTCTTTCTTTTCTTTCCTCTGCTCTTAGTAGCTACTTGTGTGGCTAACCTCACCTCATTTGTAAGCTCTCCGTGCCTCTGGGGTTGAAATTCTACTTCATAGAAGTATTCTTCATCTGATGCAAAAGGTGGGTCCATAATGATTGACTCTAGATCGGAGTCACTCGCATCCTCAAATGCATCAGGGCTAGGTTCACATTCTTCTAAAACTGCCTCTCCCATGATTGGCTCTATGGAGAAGACTGAAATGTCATAGCCATCTTCATCACAGTGGTGTGTCCCTTGTTCCTCATTGATGGCTACGTCCATTGTTGCTAGGATTTCTGCCCAGCCATGGTATTCAAATTCCTCATCAGGAAAGACTACAGGTGCATAGGCTGGGTCTTGAATTGATCTATGGTTTTCTTTTGCACCTATCTCTCTGGCTTTCTCTCTCTTCTCTTCTTCTACTGCTACCTTACACATCCATAAGTGGGTGTCTTCATGCATCCATGAGGATCCGGATCCTATGGAATGCACAGACTCAGTCTCCTCTTTGGCTCTATGGATGGGATTCCATTGAATAGGCGGTATGTCTCTATGAGAGTAATCCTTAAGATTGACTTTGGTTGTAACACCTAGATGTTGCAAATACAAGGAATTGGTTCCCCAATCCTGGACTACTTGCAATTGCTGCATAAACGGCCTTCCCAAAATCATCTCGTAGGCTTGGTTTTTGCTAAAGTCGCATATAGCAAAAGTATGCTCAAACTCAACCCCACATGTGGTGAGAGTTATTCCTTCTAGCAATCCTAAGGGCCTTTCAATATGACCATCGGCCATTTGCAATTTCATTCTCGTTGGTCGGAGTGCTGGCTTGCCCCAAGGCTTCCAAAGGGAAGTTGTAACAATTGCAACTCCTGCACCTGAGTCCAAAATCGCCTTGGTTGTGTAACCCTGATGGGTAACTGGGAGATAGGTATTTCCTTGTTCTCCTTCACTCATGTCTCCTATCTTATCCAATGGTATTTCAGGCACTGTTCTATGAGATCCTACTCGGGAGCGTGATTTCGCTATGTCTGGCACTTGTTTGGCTACATGTTTCCACACTTCTGGCTTAACTTTGAGTAGCTCTTCTAAAGTGAGATTGCACTGCACTTTAGTGTTCTTTACTACCTCTGTATTCCTAGGTATGATAGAATCTTCATTTCTTATCATGAATGTGGGCGCTCTCAGACAAGTAGACTTGGTTTCCCATGGGCCTGTGAAATGTGGTAATTCTTGTAGAGAATTAGACTCAAAGTCTAATCTCTCTTGAGAGTGGGTGCTCTCATGCTCCTCATAAATGGATGGGATGTCCTGTGGGAATTGATCGTGTGCATCATCCACAAGTTCAATGGGAGGAGGGACTTCACTTTCTTTAGCCCATTTGTCTTCTTGAATCTCTCGTAGGAATTCTAGTGTGAACCGATTCATAGAAGATGATGTGTCTGGCTCCATAGAGTTAGGCACGTAGGCTTCCTGGGGAGATAGGCTCACGATCTCACTTTCCTTGCCCTTATTTTGAGAGGCAGGTTCCTTTTCTAATTGTGCAATTAGCCTCTCTATTCGTTCTAGCAGTCCATCAAAGTGTAACTGCGTCTTGGCTAAACTAGAGATGTTAAAGAGGCGATTGGCTTCAAACATAGTCTGAGCCAATTCCACCATCTTAGCACAAATTTTGGTTCGTTCTAGCTCTAGTTCTGCTCTAGGGTAACACTTTTCATGATCGGTTACGTTTGGCCCTTCTTGGATTCTGGCTTGATATGCTCTAAGCATCATGTTTAGGTCCTCGGGAGTGGGATCGGCTAGGACGGATCCTACTCTGGGTGGTGGGTGGGTTAAGGGTGATGTATTGAAAGGTTGGGGAATGGAAGAAGATGGATTAGCAGGTAAAGGGAGAGGTGGTGGAGGGGTGGTGTGAGAGTGGTTTTGAGATGCGAGTTCACTTATCTTTGCTTTGGTTTCTCTCAAGCTTTCTTCAAGTTCGCTCACTTTTTTTCCCATTGCCTTTTCATTCTTTCACGACTATCCTTCCATGCTCTAGTCCTCTTTTTGGTTATGCTCTCTGTTTCACTCACCTCGGGGATCTTTTCCTGACCAACACCTTGGTTTTGCTGTAGTGCTTGGGCTCTTGTGATCACTTGCACAGGTGCAGTGGAAGTCACACTCCCTGTGGAGTCTACTACTAACCCAACGACATTGATAGGAGTGATTTTAGGCATGTTATTAGGGTTCTTTGGGCAATCTCGTAGGAGATGCTCTTTTTCGTAGTCTTGACAGAAACCCTGAATTGTCACTGGTTGGGGTTCTGTAGGGGCAGGCAGTGGACAATCACGTATAAGGTGATCTCCCTGACATCTGAAGCATGGTCCTCTAGGAAATGGGGGTCGTACCTGCCTAGGTTGAGGTCTAGAGTTGGGGTTTGTGTACATGACATTAGCATACTCAGGCTCCCCACTATTTTCACTTGGGTCCTCATAATAGTATGACTCGTTATGCTCGGGTGACTGCATGTAGTAAGCTTGTGGGCTATCAATATGTGTGGAGTCAAAACTATGGTCACTTGGATCACTGTCTGATAGCAATGGGGTGACTGGGACTATGGCTCTGTTCGGATTTTCTTCAGCAGATGCATATTTCACTGGGATCACATTGGTTGGAGCAGGGGGTTGTTGCACTAGGACTGGTTGAGGTCTCTGCTGCCCTTGATAAGGTGGCTGATAAGTTTGCTGTGGTCTGTTGTATTGTTGTGGTGGGTACTGATTCTGGTATCTACCCTGTTGTGGATATGGCTGAGGGTAATTTTTCCTAACAGTTTGTTTGTTATATGGGCAGTCTTGCGCAGTGTGGTTGGTGTACCTTCGCTCTATGGTGCAATACTAGCTACTAGGATTCACCAGGGGTTGGGCCATAATGGGACATACATTTTCCATATGGTCACCTCCACAAGTGTAGCACCGCTTAACTGGGGCAAATCTCGGAATTTGTTTGCTAGAGACACCTAGTTTTTGAGCTACCTTCTCTGCAAGTTCCTCAATGGATGTGGATTGACCAGATGTGAGGCTACTAGAGCTATCAGAATCCTTATAGATTTTTGATAGTTCTAATTCCTCACCTAGATTGTCCTCAATGTCTATGCACATGCGCATGCACTCTTCTATCGTTTTGGGGTCCTTCAGATACATATATGACCTGAGCTTGGTGCTCAACAATCCATCTAAGAACAAGGCCACTTGCTTGGCTGGTGTGGGTAACTCTGGCATCGGGCATCTCTCTAGGTATTGCCTAAACCGTCTTCCAGCTAGTCTGACTGTCTCTTGAGGTGTTTGCTTGAAGCTATGAATTAGTGAGGAAGTGTTGTGCCTGATTCCACTCTTAGAAAACTCAATGATAAATGCCTCTAACAACTGGTCTATGTTTCTGAAATGCCTCTCGTTCAGTGGTTGAAACCAGGTAAGGGCAGTGTTCCTAAGGGTTAGACCAAAAGCATTATATTGTGTGAATAGGTCCTCTACATGTTCCGCTTTCAAGACTTGCCTAAATTCTGCCACATGGTCATAAGGGTCTCCAGTGCCATCGAAGTAATTCTTCATGGACTTTACCAGTTGAGTTGGTCTTAGGGTTCTAGTGTGTTCTCTCGGTCTTGGAAAAGGGAAATCGTCAACATTCCTTTGATTCCATGGGGTTCTATGTCCCTCAGGTTCCACTCTATTTCTTTCCGTTCCCGTTCTTTCTCTTCCCAGGGAGTTGGCAAAACTTACCTCAGGTTTGTCTCTACTTCTATCTCTTTGAGCTCCATGAGCTTGGGAGGTCCCAGCTCCTTGGTGACTATATGACACATTAGACCGAGGTTGGGGAAAAACAAATTCACCCTTCCATGTGTAGGCATGTCTGCCATGCTCGGTGACCATGAAGATTCTCTCTGATGTATTGTCTAGGTAGGTTACTTTGCCTTGGCTATCAGGGTCTTTAAACTCATAGGTTGTGAGAGCACTTACCTCCTGAGGCTGGGCAGGTTTATACCTCCAAAAGGCCTCATCAATTTCTCGGTTTAAAAGCAAATCTATGCTTTTATTATCCTATGGAATCCATTCTGGAGTCATGATTCTGGTCAAGACAGATTTACCACGGGGGGTTCTTGGCTCTCTCTCTACATTCCCTTGCTCTATATCACCCATGTCGGTCTCCGCAATCACATTTCCAAACTCATCTGTTCTATCAGGAAGAGTGGTGACTACATATATAGTCCCCTCTTTATCTAGGTATGCTCCATTCTCGAACTTAACTACCGGGTGTTCTAGTCCATGGGGTTGATCGGGGTTCTTAATCTGGACCACAGATCTTCTCAGGCCATCTTCGTAGATGCGAGCACCTAGACGATTAGTCCTGATGTATTCCAATTGAGTCTTGTAATGTCCTTCTGGCTTTTCTAGATAAGCCACCCCTGAACTACCTACTGGTCTCTCCATGTGATAGGACATTTCGGAATCACTTGTTTCTGATCGTGGGGTGTATGGGTAATCACTAAACTGCTGGGCCCAAGACCTAGCAATGTGATTGACACTAGCTTCAGAAGATCTGAGGCTTTGTCTGTCTCTGCCTAAGTGTCTACCTGACCTAAGGTTCATATGCCTGGTTTCTCTACCCCCTTGATCCCAAGTACACTCTCGTTGCAGGTTATTTAACACCAATCACTTTGTTCTTTTCAGTTGATTATTTTGTTTATGATCTTGTATGATATCACGTAGTCAAGGGTACTTAAATGAATTTCGCACTTGACAAGTGATCGATTCAAGTTTACTTTAGTCCCTTAGGGTTTTCGCACTTAAGCCCTACTTAATGCTTGCACTTAGTTGATTAATTCTCTTGGACTTGAATCATGCCTATCGTAGCCCTAATTAACCACCACACCTAAGTCGTGCTTAGCCTAGGCTAGGAATTGACAAAGGAGGGTTGAGAGAACTTCCAACCTCAATTCTCTGGTTGCTCAGACTGCTGCACAAGCCCAGGAAGCCTTCTCCCAAACTTGGTACTCACCCTTGCTAGCTTCCCTTGGAATGCCTTGCTTGCACACAATGTTCTTGCAAAAGTTCACAAGTCAATATAGCTCTATTACCACAAGGGATTGAAAGACACACATCAACATTTACAGGCCCCCCTGGAGTAACTCACTGTACCCCCAAATCCTTATGACCACTTAATTCCACCTAAAGGCCAACTTAAAAATACATATTCTAAAATTTCTCAACAAGCTTTCCAACGAGACCAAAATCTCCTCAATCGGAGTTCGTATGGCGAAGTTATGACCATTCAGGCACTTAGGGGTCAAAACAGGCTCTCAGGGTTCAGGAGATCCCTCCCTGGTTTCTAGGTCTTTTGCTCACTCCTAAGGCTCTAATGTTACCCCAATGTGTCCAAAATTAAGCCCAAAGATACCTCAATTCAGTCAATTAATTTACTCTAAATTTTCATGCGTTAAGCCCATGTATCGCGATAGGTCGGATCGAGGTGTCGCGATAGGTGGAAGTGTCGCGATAGGTCAAGGTGTCGCGATAGGTCGGGGTGTCGCGATACTTGGGAGTGTCGCGATACTCCGAGGTGTCACGATAGGTCGGGGTCGGTGTGTCGCGATAAGTCGAGGTGTCATGATAGGTGGAAGTGTCGCGACACTTGGGAGTGTCGCGATAGGTCGGGGTCGAGGTGTCGCGATAGGTGGGGTCGAGGTGTCGCGATAAGTCGAGGTGTCGCGATAGGTGGAAGTGTCGCGACACTTGGGAGTGTCGCGATAGGTCGGGGTCGGTGTGTCGTGATACTCCGAGGTGTCGCGATAAGTCGTGAGTGTGGCGATACCTCGAGGTGTCGGGATAGGTCGAGCTATGGTGAATTTTGTGGTTCTGTCTTGTGATCCTAGGTGCTCTCGGCCTGCGCAGTGTCGTGGTGCACTCAGAAACGTGATTAGTCGAAGTTTTCGAAGTGTCGCGATAGCTCAAGCTCGACACCTCGAGGCCTGTGCAGAAAGATTCTGTACCTGCTGAGCTTGCTAGAGATGGTGATGGAGCTGGTACCTGCAAGAAACATGCAAAAAACACACAACACAAATGCACGCGCTCGCTCTCTCTCAAACTCGCACACAACAAATGAGGAGAATGACAAGGAAGAGGGAATATGTAGTGGAGAAGGAGGTGGAGGTGGAGATGGAGGTGGAGATGGAGATGGAGAAGAAAACCAGAAATTTACCTACTACTTACCATTCCAACGCGTCCTCGCTACATCTTACCATCACACGCTCGTCCTCAAAGCTCGAATCCCCGGCAACGGCGCCAAAATTTGGTGTAGCTCAGTGATGAGTAGCACCTCCTTTAATGTCAATCCGGGAAGACATGAGGATGGTATGAAGACCTTGAGCAAGTGAAGGCACAAATGTGTGAGTGAGAAGCACACTAACATGCACACACATACACACACACGCGCACACACGGCAAGAACAAAGAGAGTAAGACAATGGAATCACTTCTATTGCAACCAAGTTCGCATACAAGCTCAAAACTACAAGAAGCTCCCCTAAAAATGAGCTCTCTAGCTCTATTTATAGTTTTTGACTAGCTTTGGCCCTGTCCAGACCTAGTGTCCGTCCTAGTTAAAAATTAGGTTCCAGGGCTTATTTGAGGGCTCAAACAAGATCTAAAAAATATGAAAATTGGCAGGCAACTACTTCTAAGGCTCCCCAAGCTCGAGGACTCCTCGGCTTGTACAAAATGGAGCTACAAAAAGGTGAAATGATATTTACAAGGGTTTTTAGTGATAAGAATCACTTTTAAATAGTGTAGGGGTTTGAAAAAAAAATAAAGGGTTGCCTTAGTGCTAGATCTGCATGTATGCCCGTATTTGCTTCTTCCCGTATACTGCCAACACCAACCTAAATGAGATCCCTATTTATTTGGATGGTCTAAACAGATCAGTGGCTAGGTTAAAGAAGGCTTCAGAGGCTTACATAGTGCCTAGGCCAGCAGTCAAGTATGTAGGAGGACTTTACATGGACAAAAGAGATATCCAGTACGTTGTCACGGAACACCCTGAAAACATTAATGAACATGGTGAAGAAAACAATGCTTCAAACCTAAATGGAGAAGGGAATGAAGAGCAAGTAACTACTCCTAGAGGGAGATCTACTGTTGCTAGAGTCTGGAGAGGAGACTTGATTCCCCAACATGACTCCCTAATGGATGTATACTTGATCAATGGAATGGAGCCTCTTCTTAGAGCACATTCTTCAATATGGGAAGCTGCCCCTAATCCTGTCACCATCTATGAGTTACAAGATCCTGATTTCCCCACCATCATCACATATTTGGACAAGAATCAGAGAAGATATTGGCCCTTAACGGAATTGGAAAGAGCTGAGTTGAAATATCAGAGTATTCCAGTGTTTCCCCCTAGGGACCAAGCCACTACTTCACGAAACCCACTTGTAACGTCTCAGAATGACTCATATCAGCAATCGGGGCAAACACAACAAACACAAATCCCAGTCAGACCACATGTGTAGTTTACAATGCCTGCAAATAACCCGAATTACCGACCTCAACCACCTGTTGACCCAAGACATGGAATTCCTGCCCCAATCAGACCACCTGTAGTAAGAGGACCAGGCATACCCATAGGAAGACCAATTTTCCCAGTAATGCCTAGACCACCTGAAGCAGGAAGAAGATTAAGGCCAATTCAAGTTGCCAAATGCATGAGAAACCACTACGATGGCTCTAGTGAACCTTACAATCATATAGCCGAATTCAAACAAGTAATCAGAGCTGAACAAGTAGAAGATTTCTTTATCCAATATGAGTCTTTTGGTCTTACTTTGTCAGACACTGCATTAGCATGGTTCAAGTCGTTCGACCCTAATAATTTTCAAAACATGGAACAAGTCTATCAAGAAATGATTGAGGAATTCACTAAGTCAGGAATTAAAAACAACTCTTCATCATTGATCCATAGCTTTAAGCAAGCCCCTACAAAATCAGTAAGATTGGCAGCAAGAAGATTCAAGCAGTATGTGGATAGATGCCCAGTGGAAGAAAGACCTACCCAAAATAAAATGGTGTCATTATTTTTGGAAGGATTATTGAACGGATCATTAAGATCTTTGGTGTATGTGAAGAGAGTTCAAACCTTGCAAGAATGCATGAAGGAATGTATAGACCTAGAAGACAACCTAATAGAAGACCTGAAAATACCTCAAGGTAGCTTGAATAGTGAAGATTCGGTCAGCAGCACATCAAACCCTAAAAACAATGTAGAAGAAATAGCCAATTTGGTAGCAAAGAAGCTGAACGTTCAAGGACAGAGGAACTACCCCAGTAACCCTCTAAGAGTGGCCATGCTTAGAAGATGTATGCAGTGCGGAGGTGATCATCCCTCTCACTTGTGTACTAGGGGAGTAGTCCCACCACCTGCTTATGCTTATAATAGACCCACTGTCCCAGGACCTCTACAATATTGCAGTATAGAACAAAAATATACAAATCACAATACAGAAAATTGCCCTTACAATAGGCAATCGAGACCAGCCCAGCCATATATGAGACCTTATGGATACCCCCAGAGAGAGCAAGGAGGTGAAGCATGGAGGTACCCTACTTATCAGCAGCAGGCACCAGTGCCACGACCATATGCTTATCAAGGATACACCCAACCACAACCAGTACTAGGACAACAACCGCCCCATCCTCAGAACGTTGTCTTAGTCAAGATTGCTCAACCTGAAGAAAACCTAGAGAGAGCGATAGTCCCAGCCACACCATTGGCTAGTAATGAACCATATGACTCATCCTACGACCATAGTCAAGGAGCATATCCCAATTATGAAAGCTCTATGATAGAATATGGACAACTGTACGAACCATATGCCTATGGCATGGAAGTACCAAATAGTTCATACAGATATGAGCAAGACTATGTGTCATTAATGTACACAACCCCTAGAGCAACCATACCACCCCGAACCATGAACAGACCGCCTGTGCCCAGAGGACCATGCTACAGATGTGGAAGTGATCACTATATCAGAGAATGCACATTGCCAAACCCACCACCACCACAACGAGTCTGGGAAGGCTACTGTAGTGATTGTCGTAAGGAACACCTTTTCAGAGATTGCCCCAAGAACCCCAACAAGGTTACATCCAACATGCAAATCAATGTGATAGAAGTAATCGAGTCAATACATTGTACCACTGAAGGCGATAACAAGAGCCAAAGTTAGAGAGATCCCAGAAAAACTTGAAAGAAACAATCAAAGTGACCTAGAGATGAATACACCCATACCACAGAGAGTTGAAGACTCGGAAGAACCTGAGAAAAGTGTTGTAAGTAAAAGAACCCAAAGATGGAAGAACCGTAGAGATAGGATAAAAGAAAAGAAGTTACTGCAGAAGAAGGAAAATGAGAAGAACGAACAAAACCCAAAAGAGGAACAGAAAATTGAAGAAGAAAACAAAACTGAAAAGCATAAAAAGGATGAGATAGGATCGGTTTTAGCAGATCCTATGCCTGAAGAATTAGCCATGTGGATTCAGGCATACAAGACACGAATAAGAGCAGGACCTACCATAGAACAACATGAAAGAGAATATCTTAGAGGTGACCTAGAGAAAGAGAGGTTGGAGATCTGCAAAAAATTAATAGAAGTTGCTCAATAGACCTTAGAAAAACCTGCGTTTCCATTACCCAATACCCGAATTTCCAAAAGAGAATTCCAAGAGTGCGTCATCACTCATGATCACAAAAAACCAGAAGCAAGTAAGACACAAAATGGCAATTATTGTGAGGATAAAAGGGAAGGATCCATTGTTCCCGAAGTGGAAGGGGAATGGCCTAAAGATTTGTGGGCTAGAGTCCAAGAAGACAGATGGAAGAAAGTGGAAGGAATAGAGCCACCCTTTGAAGAAATAGAAGCGGAAGAGGAAGTAGAGGGCTCAATACCTGAATTAAATTCAGAAGAAATTTTACCAATGGATCCAAGTGACAAAGCAGATGACGGAGTAAAGGCTTTGCCAAATTACACAGGAGAGTATGAACCTAATTCAGAGTTGTATTGCATTCCCTCAATAAGGAAAAAAGAACCAAACCCATCAGTCCAAACATCGGATATTATACAACACCTTAGAAAGGTAAAAATCCCTTGCACTCTAACATTGGAAGAACTGTTGAAGGTTAAACCACATTTGAAGGAGAAACTAATCAGTCAATTGGAAAAGACGGAAGAAAAAAAGATAGCTGATGAAGTAAACACAGTAAAGATCCAAGTGGATAAGGTAGGAGATTTTAGTGAGGGAGATGAAGGAAACACTTGCCTTCCAATTACTTATAGGGGTTATACAACCAAAGCCATCTTAGATTCTGGAGCTGGTGTAGGCATTGCTACTAGAGAAATCTAGGAGAAATGGGAAAAACCAGCTTTAAGACCAACGCGTATGAAGATACAAATGGCAGACGGACACACAGAAAGACCCTTGGGATTATTGGAACGAGTAGTTTTCACCACATGTGGAGTTGAATTTGAACACACCTTAGCAATATGTCAATTTGAAAGGGCGAGCAACTATGAAATGATACTTGGAAGACCTTTCATGAGACAGCTGAAGGTTGTGCAAGATTGGGGAAAAGATGTTGTATACCTACAACATGAAGGAACCACCACGAGAATAAATCTCCACACTTATACTTATCAAGATGTTCCCCCCTTACAATGGAATCAAATTCATAAGGAGGAAGACGATCAGTCAATCCACAGCATAGGTTCTAGTGACCAATCTTGGATGAACGAGGACACTCATCTATGGATATGTCAAACTGCCAAAAAGGGAGAGGATAGGAGAAAGGGATGGCAGCAAAGGCAAGGTGTGGCTAGGTCTGTACAAGATCCAGCTTACATGCCTCAAGTCTTTTTGGATGAAGAGTTTGAACCTCATGGTTGGATGGAGATTTTAGCGACCCTCGATGTATGTGTGAACGAAGAAGTGATAACTATGAATGAATGTATTGATGACGTTAGTCTATATGTAGTAGTTCTTCAAGAAGTTGAAGAAGGAGAAGTGATAGAGAAAGAATGGAAGGAGGACTATGAGAGCATTGAGATGGAACAAGAACCAATGGAACCAGAGGATGAAAATAAAAAAATAGGTGTCACAGCTAACGAAAACAACCAGGAACCTACACAGGAAGAAGAGCTGGACTTAGATAAAGAGCCAGAAGGTGAAGAAAACAAGCCACAAGATCAGTTTGAAGTGCCAGCCCACTTCAAAAAATATGAAGTAGAGGAGAGAAAAATTGCTATTCAAATGCCTAAAAGAGAAGCACAGCCAGGAATAGCATATGACAATAAAGAACAAACCAAGAAGATAGTAGTAACCATAGAGGAAGGAGAAGAACGATGTACTTTCATAGGACAGGATGTTTCAATGGAGGAAGAACAAGAGTTAATACGCCTCATAAGGGAATATCGAGATGTCTTTGCCTGGACCTATAAGGACTTGAAAGGAGTAGATCCATCTATATGTGCCCATAGAATCCCCATGACATCCGAAGCCAAACCTTCTAAACAAAGACCATATACATACAATGATGTGTACTCAGCAAAGATAAAGGAAGAGATAGATAAATTGTTAGATGCTGGATTCATATATGAGATTGAGCACACGGAATGGGTGTCACCTTTGGTGGTTGTACCAAAAAAGAATGGGAAGTTAAGAGTGTGCATCAATCTGAAGAAAGTAAATGCTGCGACCATAAGGGATAGCTACCCATTACCAATTACAGATCATCTGTTGGAAAGAGTGGCAGGGAAGGAAGTTTATAGTTTTTTGGATGGCTTTTCAGGGTATAATCAGGTAGCCATTGCTCCTGAGGACCAACACAAAACCGCTTTCACAACTGAATGGGGAGTATACGCTTTTAGAGTCATGCCTTTTGGTCTAAAGAATGCCCCAGCCACCTTTCAAAGATTGATGTGCCATGTATTCAAAGAGTTCCTGAGAAAAAGTATGGAGGTATACGTGGATGATCTATGTACTTATTCAGCTATACGATCAGAGCACATCCCTGAACTAGAAAAGATCTTTGCCAAATGTCGACAGTATCGAGTATGCCTCAATCCAGAAAAATGTGTCTTCATGGTTAGACAAGGAAAAATATTAGGACATATTGTCTCTAAAAATGGAATTTCAACTGATGAAGACAAAATAAAAGTAATTCTGGATTTGCCAAGACCAAAGACTGCTAAAGAAGTACAAGCATTTATGGGACACTGTGGATACTACCGAAGATTTATACATATGTATGCCATAATTGCTAGACCTCTCTATGCACTCTTGACTCAATTTAATTGGACCGAGGAATGTGAGAAAGCCTTCAAGGAGTTAAAGAATCGATTGAGTTCAGCACCAATCCTTCGAGTACCTAACTGGAATAAGCCATTTCACATTCATGTGGATGCATCTAAGTTTGCCATTGGTTGCATCTTAGCTCAACCTGCAGATACAGGAAAGGTAGACCACCCGATAGCCTATGCCAGTAGACAGTTAAATCAAGCAGAACGCAATTATACCACCACGGAGAGAGAAGGCCTAGGGATGGTGTACGCAGTGAAAAAGTTCAGACATTACCTGTTGGCAAACGAATTCAAATTCTTCATTGATCATCAAGCCCTATTGTACTTAGTCAATGAACCTTGCAATACAGGAAGATTAGTACGATGGTTTTTATTACTAATGGAATTTGATTTTGAAGTAAGTCAAGAAAGGAAATACCCACATAAGAGCAGATCACTTATCAAGAATGACCCATGGAGAACCACCCATAGGAGTACCCGATGATCTGCCAGATACGTACCTTTTTAACCTGGAAGTATGTCCCCAATGGGCAGAAAAGTTGATCCCTATACTCACGCATGGTCCTAAAGATGGGATCACACCAAACTGAACCCAAGACCTTTGGGAGACTAAAAACCTTCATATCATTGCTGGAAGTTTATATCACCAAGATTCGAATGGGTTACTCATGAGATGTGTAGAAGAGGAGGAACAAAAAATGTGGCTTCAGAAAGCACATGTAAATCAATGGAAAACTCATTTGAATGCAAACGGAACATGGCGAGATTAGGCATATATTGGCCAACCATGCAGAGGGATGCGCATAACTATGTATCAGCATGCCAAACCTGTCAAGAACAAAATCCAGAAGAGAACTCTACTCTATGCTACTCCACAGTAGCACCGAGATGGAGCATGCCTCTGGTAAAGTTCTTAAAGTCCCAAGAATACCCAGAAGGAGCCACTATAGCAAGGAAATGTGCACTTGTAGAATAGAGCAAGGATTATGCCATTATAGGAAAACAACTTTTCAAGCGAGGAAGAGATAATCAATTACAATTGTGCATTCATGAAGACGAATATCTGGCTGTGTTAGAGATGGCACATACAGGAGCTGCAGGAGGGCACTTCTCTGCAGATAAAACAGCAAAAATGATCCTCTTTGCAAGCATGTGGTGGCCAACTCTACATCAAGATGCCATAACATATGTGCAATGATGTGATACTTATCAACAAACAAAATATCCAATTAGAAGAGATGAGATGCCACTGAGACCCATGATGAGTGCCAGAGCCTTCACTAAATGGGGAATAGACTTCATAGGACCTATTAGCCCACCAACGAAAGGATCCCATGCCGAATATATCATTGTAGCTATAGACTATCTGACCAAATGGGTAGAAGCCAAAGCGACAAAGAAAAATGACGCAAGAACTACGGCCAAGTTTCTCTTTGAGAACATTTTCACTAGATTTGGACTACCGATAGAAATTGTGAGTGATAGAGGTACGCACTTTGTGAATGAAGTTATAGAAGCCTTACTGAATGAATTCTTGGTAATTCATAAAAAATCAGCTCCCTATCACCCACAAGCCAATGGACAAGCCGAAAGTTCGAATAAAATCTTGTGTACAGTCCTCACCAAAATTGTTAACAATGGTAGATCTGATTGGGATAAGCAATTACATCATGCTTTATGGGCATTTCGTGTAGCCTACAAAACCGCCATAGGCACTAATCCTTTTAACTTAGTGTATGGACAAAATGCTATTTTGCCAATTGATTTCTTAATTCCCACTCTCAGAGTAGCAACTACTTACGAGTGGACGGGACATGAACTATCAGCTCAATTGGATCAAATAGAAAAGCTTCACGAAACTAGGTTACAAGCAGTAGCAGGCATTTATGCTGCTAAACGGCGACAGAAAGCCTACTTTGATGCTCACATCAAGGATAAAAATTTGAAGGAAGGAGATTTAGTCTTGGTATATACCTTGAAACAACACGCTAAGAAATTGCAGAAGAGAGGATATGGCCCATTAATCATTAATCGTATATCTACAAGTGGAGCCATCAGCTTAGCAACCCTAGATGGAGATGTATTACCAAACTATATCAGTGGATGTCGAGTGAAAAAATATCTAGAACCATTGACCGAAGAAACAATGTCTCGATTAATCAAGGGCAAGAATAGACGTATTGAGGAGGAAAGGATACGAGAAGAAGCAAGACAATAAGCACTAGAACGAATTAAGAAACGGAAAAAGTGGATGAGAGAGAGAGAGATGAGAGATATCAACTAGGAGAAGAACTCATCCCAATGGCTAATTTTAGAGCCACTAAAAACCTAGGTCCACAAAGAACACAACCATATTTGAATTTGGGAGCGGGTAAAACGGAGTACCACTTAGTGGATGCTCTCATTGACACCGGAGCCGCCATAAGCTGTATCAAACTCTCTTTGACTCAGAAACTCAAGGAGGAATTACGTCCATCAATGGCACAGTTGATAGGAATAGGAGGAACAATTACTCAATGTATAGGTGAAATCACTTTACCTCTGCATCTTGGCAACAACACTATGGAACAGAAGCTATTAGTGTGTCATGATCAGGATTTACTCGAAGATGTAGTGTTAGGTCAAGACTAGATTTACGAATATGAGGTGACCATTCAATTGGCTTTAGGATATATCTCAGCCAGGATAGGACATCGTGAAGTATTCAGTTTGCTAGACGAACGACCAATAAAAGTGGCAAGCATAGAGCCAAAAATTCACTCTAATGAACAAAGTCATGAGTGTACGTCCAATAGCACTATAGAAGCCCCTTCCTCAAGTACTTCAGGTGAAAACACATTGAATCATGCTTGCCTTCCACCTTCTAGTCTAGCAAGTCACAAGAGTGTCAATCAATCTGAATCCAACCTCAGTGAAGCACCATGCACAAGAGAGACTAGTCCTCTGAGTAATTCAAAGTCTGTACCTATTAGAATATACCCTATTCCGAACACTAAACGAGCTTGGATAAGAAAGGATCAAAGGGATGCATATTTTCAACAACAGAAACATCTTCGACATCAGAGCAACCAATCAAATAAGAAAGCAAATCATTTTGAGCGCCAAAGTCAAAAACGAAGTGCTAGGATATGGATTCCAAAGAAAGTAGTAGCCGCCCAACTGGATCGAGTGCAAATATGGATTCCAAAATCATGTGCTCCTAAGACGCTGAACCGAACCGATGAACCACTGCATAAGGAGAACAAATTCCAATATGGTCTACGGGCAAAACCACCAAAGGAGACTAGCTACAGGAAAGAAAAGAAGTCTGCAGTTGCAACACAAGCCAACTCGAGATTCAAAAAGCAGATAGAGCAGAAGTACAACATGAGAGGAACCAGATTCATTAGGAATGTGCAGAATACAATACGTCCCAACAGAATAAAGCAGATTTGGATGCCGAAAGACAAGACAAAATGCATGCATCATCCAACTACTTCCAATTGCACACATTTGGAGTTATCAGGACCCAAAGTATGCATGATAGGGCCACATTACAAGGCCAAGCATTCGGCACATCTTTCTTCTATTTCAGGATAGTCGAGCACATTTTCCTCTTGGAAAATAGGAGAGCAATTGTACATACATTAAGAAAATCACTCAAAAATTAATAACCGCTTCGGCTATGATCTAACTTCTCTGTTTTTCTTTTCAGATGAAAACATAAAAATCTATAAAAATTTTGGAAAAAAATCTAGGTATTACCTTTCTCACACCCACGGGAAAGGGACGACACCATTCACTCGGAGCAATGTCAAGCTTTTGACAAACAAATAAAGGAGAATTTCTGATAGTATATGGCCACTAATTCATACTCTATATTGAGTGCAGATGGCATCTACTAATTCCGAAACTACGCAAGAAGAAGAGGTCTACCTTCTTCCACTCGAATCCATAACAAAAGCAAGAGGCCATTGGTTTCTGGATGACCAACTAGTGTCAGACCTCACTTTTATGGCCACTATCAAGATCATGGATAGGGATCACTATTTCCCCATCATGTTGCAAGAGTTCAAAACTATAATACAAGGATTACCGCATATCGAGGATGTATGGACACAGGCAGGTCTAGAGGCATTTCTCAAATTGCCGATTTTTCTACCAGATTTTCAAAGATGTACACAAGTAATGAATACACTGCAGCCTGCCGCAACGAAGATATCAGTTCCCGAAGCACGAGTCTTGGATAAAGTAGGAACATGGAAAACTATTCAATTCACACATGAACTAATCAACAAAGCCTTCGGATGGAATCAAGAAGGGATCACTAATGTCAAAGACGAATGTCATGATCCTAAAAAGAGATCCTTTTTGGATATCAACAAGACTGATATTGAAGATGCTGTCCGCCTGGTGCACCAACATTTTTGTTTCCCAAGTATGCATAGATATACTGCACCACAAAAGATTGTAGTACAACTACTCTCGCATGCAATGAGACAAGTGGGAAATAAAGTAAATATGACTGGCTACATCCAAGGAAGATTATTTGAAGCCCAGAAGAAGTGGGGCCAGAAGAAGTTTCTAAATGGGAGTTCAGCTTTGACATTACTCATATATGAAGCTCTTGAAATGAAAAACTGCTTACGTGAGATTCCAACCTCAGAAGGGCTAGCCAAATATGCAAAATCTGCCACGATCCCCAAGAAAAAGAAAGCAGTTGTTATGGTTGAAGAAGCAGGAACCAGTTCACAGAAACCCATGAGGAGTACAAAGCGTCTAAGAGAGGAAGAAGCCCAAGCTACACCCCAATCAAAGCGGACACACATTCTTCCAAAGATTACGAGGGTTAAAATGCCTATTACTAAGAGAGATCTCTCTGCCGCCCTAGAAGAGACACATCAGTACATGCAAGGACAGGTAAATCTGAATGTCCAAGGTCATCATTATAGACAAGCAAGTCAAGAGAAGCAACAAATGCGTCAAGAAAAGACCCCAAGACAACCTTGGAGATACAAAGAACTGGGCATAGATGATTCTAGTTCCAATACAGAATCCAGTCACGAAAAAGACACCCTAGACACTGACATAGGGACAAAAACTCATGAAGAAGAAGGGATCGAGACCAATCAACTCGAAGTGACTCCAGACAATCATGAAGAAAAGGAAAAGAACGTAGAAGATTCTAATGAACCTGAACATGTCATTCAATTGAATGATACTACAAAAATCAGCATGAAAGAAGCTCCAACCACTGTTACATATGCAAAACCACCTATCAAAGAGGAACTACAAACTCCAGTGAACGCGGATTCGGAGCTACTACAAAACAAAGAACAGATTGTAATTGAGGTTCCAGATGATACACCTCAAGGACATATTACGCACATGGTGGTTGAGCCAAGGATCCAGCTTCAGATTAGGCAGCCCCATGACACTATGTTACATGGGGCACAGGGCAAAGATGTCACAACAGGCAGAGAACCTAGTATACCAACAACATGGCTTAATGTGGATGTCACTCAGCTGAAACCAGTAGTAAAGCAAATGATTCAAACGGCCATGGATACACAACAACAAATGATGGACATAGATGCAGATTATGATAAGGCCATGAGAGAAAAAAGTCAATTCCAAATAATGAGCGAACAATTGTCATCGCAAGTAATCCAGGCCCAAAAGGAAATAGCAGTCAAAAACACGGAGTTGCTTGAAGTCAAAACACAATATGATACATTAATTACTCAGCATCGCCAACTCCAAGCACAGCTCACGGATTTACAAAGATTACATGATGCAAGCGAGGCTGACAAAGAAAGAATGAAGGCTAGAAGCACTTTACTTGAGACACAACTAAAGTTGTACATAGAAGAGAATGACACTTTACGAAGCAGGAATAAAGAATTGATGAAGTCATTGTTATATGATCAACCTATTGAACAACAGGAATCATCTGAAACTAAAGAAAAAGAATTAAGAGATCAGGTAGCACAACATGCAGAATTGCTGAGACAAGAGCGAGAAGTGAGAGAAGAATCGGAACAAAAGTACAGTCAAGAAATAAATGAACTAAAAAAGCAGTTGAATACAGCACATGGGAAACTTGCAACAAGCTATAGTGAAAACATGGATCACGTAGCAGAAATTGGAAATGAATTGCTTGCAGCAAAGGAAGCACTGAGAGCAGCCATGCAAGAAAATAAAGAGAAGACTGAACGTATAGAGCAATTAGAAATTCACATCAACCAGAACGCAACGATCGGGACACCAGTAGTGCCACCAAAAGAAAATCCTACTGACAAGGTAGAGGTACGTCCTCTATCTCCCCCGATCTATAATTCTCCAATACATGAGCAGATGGCGGATATACATGATGATCATCCAATGCCATACACTGTAGAAATAAGTCAGAAGGAACGGGCACTAGTGGTGTCCCGATTGACGGAAAATTTTGAAAATGAAGTAATCAAAGTAATGAAGGAAGCTAAGATCAAGGGTAAGGACTTGGAGAAAATCATGAAGCCTTTCAACATTCCGTACGGATTATTGAAAGAGAAAACAAGAGAATATATAAAGAAGATTACAAAGAAAAGTCCAGATGAGCAGCTAAATTTTAAACATGACACATTCGCATATAGTCAAGAAGAATTCGAAGCTGCACAACCTATTTGGCAAAGAAAGTTTTTGGAGAAACATCCCACACTACAGGTGCATTGGCAAGCAGCACCATATTTCTTACAGGTAAACCCTTCATTTTGTCCTATACCACGCAGAAGGGATACTAGAGAATTTTTGGACTTGCAAAGAAATGGCACTATAAATAAACAGTGGCTAAATTACCCGCTGCTTCCAAGCCCGCCACATAATTACTTGCCAACGGAAGATTATATGGTCAAAACCATCGAATTTTGGCTGCAAAATTATGCGACAGTACCCGACCTAACTGTCAAAATGACAAATAAAATACTCAGTATGATACTTACAGTGTTGAAGGTATTCAAGCATGCAGCCTACACATTTTTGAATTTCATTGGTATTAATCAAGGCACAGAGATCCTCATTTTTTACCTATCTGTTATGCCTAGCCGACCAACAATAATGGCTTATTATTCCAGATTGATGTTCTTGCCAAGTGTATATATCCAAACTTTTGAAGAAGCGTTCTTTACTGGATTTTTTGAAATTGATTCAGAAGTCTTTTTGAAGATGTCCTCTAATTTGAATGCCAGATTAGTGGCATATGAACTAAGCTTCTTTGCAGATCACAGACAGCCACCCAATGACGGTGTAAAGGCAGAACAATGGAAACAATTAATGATACGTGAAGCCAATTTGCTTAATGCAACAGAGCAGAAAATATATAGAACATATGCCCGTCGCTCGTCAAAGCCTGTCGGGGACGACAGAGTCCAGGAGGGGGGCAGTGTTGAGGGAGAATCAAGTAAAAGGAAGAAAAGAAGAAAACAACGAAAGAAGCTTCACTAGAAAGGTAATATTTGAAGACAATCTCTGCAAGAAGCCCCGCAGGGGCGCAACACCCATCTCTGCACAGATCCCCGCAGGGGCACACGCACCAAGGAAAGGACGCAGCCACACAAGGGTGCTTCAACCTCTTGATCTTTGGCAGGTCCAGATCGAAGACTGAAGCACCACATCCTCATACCTTCCACTGGTGGCGTGCGCGGCAACCCGACTTATCAAGCAAGACAAATGTATCAGGCCCAGAGAATGTAAAACAAGAATTAAGAAGAGGCCGTCAAAACTGAACACCTGTTTTACAAACAGGAAAAACTGAGCAAGGGTTGCGTGCAGGGAAAAGAAAGTGCACAGGCTTAACAAACTGAAGACAAGAAGTAAAGCCTGTCAAGGGATGACAGAGGCAAAGAGGGGGAGAGTGTTGAAGAGCTAAAGAGAGCATAAGGCAGAGAAAAAGACGGGCCCCAAAATTTTTCCGATTTGGACACCATATTTTTGTATCATAACCATTCTTGTAATATATTTTCCGTTGTAAATGCACTAGAGGAGTCCTCTAGATGCACCCCCTCAAAAGATTAGAAACTTACCCATGTAAAATAGTAAGAAATTAGTCTTTTAGTGAATAAAAGTGCCGGTCCCTTGTGTGAAAGGACTATTTTTAGGGCACAAGTATATAAGTCAATTTGTGACTCTTTGTAAAGACTTTTTGCCATTGTGAGAAGAGGGAGCATAGAAATTCGAATTTGTGTCTTCTTCACTCTATATCTTCTTCTTTGTGAGCTTGTATGCATGTGTATTGCTTGGAAAGAGTGTTATGAAGTGTTGTCTATCCATGAAAGTGTTTGTTTGCTGTTGTTAAGGTGTGTGCGAAGTGTAAGAAGTGCTGAAGTGTAGGAAGATTTTCCCGCGACTCCGTATTTTGCTCATAACTTGAACTAAGAGTGTCAGAATTGAGTGAAACCACCGCCATTGGATGCGTCTTCTCGAGAGCTTCGAAACGCATATGCTATTCGCTATATTTGGAGTTCGGAGCTGAGAGAAAAGTCCAAATTACTGACGGCTGCTGCACCAAGTATCGTGACACCATGACCGACAGTTGAAGCTTGTTTGGATTAGTCTTTGCCTTGTTTGCACTCTTTGAGTAGTTCATTTGCATTGATCATCACTTGATTGCATGTCCTCATACACTTGGCTAGGTTTGTATAGTCATCGGATTGATAATTAAAGCGTGAATCCCCACTATATGCACTTGAGGGGGATTGAGGTATAGTCTCTTTCTCCACAAGTCCCTAAGTTAGTACTTAGGTCAACACAGATGTATAGTTCATTATCTATCAAATGAGGATGTCATTATTGCTTCAGGCATTTTATGTCATCAGATGTATAAGCTCATAGACTATGAAAAAATTGTGAATGATCCAGCATGTGTAGTACTTGATTCTCATGCTTTGTGAGATGCAAAACTTTAGCATGCACACTTTGGTCATGTGAATTTTGTTAGTTTGCTACACCTGCAAAAATCTAAAATGGTGTCATCTTTGCCCAAACTTGAGGCACCTTCTAAGCATATGTGTGAAAGCTGTATTTTGGGCAAAATGGAGCATTCCTAGTTCCAAAAAAAAAAATGGTTCAATTCGAGCTACTAAAAAATTGGAGGTTGTTCATAATGATGTTTGTGGTCCTATACAGACACCCTCTTTTGGAAACTATCTTTATTTTTGTGACTTTCATTGATGATTTTTCTACGCATGCATGGGTATATCCACTGAAAGCAAAGTCCGAAATGTTTAGTGCTTCAAATAGTTTTTGGTTTTGGCTGAAAATATGTCAGCATGTAAAATGGGCACCCTACGTTTTGATCGAGGGGGGAATATATATCTTCTCATTTTAATGCATTTTCGATTGAACATGGGATAAAACATCCATGTACAATGATGTATACACCTCAACAAAATGGAGTTGCTGAACAGAAGAACAGGTCACTCATGGAGACGACGAGGTGTATGGTCAAGAGTGAGGCTTTACCACATAGTTTCTTGCTTGAGATTGTTATGTCCCCAACATATTTACTCAATAGGTATCCCACTAAAGCATTGATGTCTATCACTCCACATGAGGTTTGGCATGGTCGAAAGACATCTCTTGCTCACCTACGGGTCTTTGGATGTCTGACATACGCATTAGTGACTGAACAACAACACAAGAAATTGGATGATAAAGCAATGAAATGTATTTTTGTTGGGTATAGTTCTAAAAGCAAAGGTTATCTGTGTATCATCCGTAGACTAAACACATTCTAGTTAGCCGTGATGTTGTTTTTATGGAAGATGCTATTCAGCCATTACTTTCATGTACTAAGAAGACATCTCTTAGCTCCAAAGACATGTATGATACTTTGCTTCCTCTTTTTACAAGTGAACAGTTTAGTGCTAGTCATAATGAGGCAACTTCTCAACCTTTATAGGTTTCATGTAATGATGCAGATCATTGGATTTCATATGGAGATTTACATGATGCACTTGTTGATGAGAGAGTTGACATTGAAGAGGCAAAAACTATGCCAAAATTGCTGGTGCAGACTTTGCGTGACAGAAAATGAGATACACCTCTATCATATCGTACTCGTTTTGTCTCTGATAGTGTTTCTTTTGCATCAGATTGCTATGCTATGGATGCCTTTAGTCTCTATGATGAGAATGAGCTTGTTTTGTTTAATGAAGTACAAAATTCTGAAAATTGGATGGCAGATATGCAATCTTAATATGATGCTATGATGAAGAATGGTACATGGTCTTTATGTGACTTGCCTCTTGCCAAGAAGGCCATTGGCACTAAGTGGGTATATAAGCGGAAGCATAAGCCTGATGGAATAGTTGACAAGTATAAGGCTAGGCTTGTTGCAAAGAGTTATGCTCAAGAAAGAGGCATTGATTTTGATGAGACATTTGCTCCTGCATGCTTAATGACTAATGTTCATAGCATTTGTGCACTTGCAACTCATCATGGTTGGAATCTACATCAGTTGGACATTAAAACTGCATTTCTAAATGGTGATTTGCATGAAGAAGTGTATGTTTTTCAGCCCCGTGGCTTTGTGCATAAAGGGCATGAGACCAAAGTGTGCAGGTTGAAGAAGGCATTATATGGTTTGAAGCAAGCACCACATGCTTGGTATGATAAGATACATGCCTACCTGATTGCACATGGTTTTGAGAACAATCCAATAGAGAACACCTTATATGTTAAGCGTGCAAATGATGTGCGTCTGATCATTGTTGTCTATGTTGATGACTGGTCCTCATGAGAAGCATATTGCTGATTTTAAGGGTGATTTGCATGCCTCATTTGAGATGTCATATTTGGGACATTTGCATCATTATTTGGGCATTCGATTTATGCAAGTTGATGGTGGAATAAATTTGTGTCAAACCAAATATATTGACAGATTATTGCAGTATTTTGGCCTTGAAGACTGCAAACCTATTGCCACTCCTATGGAGACAAGTTTATGATTGAGTCTTCATGATGATGAAGATGCATTTGATGTTGTTCTCTACCAGTAGGATGTTGGATGCTTGATTTACTTATGCATCACTCGGCCAGATATTCAGCCTGTTGTCTCACAGATGATCAGGTTTATGCATTGCCTAGATGTCAAGCATTGGCAGGCAGTTAAGCACATCTTTTGCTACTTGAGTGGTACTCGACTACTTGGATTGTTTTTATCCGAAGGGTGGATCACTATCGTAGGATTTACATGCTTTTTCTGACTCTGGTTGGGCTTTTCCTTCATGCTAGGTAGCTCATGCATATCTTGGTTGAGCAAGAAGTAGCCTACTATGGCCACTTCTAGTTGTGAGGCTAAGTATAGGGAAGCTTTCACAGCGATTGTTGAGTGTGTGTGGCTCGCACACCTCATGGCTGATTTGGGTGTTGTTCAGTCTTCTGTCACCACCATCTTTACGAACAGTCAGAGCGCATTTGCAATTGCGAGGAACTCTATATTCCATGCTCGCACTAAGCACATTGAGGTGCATTATCATTATGTGAGGGAGAATTTCTCTACTGGAGAGATCAACTTGGCATATGCACCCACGGAGGAGAACATTGTAGACCTTTCCACGAAGGCTCTGCCTTGGGAGAAGTTTGAAGCCTTCTACAAAGCTTTGGGCTTACTTCCTTTTGTGGATTGATTCCACATAACTTGGCACTTCTTTATACATGAGTGCTAGCTCCTTGTTCACTACATCATTCCCAGGGGGATTTGTTGATATATTTAGGTAGTGATGTGTGTGAACACACTAGGACCACCGGGGCACTTTTTTCTCTCTTTAGGAGGTTGTTTTCCCCCTGTTTGTATATACGCCTATAGCCCTAATGAGTCACTTATCTTTGTACATTCTAGTGGTAATACATTCAGTATTGTGTGTTGTGCTCCAAGCTTCTTCTTCTTCCTTGTGTTGTTCATGTGCTTTTGTAGACCTCAAACTCCAATAATCCCTTTGTGTCAATTGGAGGGCATTAGAGCAAAAATATAGCAGAAATGTACCACTCAATCTAAACCCATCCTAAATCAATTTGATTTTTGAATGAACATTTGGAAAGGATGTGTCCACTAATGTTAACTCAAACACATGAATCATTAGCTTCTCTCTCTCTCTCTCTCTTGGGGGGGGGGGAGGAGGGGGGTTCAACTCCTATTGTTTGCATCGGCAAGACATGATGAGATGTTAAACCAGCTCTCTTTGGGGAATCGCTACCCTTTGGGTAGTTTCATTGGACCATTTCAACAGTGATAAAAGGTATGCTCATTCTAATAGGATTGATTTCAACTCAAACGAATCTGCTTGTTTGGCTTTAGGGTCATCCCTGAACCTTTGGGATCTATTAATTTCTAGTAAGTGTTAGACATCATACCCCTATGCATTAGGGGAAAAAGTGAGCCCTGGATGGGCCTTGTAAGGATCCCTAATTCTTAGGGATTAAAATTGATTTCTTTGGGATTAAGGGGAAACTCCAAACCACTAGTGGTATTTTCGAGCTCTGCAATTCCACTAAACTATAGCCATTCGATGCCTAAGATTGATGGATCAAATTCAAATTCACTGCGGAAGAATTCTAATCATGGCTGCTTCGTGGGAGGAGGGACCTGTAGTTTGCAAGTGTTCTGCAAAGATTTAGGCCCTTGGATCTTCTTCAGATCTAAAGGGCGGCCGCATTCCTGGCTGAGCAAAGCTTCTACACATATTCCAACCGTTCGATCATCTTCAGATCCAAGGAGCGCCCGCATTTGGGGCTGAGCCTCATTGGGAAGCTATGAGAGGCATTAGATTGTCCTCAGATCTAAGGGAGGAGATGAAGATCCGTTAGAACCAAATGAGCCATCTTTTGTCATCCGTCTGATCGACCTCTAATCCAAGAGTTTAGGAAAAATGGCGCCTTTTCAAAGTGGGCCAACCTCAACCATTAGATGAGAGCCTTGATCCAAGGGCTAGAAACAAAAGGCGCATTTTTCTAGTGGATATCCACGCCTACCACACGATTCAAGCTTCATTCAAAGGCTAAGATTGCATCCCTCCTTGACTTTTGCAAAAGGACCTAAGCCCTTGGATCTTCTAGGCCATTCAACGATGGATAAGCATTCTAAAGGTCTTCGAAACCACTCATGCTAGCAGAAACCACGATTTGGGGCTGTTTGCAAGGTTTTGACTCAGAAAAAACCATGGAAGCCTATGCCTAGTCTAGTGGATTAAGAAACTAGACTGTGTCCACTGCTCTTCTCTCATTGCTGGATCACTAATCAGCCTTTCATCTAAAAGGCCCAAAGAGGGTTCATTTTTTCCCCTAATGGTGTGTTGAATTCGAGGGATCACATGGATACTATGCCCTTCACGTTGATTGAGCTTCCTTTGTTTTTTTCTTCTAATGAAAAAGCAATTGGTTATTCTGCGGTCCTTGAAATGCAATCCGTTGAAATGGGATTAAAACAAAGGTCTTTGTAAAATTTAGAAAAGAAAATGTGTTTTAAACTTTGGTGATTGTCTCAAGAGTACTTTAGGTCGAAGAATTAGAAATCATAAGAGTAATCTTTTATTATATACAAAAAAGTCTTTGTTATCCAAAGAAATAAACTTAAAAGCAAATGATCTGTAGCGGAAAAAAGGCTCTTCAGTCTCCTTCCTTTCAAGAGGCTCTTGAGTCTCCTTCCTTTGTATCTCCCTTTTTATCTCTTGTACTCCTTTTGTTCATTTAATTTAAAACTACTTCGTTGTACTCCTTTTGTTTATTTAAGCGGAGGAAAACATTGTGGTACATGGGTGAATGGGCATAGCAACTCATATATTTACTCCAACTAAAAAGGCAATGGCATAGAATAACTCAGGAGTGCTATTATATAGATGTTATGAGGCCCAATTCCCAAAAGCTTGCAAGGTTGAGAGCTCGTAGATCCACCACTATAATACATGCGTAACTGGGCATAGCACCTCTTATTTTCCTTCATTGTTTTTTCAAAAAAAAAAAAATCATTAGAAAATGATGATATCTACAAAAGTTCTCACATTTGGGTTGAGCATAAATGATCCAATGGTAAGGATAAGTAACTTGAAATCCTCATAGAATTTATGATACAGTTGATATCGATACAAATGATATCGATAAATAACTACAGCAACTAGGTATCAAAATAATAAATAATCTCAAACCAAAATCTAGAAGCCCTTTTTAGCATTGCTATAGCATAACTAGCTCAAGTGGTGAGTCCCTCGCCTCCCTTGCTGAAGGCAAAGATTCAGTTCCTCTTGGTTGCACTAGCAGAACACTATTGATCATATGATATCTCTCTCTCTCTTTCTCTCTCTCTCTCTCTCTCTCTCTCTCTATATATATATATATATATATATATATATATATATATATAAATATATCATTGGCCTTGGGGCACTCCTGATGGATAATATCAATAGTGGCAAAGATTTATGCTCATTGCAATAGGGTCAACTTCATTCAATTCAAACGAGTCTTCTCATCTAGCATTAGGGCCATCCCTTATTGATCCCTACCCTTAGTGGGCCTTCAGGCTTTGTTCATTCCTAGTAAGTGCTATACTATGCCCTTCACATTGAATTTCAATTATTTCTAATTATCAAGAAGAGTAGACTGCAATATTGAACTTCCTTTGGAAAAAGTCTAGAGGTGTCATATTGACAATTACCTCTAGAATTTCCATTATATCCCCAAAGATTTGATATGCCATAATGAAAATCTTGCAAATTTTTTGTCTCATCATGTTTCTCAACGTTTCTTCTCACATAAAATATAAGAGGCACAAAATAAGTACAAATATTGGCATATGTCTTCTACGTAAGAGGAGCACAATAGTAAATGTGTTCAAAGTTTTCCTTCACACACATTTGTCGATATATTTAGGTAGTGATGTGTGTGAACACACTAGGACTGCCGAGGCACTTTTTTTCCCTCTTTAGGAGGTTTTTTTCCCCCGGCTTGTATATACGCCTATTGCCCTAATGGGCTACTTATCTTTGTGCATTCTCTAGTAATACATTCAGTATTGTGTGTTGTGCTCCAAGCTTCTTCTTCTTCCTTGTGCTGTTCGCGTGCTTCCGTAGATGTCTAACTCCAACAATTGGTATCAGAGCAGGTCGTCGCTTCATCTAGGGCGCCGTCGAGACTCCTTCGTTTGCAGTCTCAGAATCGCACGAATTTTGGTGAGCATACATAGCATGTTTCTGAGATCAAAACTGCTTCAGTCTGTGGTGCCAAAATCGCGATCTGAGCTCGTTTTGGCCTCCGAACGCACTATCACAATGCTTGTGCAAGCTATTTCATCTTTTTGTGCTAAAGGTATGGTATACAGTTTCTGTTCGCCAGTATAAGCGTCTCGAAGTCTGCTGTAGGTCTAGTGGAATTCATCTGGGCACTTCTTTTCAACTTTTTGAGATACATTCAATTTTCTCCATCGAGGTATTTTAGTCACCGGCCATGGCTTAAAGCAGTGATGTATTCCGTATGTTGGTTGTTGAGGATAAGTTGGATGGTACCAACTACCCATTATGGGCTTATATGATGCAACATGTGTTGGTTGCAAAAGGACTATGGAACATTGTACAGGGTGGCAAAAAATGTCCTATCACACCTACAAATGTTACAAGTGCAGGTATTGAAGCTGATGCAAAAGGTGTCGAAGAAATCTGCTAATTTTGCATATTCGAAGAAGGAAGATAAAGATGAGAAGAAATCAGAAAAGCAGAAATTGTTTTGTAAGTACTGTAAAGGGAGTGATCATATCATAAAGAACTGTCCAAAACTGGCTGCCAAAGAGGCAAAGAAGAAAGAGGCTAGAATGGTTGTTGCATAGGCCTCTACACCAAAAACAGAGTCTGCTAATCTTGTGTAGGAAGAAGAATGGGCGTTTACTACTGTCTACAGTTTTGACCCATCTTCTCATGAGCAGCACATGTTTGCAGTAGACTCAGATGTTTGGTATTTTGACAGTGGGGCGACCAAACGTATTACCTCGCAGCGCAGTTTCTTCTCTTCACTCGAGCCTTCCCCTACAGGGAATACTGTTACATGTGCCAACAACTCCTCTTATCCTGTTATGGGAGTTGGTAAGATTATTTTGACTACTGCTGATGGTAGTTTTTTCACTTTGTTAGATGCTTTATTTGTGCCAGGGATCAAGAAGAACATGTTATAAGTTTTTGCATTAGCCAAGATTGGTTTGGTTGTGAATTTTGTTGATGACAAGTGTACAATTCATGATCTATCAAATGGCGATGTGATTATTGCTTCTGGCATTTTATGTCGTGGGTTGTATAAGCTCATAGACTATGAAAGATCTGTAAATGATTTGGCATGTGCAGTAAATGATTCTCAGGCTATGTCAGATGCAAAGCTTTGGCATGCACGCTTTGGCCATCTGAATTTTGCTAGTTTGCTATGCCTGCAGAAATCTGAAATGGTGTCCTCTTTGCCCAAACTTGAGGCACCTGGAAAACATGTTTGTGAAGGTTGTATTTTGGGCAAAATGCAGCGTTCGTCCTTTCCAAAAGATGGTTCAGTTCGGGCTACTCAGAAATTGCAGCTTATACATAGTGATGTCTGTGGTCCTATGCAAACACCTTCTTTTGGGAATTATCTTTACTTCGTGACTTTCATCGATGATTTTTCCAGGCATGCATGGGTATATCCATTGAAGGCAAAGTCCGAAGTGTTCATGTGCTTCAAACAGTTTTTGGTTTTGGCTGAAAATCTGTCAGCATGTAAAATGGGCACCCTCCGTTCTGATCGAGGGGGGAATATATGTCTTCTGATTTTAATGCATTTCTGGTTGAACGTGGGATAAAACACCAGTGTACAGTCCTGTATACACCTCAACGGAATGGAGTTGCTGAACAAAAGAACAGGTCACTCATGGAGATGGCAAGGTGTATGCTCAAGAGTCAGGCTTTACCAGATAGTTTCTGGCTTTAGGCTGTCATGTGTGCAACATATGTACTGAACAGGTGTCCCACTAAAGCGCTGCAGTCTATCACTCCATATGAGGCTTGGCATGACCGCAAGCCATCTGTTGCTCATCTTCGTGTTTTTGGTTGTTTGGCATATGCATTAGTGCCTGAACAACATCGCAGAAAATTGGATGATAAAGCAGTAAAATGTATTTTTGTTGGGTACAGTTTTGAAAGTAAAGGCTATCATCTGTATCATCCACAGACTAAACGCATTCTGGTTAGCCATGATGTTGTTTTTGTGGAAGATGCTATTCAGCCATTGCTTTCATGTCCTAAGGAGACATCTGTTAGCTCCAAAGACATGTATGATACTTTGCTTCCTCTTTTTACAGGTGGATAGTCTAGTGCTGGTCCTAATGAGGCAACTTCTTAGCCTTTGTAGGTTTCATGTGATGATGCAGATAATTCCATTTCTGATGCAGATGTACATGATGCACTTATTGATGAGAGAGCTGATATTCAGCAGGCAAGAATGATGCAAAAATGGTTGGTGTAGACCTTGCATGATAACAAATTAGATGCAGCTCTGTCATATCGTACTTGTTCAGGCTCTCATAGTGCCTCTTTTGCATCAGATTGCTATGCTATGGCTGCATCTAGTCTCTGTGATGAGAATAAGCCTGTTTCCTTTGATGAAGCACAAAATTCAAAAAATTGGATGGCTTCTATGCAATTTGAATATGATGCTATAATGAAGAATGGTACTTGGTCTTTATATGACTTGCCTCTTGGCAAGAAGGCCATTGGCACTAAGTGGGTATACAAGCTGAAGCGTAAATCGGATGGTACAGTTGACAGGTATAAGGCTAGGCGTGTTGTAAAGGGTTATGGATTGGAAAGAGGCATTGATTTTGATGAGACCTTTGCACCTACATGCCGTATGACCACTGTTCAGAGCATCTGTGCACTTGCAGCTCATCAAGGTTGGAATGTACATCAGTTGGACATTAAAACAACATTTCTGAATGGTGACTTGCATGAAGAAGTGTATGTTTTTCTGCCCCCTAGCTTTGTGCAGAAAGGGCATGAAAACCAGGTGTGCAAGTTAAAGAAGGCATTATATGGTTTAAAGCAAGCACCACGTGCTTGGTATGAGAAGATACATGCCTATCTGGTTATACATGGTTTTGAAAATAGTCCAATTGAAAGCACCTTATATGTTAAGTGTGCTACTGATATGCTTCTGATCATTGTTGTTTATGTTGACGACATGCTGCTCACTGGTCCTATTGACAAGCATATTGCTGATTTTAAGGATGATTTGCATGCCTCATTTGAGATGTCTGATTTGGGGCATTTGCATCACTATTTGGGCATTCATTTTATGTAAGTTGATGGTGGAATGGCCTTGTGTCAAACGAAATATATTGACAGATTATTGCAGCATTTTGGCCTTGAAGACTGTAACCCTATTGCCACTCCTATGTAGACAAGTTTACGATTGAGTCTTCATGATGCTGGAGATGCATTTGATGGTGTTCTCTATCAGCAGGTTGTTGGATGCTTGATTTACTTATGCATTACTCGGCCAGATATTCAGTTTGCTATCTTACAGATGAGCAGGTTTATGCATTGCCCAGGAGTCAAGCATTGGCAAGCAGTTAAGTGTATCTTTCACTATTTGAGTGGTACTCGACTACTTGGGTTGTTTTATCCCAAGGGGGGATCACTACCGCCATATTTGCATGCTTTTTCTGACTCTGATTGGGCTGATTGCTATGACACTCGTGTGTCCACTAGTGGCTTTTGCTTCATGCTTGGTAGCTCATGTATATCTTGGTTGAGCAAGAAGCAGCCTACTGTGGCCACTTCCAGTTGTGAGGCTGAGTATAGGGCAGCTTTCACAGCGACTGTTGAGTGTGTGTGGCTCAGACGTCTTATGGCTGATTTGGGTGTTGGTCAGACTTCTACCACCACCATCTCCACTGACAGTCAGAGCCCATTGGCAGTTGCGAGGAACCCTGTGTTCCATGCTCGCACTAAGCACATTGAGGTGCATTATCACTATTTCAAGGAGAGGTTCTCTGCTAGGGAGATCAGCTTGGCATATGTGCCCACGCAGGAGAACATTGTAGACCTTTTCACGAAGGCTCTGCCTAGGGAGAAGTTTGAAGCTTTTCACAAAGCTTTGGGCTTACTTCCTTTTGTGGAGTGATTTCCACATAGCTTGGCACTTCCTTATACACGAGTGCAAGCTCCTTTTTCACCGCATCACTTCCAGGGGGGATTAGTTGATATATTTAGGTAGTGATGTGTGTGAACACACTAGGACTGTCGGGGCACTTTTTTCCCTCTTTAGGAGGTTTTTCCCCCCGGCTTGTATGTACGCCTATTGCCCTAATGGGCTACTTATCTTTGTACATTCTCTAGTAAAAAATTCAGTATTGTGTGTTGTGCTCCAAGCTTCTTCTTCTTCCTTGTGCTGTTCGCGTGCTTCCGCAGACGTCTAACTCCAACAACATTTTCCATAAATTCCTTTGCTCATAAGTTTTGTAATGTCCACTTCTTTAGCAAATAGTCTACGTATCTATTGAAGACTTTATTCATAAATATTTTCCATAAATACATAGACTCTCTACTCTTAGGTTCTCTATTGTCCACTTCTTATGCCATGGAAAAAAATTACAAGATTTATTGAAAGTTATGACACTTGATTCACCTTAGGCATCTCTTTCTTGATCATGCAAGAGTAATATTATCACTTTATGTAGATTGAGACACCCTTTAGGTGTCTTTAATAAGTGTGGCACATGGCATGATTAAAGATTTTATGTGTCATGGTAGGGAAGAGGAGTCGAGGGACTCATGCGAGTTTTTTTTTAACGTTGGTGTGTGGTGCACTCGCAAGGTCCATGCATGAGTGACAAGTGAGTCTAGTTAACTCCCACACATCCAACAAGTGCACATAGTGGTGTTTTGATACGCACACATTAAATTATCAAACCAAGAGTACAACCCAGTCAAGTGCATGGAAACATGTGCTCTAGTGATGGTAGATATGGGAATGGGCCAAGTAATGCATGCATGAGTGGATTTCTACCTCACATGACACCTTTGTACATGTGGGTGTGTGTCACCATACTTGGTGCAACAATGGACACAAAACCAATAATTTCTCCTAGTTTTGGTACCCTAATATGATCAATAGCACTTCAAAGCTCTCAACGAGACGTATCTACTGGCAGTGGTTTGAGCTCGATCTGACTTATATGCTCCAAGTTACACCCAAAAATCTAAGTGTCAAGAGTTACCTACCTACACCTAATAATTCTCAGTGCTTCCCACACACACAATATTAGTGGAAAAAGGTGGGGAAAGGGTAGACAACACAATCCAAGCATACATTTCATGTCTTAAACACACAAAAAAGCTCACAAAGAAGAAGATACACAAGCAAAAAGAAGGGAAAATGAATTTCTAAACTTAGTTTTGCATTATTCCAAGATCTCCTTACAAATGTTTCACCAAGTGCCTCGTATATAAGTGCCCTGAGTTTAGTCCTTTCACACAAGTGATCAACATTTTTTCTAAAAATTCCTAAAAAGCTACTATCGTACATGGATTTTGTTACATTCTTGAGAGAATATGCATCTAGAGGACTCCTTTGGTGCATTTACAAGGGTTTCATGAGTTCCATGATGTGACATGTGAAAAGAAAAATGGTGACATCCTTGAAAATTTTTGTGGGCCTTCTCTTCATCTCTTCTTCTCTTTAATTCTTTCTTTCTTTTCTTCTTTAGTCTCTAACTCTTTGCAACACTCTCCTCCTCTTTGTCTCCATCGTCCCTGATAGGATTCTGTCAAGTTCGCATGGCATACCATAGGTAGCTAGAGTTGGCCAAAAGTTCTGTTGATGAAGGACCTTCTTCACTATTGTTTGATCTTTCAAAAGCTTCCCTTTTAACTATCGATCTTCACTCTTTGGGGCTTGTTGCATTGTCATTGGCCTAGATCGTTGTATTTTGACATGCCACTAGTAGAAGAAGAAGCATCCAAGACTATTATGGAAAGGCCTTTTTTCACCATTCCCTTTCCAACTTCTGGTCCTCATGGCTTGTGCTTCAATTTCCCCTATCCTTAATTCTTGATTTGCATCCATCGGGGTCTCCTTCATTTACTTTGGCCTGACATCTTTTCTTCGTTGTATCTTCTTTAGCCCGATGTGTGCCCCTACAGAGATTTGGGAAGAGGGTGTGATTAATCTTTAAGCTCAATATGTTGTTACCTTTTTCTTTGATCTTCTTCTTCTTCTTCTTCTTTTCCTTTTGCTTCATTCTCCCTCCACACGTCCCAAAAACACATGTTTCATACTTGCAAGGTCCATGCACGAGTGAGAAAGTGATTCTAGCTAGCTCTCACACATCCAACAAGTGCATATAGTGGTGGTTTGATACACAGACATTAAATGATCAAACCGAGAGTATGACTCGGTCAAGTGCATGCAAATGTGTGCTTTAATGATGGAATAGCTTAAGTAATGCATGGACAAGTGGATTTCTACCTCACATGTCACCTTCTACATGTGGATGTGTGTCGCAATACTCAATGAAGTAGCAAACACAACTTCAATGATTTCTCCTAGTTCTCATACCCGAATATGTTGAACGATGAGTCTCTTTTGAAGCTCTCAAGGAGACACATCTTTTGCCAGTGGTTGGAGTTCGATTAGACTTCTCTGCTCCAAGTTACACCCAAAAAAATAAGTGTCAAGAATCACCTACCTACACCTAAGGACTCCCTACACATCACTCACACATGATATGAGCGAAAAAAGGTGGGGAAGGTGTAGAGAAAGTTAGCTTTGCATTTGATAAGATCTCCTTACAAATGTGTCATCAAGTGACTTTTATACAAGTGCCTTAAGTTTGATCCTTTCACATAAGTGATTGGCACTTACTCTAGAAATTCCAAAAAAACTACTATTGTACATGGATTTTGCTCCATTCTTGAGGTAATATGCATCTAGTGGACTCCTCTAGTTCATTTACAAGGCTTTGATGAGTTCCATGATGTGACATGTGAAAAGAAAAATTTTGATATCCTTGAAAAATTATATGGGCCTTCTCTTCCTCTCTTCTTCTCTTTACTTCTTTCTTTCTTTTCTTATTTAGTCTCTGACTCTTTGCAACACTCTCCCCCTCCATCTCTGTCATCCTTGATAGGCTTCTGTCAACACTGCCTGGCATGCCATAGGTAGCTAGAGTTGGCTAAAATTCTTGTCAATGAAGGACCTTCTTCACCATTGTTTCATCTTCCAAAAGCTTCCCTTTTAACTATTGATCTTCCCTCACTACAACTTGTTGCATTGACATTTGTCTCCCTCATTGTTGCCTGACATTCCATAATAGTAGAAGAAGTGTCCAATTCTATTTGGAAAGGGTCTTTTTCACCATTCCCTTTCCAACTTCTGCTCCTCCCATCTAGTGCTTCGATTTCATGTTGATATATTTAGGTAGTGATGTGTGTGAACACATTAGGACCACCAGGGCACTTTTTTCACCCTTGGGGGGGGGATATATGAAGGGAGGGAGGGAGAAGGGGGGGGCACTGTGAGAAAAACCCCACTTCTTTTCCGAAAAAACCCCACTGAGCCTCCAAAAAATCCTCACATGCCCTTCGGGTTGGTAAGCTAGTGGGGAGGGGTGTGGAGGGAGGGAAAAGGTGGGGAGGGGGGGTATGGAGGGATGGAGGGAGGGAGGGAGGGAGGGAGGGAGGAAGGGAGGGGGGCTGTGGGTAGAGAGGGAGGGAGGGAGGGTGGGGGAGGGGGGGTATGGAGGGAGGGCCGAGGGGGGAGGGGGTCACTTATCTTTGTACATTCAAGTGATAATACATCCACTACTGTGTGTTGTGCTCCAAGCCTCTTCTTCCTTGTGTTGTTCGCATGCTTCCGTAGACCTCAGACTCCAACAATTGGTATCAGAGCAGGTCGTCGCTTTATCTAGGGCATCATTGACACCCCTCTGGTCATAGTCTCAGAATCACATGAAAATTGGTGAGCATAATTGTAGAGAATGAGTTCTCTTATGTGCAATGAAAACATATAGTGAACCCTTGTATGTCCAGCACTTGGATAAACAAATGCACCTTAGATAACTTGCTTCTCTCAATACAAAAGTCAAATGGACATGTGCCTTTAGTCAATCAAAGTAGTCAAAGAGACCTTTATAACAAGCTATAAATGAATTAATTTGGACAAGTTTTGATTAGGAAACGCAACTGACAAAGATGAACTACCTGTCCACACAAGTATGTTGAAGAATTGAACTTCACTCTCGGATTGATAACTCCCTGAATATATATCCTTTGAGGAAGATATTTGAGATAGAGAAAGTACACACAAATAGCTTTCCAACAAGCTAAAAATCAAGTAATGTGGATGAGTTTTGGTCAGAAAAGTCAACTGACCAAAATAGACCACATGCAAAGAGCTTTCCAACAAGCTAAAAATCAAGCAATTTGGATATGTTTTGGTGGGGAAACTTAACCGACCAAAATAGACTACCTGTCTACACAAGTATGTTGGAAAACTAGACTTCACTCTTTGACTGATATCTCACATAATATATAATCTTTGAAGGAGATATTTGGGATAGATAAAGTAAACAAAATCTTTCCAATGAGTGTTTAAACACAAGGAATGGTTACATATACACTGAGATATGAGCTTCATAACAGAGTTGTATACAAAATGACGTGCGGTTGGAAGGAGTCTATGGGAAGATAAAATGACAAAATGACCAGATCTAGCTATTGAGAGCTCTTGCCTCTTTCTCTTCTTGTTTAGAACGTGCTCCCACTCCATTTTTTTAACCAATGAGCATGTGAAGAAGTTTGTGCCTCCTTCTTAACTCACCACTTTGCCCACTACATGCCACTTACTACAAGGTAGATATTGTATCTTTTACTCATCATGAATTTTGACTAGAATTTTTTTTTTCTTTTTTTTCTTTTATCTTCTTTTCCTTTATCTTTATATTTGGTAAATTTATCCAAGCATAGCTCATGTAAAAATGAGCTTGTACATTTATCTTCAACACTCCCCCTCAAGCTCATTTGGGAGTTATCTTCAACCATGTCCTGCAAATTTATCACATCCTTGAAACCTTTGAGTTTAGAAGCAACCAAGAACTTTGTAAACATATCTGCAAATTGCTCTTTGGTTCTAATGAACTTTATGTCCACATCTTTGCTCAATACCTTCCCCCTTACATAATGGTAGTGGACCTCTATGTGCTTGCTCCTTGCATGAAACATAGGATTGCTTGCCAAGTAAATATTTGACATGTTATCACTGTATATAGGGATGGTTTCAACTTGCACATCAAGATCAGCCAAAAGCTATTTAATCCACATTGCTTCACATGTGGCAAATGCTAATCCTCTATATTCAGCCTCCATGGATGAAAGTGCAATAGTAGGTTGTTTCTTTGAGCTCCATGTGATAGGTTTGCTTCCGATAATGAACACATAACCTAAGTTTGATCTCCTATCTTTTTTTGAACCTGCCCAATCAACATCGCTAAAGCCTTTGACCTACAATTCTTCATCAAACTTGTAAAACAAAGCATGATTAAGTGTATGCTTTATGTATCTCAACACTCTCTTGGCTGAATTTAAATGTTCACTTGTCGAGGTTTGCATAAACTGAGAAAGTACACCAACAACATAAGATAAATCAGGTCTTGTAATGTTTGCATGGATTAATAATCCTACAATACTTTTGTATGTCATTACACCTTCCAATAGCTCGCCATCATTTGAGCAAATCTTTGTATTTGTGTCCATGGGTTGAGTGAGTAGTTTGCATTCACTCATTCCAAATGTGAAAAGAACATCCAAAAAGTACTTCCTTTGCATCAAGTAGATGCCACTCTTTCCATAAACACTTACCAAGCTTCCTTTTGATATCTTGAACCCCTGTAACATCATTTCCTCTTATGATGAGTTCATCGACATATATGCAAATATATACCTCTTTATTTTCTTCCTTCTTCATGTACGATGAAGGATCAACACTACTTGGGTTGTATCCACACGTAGTTAGATAGTCTACCAATCTCTGATTCCATGCTCTTGGTGCTTGCTTCAAGCCATAAAGTGTCTTTTTCAACCTGCAAACAAAGTTTGGATGGTTTTCATCTTCAAATCCAACCAGTTGACTCATGTATACCTCTTCTTGTAGTTCTCCATTTTGAAAAGCATTTTTGATGTCGAGTTGATATAATGGCCATCTCCTTGAAGCACCAATTGCTATTAACATTCTGATTGTTCCCATCTTTGCAACAAGGCTAAAAACTTCATCATAATCTATGCCTTGTGTTTGTTTAAATCCTTTGGCAACTAATCTAGTTTTATATCTAGCTAGTGAACCATCAACATTCCTCTTTAGTTTAAACACCCATTTTTTTGGAACAATCTTCATACCTTCTTTCTTTGGCACTAGCTCCCATGTGTGGTTATCCTAGAGGTTTTGATCTCCTCTTTCATAGCTTGCTTCCATTCCTTTTGTGTGCAAGCTTCTTCATCTTAGGGTCTTTGTCTTTGATAACCTCTATCATGTATGCAAAATGTTTCACCATGAAACTATTATAACTCAACCTTTGAGTTGGATACCTTGTCCTTAAAGATCTTCTTTCATTGCCTTTAGAAAGCTGCTTCTTTAACCTATTCATCTTTCCCTTCAGAGTGATTACCTCTTCATATTCTTCTTCACTTGAATCTATCTCACTCTTTGGAGTAGCACTTGCTTCTTCGGCTCTACTATGAGCTGAATTTGGAGACAAAGAATGAGTCCCCCTCCATGTTGAACACTCTTCATTTGATGTAGATGCCTCTGGACCTGAAACCTTTGTCCTTGATTGTTGGACTTCTCTTTGATTTGTTCCTGCATAATCATCACAATCTTCTTCAAGAATCTTTTCCTTTCCTTTATCTTCATACCATGGTCTTAGTTCATCAAAGAACACATCTCACAAGAGTCTTACTTCCTTTGTTCCAGGGTTGTAACACTTGTATCCTTTTTGCTCCATCGAGTAGCTGATGAAAATGCATTTTTCTGACCTTGGTTCCATCTTTGTTCGAACTTCTTGTGGAATGTGAACAAAGCAAACACATCCAAACACTTTGAGGTGTGTAAGATCAGGTTTCTTACTAGACTATACCTCCTCTAGAGTCAAGTGATGTATTCCTGATGTTGTGCACCTATTCATCAAGTAAATGGTGGTTGTGGTAGCTTCAGCCCAATAGTACAATGTTACCTTCATCTCGTTGAGCATGCATCTTGAAATTTCAGCAATTTGCCAATTTTTCCTCTCACCTACTCCATTTTGTTGTGGTGTATACGTACAAGTAAACTGCCTTTTGATCCCACTCTCTTGTAGAAAATTTGAAAATTCTTTGGAGAAGTATTCTCCTCCACCATCGGACCTTAAGGTTTTGATAGACCTTCCTGTTTCTTTTTCAACTTCAACTTTGAATCTTTTGAATATGGAAAACACCTCTTATTTTTGCTTCATACAAAATAGCCATACCTTTTTTGAGTCATCATCAATGAAGGGGACAAAAAATCTATTACCAGCCATTGATGCCTCTTGGGTTGGTCCCCATACATCCATATGTATCAAGTCCAAGACATCTGGGGCCACATAATTGCTCCTTTTGAATGGATGCCTCGTTTGCTTTCCTAGTTGACAAGCTTCACGTAACTCATGTAGTCCAATGCTATTAAATTTTGGACGACCTCTTACCACTTCATGTTTGCTCATGTCCTTCAACTTTGGAATGTTGATGTGTCCTATTCTTTTTTGCCATAAGTCCAGCTCTGAAATCTTCTTGTTGCCACATTGAATGTACATGACCTTTCATGTGGATGTTGGATGTCCAAAGTGAACATCCTTCCTTCTCTTCTACCTCAAACAATGACCTTGAAGCCTTCCTTTGGATTCTTTATGAAGCACCCATTCTCATTGAATATGACATGATAACCCTTCTCTACCATTTGTCCTACTGAAATCAAGTTCTTTGAAATTGTAGGAACATGAAGAACATTAGATAGTACCCTTGCTCTGCTTGTATCTCCAAGCCTTATATCTCCAATATGTTCAATCATGTGTTGAATATCATCACCTATTTCAACACATCCTTTTCCACTTGGTACCTATAGATTAGTGAACAAACTTCCTTGGCATGACACATAGTTACTACAACCTGAATCAATGTAACAGTTTTTATCATCTTCTCAAGAGCTTCTATACTCATGTCTCATTGCAAGTAGTGTGTCCTTGCTTCCTTCACTTGAGGTGCTTGCATAGTTCCTTTGGCTCCTTTGATTACCTCCATTTGGTCTTCCATTCTTCAGCCAACAATCACTAGCATAGTGTCCTACTTTACCACAATGATATTATGTTATACCTTTATGAGAATTGTAGGAGCCTTGGCCTCTTCCTCTACTTCTACCTCGACCTCTTCCTTGTGTGTTGGCATTTAATGCATCCTTGTTGTCTTCCGAATTGTTTTGATTGTAGTTGGAGCTGTTGTGACCTCTTCCTTTTCCTCTTGAGCCTCGTCTTGAGTTCCTTCCTTTACCTTGACCTGCATATAACATTTGGTTGTGGTTGTCCTTTTCTTTGGGGCCACCAAAGCTAAGCTATTCTGTGATAAGATGAGGGATTAGTTGTTCAAAACCTGGATATGCTTCTTTCAAGTTAATGGAGGTTATAAAAGGCTTCCATCTTTTATTTTCTCTTAATCCACTGAGATTATAACACACAAGATCGTCTTCAATCGTTGTGCCAGTAGAAGTTAAAGCATCACTTAGCTCCTTAATCTTCAAAGTATATTCAACTACGGATTGATTCGAACTTTTCTTGATTGTGCTCAACTCATTCTTGAGTTGAAGTTTCCTAGCTTTGGTAATTGTTGAATACATCCTTTCAAGAGCATCCTTATCTTTCTCTAGATGTTGAATATGCCCTACCATGGCATTATTAATGACTTGTGAAATGAGGAACATGACTCTCCTATTCCTCTCTTCCCATTCTTTTGCTTGCCTCCTTGGACTTTGGTTGCCATAGCTTGATTGATTTGAGGTTGAGCATCATCGCCGCTCACAATATCCCACAAGCCTTTGCCCATTAGGCAGTTGGTCATTCTAAACTTCCACACGGGATAGTTATCCTTATCCAATTTCTCTATTTGTTGACCCAATTCAGCCATTGAAGACTATAAAAAACTTTAAGAGTTACCTCAAATAGTTATATTGTCCTTTGCTCTTGTGCTTGTGAAGCTTCCCCTTATTTTGTAGCTCCTCTTTTGCTTTGCTTTAACTCCAACTCTGTTGATGAAGTTTCAGCACCAAGTTTGCTCTAATATCAACTGTAAAGAATGAGTTCTTCTATGCGTAATGAAAACGTTTAGTGAACCCTTGTATGTCTAGCACTTGGATAAACAACTACACCTTAGATAGATTGCTCCTCTCAATACAAAACTCAAATGGACCTGTGCTTGTAGTGAATCAAAGTAGACAAAAAGAGCTTTCTAACAACCTATAAATGACATAATTTGGAGAAGTTTTGATTAGGAAATGCGATTGAAGAAGATGAAATACCTATCCACACAAGTATGCTGAAGACTTGAACTTCACTCTCGGACTGATAACTCCCTGAATATATATCCTTTGAGGAAGATATTTGAAATAGAGAAACACACAAATAGCTTTCCAACAAGCTAAAAATCAAGTAATTTGGATGAGTTTTGGCCAAGAAAATCAACTAACCAAAATAGACCACATGCAAAGAGCTTTCCAACAAGCTAAAAATCAAGCAATTTGGATATGTTTTGGTGGGGAAAGTTAACCGACCAAAATAGACTACATGTCTACACAAGTATGCTGAAAAGCTGGACTTCACTCTTTGACTAATATCTCACAGAATATATAAGATTTGAAAGGGATATTTGAGATAGAGAAAGTAAACTATATAAGCTTTCCAATGAGTGTTTAAACCCAAGAAATCGTTACATATACACTGAGACATGAGCTTCATAACATAGTTGTGTACAAAATGATGTGTGGAAGACAAATGACAAAATGACAAGATCCGACTATTGGGAACTCTTTCCTCTTTCTCCTCTTGTTTAGAATGTGCTCCCACTCCATTTTTATAACCAATGAGCATGTGAAGAAGTTTGTGCCGCTTTCTTAACTCACGACTTTGCCCACTACATGCCACTTACTACAAGTCAGATATTGTATCTTTTACTCATCATGAATTTTGACTAAACTTTTTTTTCTTTTTTTTTTTTAATTTTCTCTTCTTTTCCTTTATCTTGATATTTGGTAAATTTATCCAAGCATAGCTCATGTGAAAATGAGCTTGTACATTCAACGTGATTAAGAGTTCAAAATGGCTTCACCTTGTGGTGTCCAAAGCGCGATCTGAGCTCGTTTCGGCCTCCGAATGCTCTAGTGCAGTGCTAGTGTAGGCAACTTTGTCTTTTTGTGCCAAAGATATATACCTATTTGAGTTTACCGGTATAAGCCTCTCAAAGTCTGCTACAGGTTTAGCAAAACTTATGAGGGTAGTTCTATTCAACTTTTTGAGATACAATCATTTTTTTGCATCAGGGTATTTTAGTCAATGGCCATGGCTGAAAGCAATGATGTATTCCGTATGTTGGCTATTGAGTATAAGTTGGATGGTACCAATTACCCATTATGGGCTATATGATGCATCATGTATTGGTTGCAAAAGGACTATGGAATATTGTGCAGGGTGTTGAAAAACTTCCTATTACAACTACAAACACAGTTGGTGAAGGTGATGCACCCGATGTTGAAGATGGTGATATTCTTCAGATTCCTATTTGTGTTGCAGTTCGTGCTGCACCTACTTCAGGGAAACTTCATTGTGATGGTAGAGATGCTCAGGCACATGAATTAATAGCCTTGTCTGTCAAATGTGCCATTATTCCCCACATTCGCCTATGCAAAACAACAAAGGATGCTTGGGATACATTTATCACTTTGTACCAGGCAAGGAATGAGGCTCGTGTTGCTTACCTTCGAAAACAATTGGAGAGTGAACACATGAATGAAGGAGATTCCATGGAAATTTTTTTGACAAAGATCAAAGATTTGAAGTAGCACTTGATTTCTGTTGATGAAGTCTTGCCTAACAGTTCACTTGTGTAGACCATTCTAACAGGTCTTCCACATTCATATCAGAGTTTTGCTTCTACTCTTTGATTGATGATAAAAGGTAATCCAAATGCCTTAAAATTTGAGGAGTTAGTCTTTGTTTTGTTGTAGGAAGATCAATCTAGTCAAAACAACTCCATTATGCGTGTTGGAGATCAAGCTTTCTTGGCTAGTCGAAAGGGCAAAGGTAAATGGATCTCTTCTACTAGTAAATAGAAATCTACTAATTCTACACCATCATATAAGGCCTCTAGTCTTTGTGATGAGAATGAGCTTTTTTCATTTGATGAAGTAGTAAATTCTCAAAATTGGATGGCTTCTATGCAATTATAATATGATGGTATTAATAAAAACGGTATGTGGTCTTTATGTGACTTGACTCCTGGCAAGAGGGCCATTGACAATAAGTGGGTATACAAGTTGAAGCATAAGTGTGATGGAAGAGTTGACAGGTATAAGGCTAGGCTTGTTGCAAAGGGTTATGCTCAAGAAAGGGGCATTGATTTTGATGAGACCTTTACTCCTACATGTGGAATGACTACTATTCGTAGCATCTCTGCACTTGCAACTCATCATGGTTGGAATATACATCAGTTGAACATTGAAACTACATTTTTGAATGGTGACTTGCATGAAGAAGTGTATGTTTTCAGCCCCGTGGCTTTGTGTAGAAAGGGCATGAAAACCAAGCGTGCAGGTTGAAAAAGGCATTATATGGTTTGAAGCAAGCACCATGTGCTTGGTATGAAAAGATGCATGCCTACCTGATTGCACATGGTTTTGAGAACAGTCCAACTATGAGCACCTTATATGTTAAGCATGCAAATGATGTGCTTCTGATCATTGTTGTGTACATTGATGACATGCTTCTCACTAGTCCTCATGAGAAGCATATTATTGACTTTAAGGCTGATTTGCATGCCTCAATTGAGATGTCAGATTTGGGGCATTTGCATCATTATTTGGGAATTCAGTCTATGCAAGTTGATGGTGGAATGGCTTTGTGTAAAACAAAATATATTAACACATTATTGTAGTAGTTTGGCCTTGAAGACTGCAAACCTAATGCCACTCCTATGTAGAAAGGTTTACGATTGAATCTTCATGATGTTGGAGATGCATTTGATGTTATTCTCTATAAGCAAACTGTTGGATGCTTGATTTGCTTATGCATTACTTGGCCAGATATTCAATTTGTTGTCTCACATATGAGCAGGTTTATGCATTGCCTAGGTGTCAAGCATTAAAAAGCGGATAAGTGCATCTTTCATTACTTGAGTGGTACTTGGCTACTTGGATTGTTTTATCCCAAGGGGGGATCACTACCACCAAATTTACATGCTTTTTTTTTTACTCTAACTGGGCTAGTTGCTATGACACTCATGTGTCAACTAGTGGTTTTTGCTTCATGTGTGGTAGCTCATGCATATCTTGGTTGAGCAAGAAGCATCCTACTGTGGCCACTTCTACTTGTGAGGCCAAGTATAGGGAAGGTTTCATAGCAATTGTTTATTGTGTGTGGCCCAATCGCCTTATGGATGATTTGGGTGTTGGTGAGTCTTCTGCCACCACCATCTTCATTGACTGTTAGAGCACATTGGTAGTTGTGAGGAATCGTGTGATCCGTGCTTGCACTTAGCACATTGAGGTGCACTATCATTATGTCAGGGAGAGGTTCTCTGTTGGAGAGATCAGTTTGGCATATGTGCCCACATAGGAGAACATTGTAGACCTTTTCACAAATGCTCTGCCTAGGGAGAAGTTTGAAGCTTTCCCAAAGTTGTGGATTGATTCCACATAGTTTGGCACTTCCTTATACTTGAGTGCCAGCTCCTTGTTCACTGCATCACTCCAAGGGGGATTTACTGATATATTTAGGTAGTGATGTGTGTGAACACACTAGGACTGTCGGGGCACTTTTTTCCCAATTTAGGAGGTTTTTCCCCTTGGCTTTTATATACGCCTATAGCCCTAATGGGTCACTTATCTTTGTACATTCTAGTGGTAATACATTCAATATTGTGTGTTGTGCTCCAAGCTTCTTCTTCTTCCTTGTGCTATTCGCATGCTTTTGCAGACCTCAAACTCCAACATTTCCCTTATTCTTACTTCTTGATTTGCATCCATTGGGGTCTACTTCGTTTACTTTGGTATGGCATCTTTTCTTCCTGGTATCTTCTTTAGCTTGATGCATGCCCCTATGTAGATTTGGGTAGAGGGTGTGATTAATATTTAATCTCAATGAGTTGTTACCTTTTTCTTTGATCTTCTTCTTCTTTCCCTTTTGCTTGATTCTCCCTCCATATGTTCCTCCTCCTAAACTTTGTCACCTTGACAAGCTTTTGTTGGCGATGTGAGTAGGTATGATATGCTATTTGTTCTTTAGTATTGAGCATATTTGCCTCTTTGATCTTAAAATGTTGCCATTGTTCAAGCTTTACATGGTTGTTGGGGACTTTTCTGTTGTTAGCATAAAAGGGTAGCTCATATGCCACTAACCTTGCATTGAGATTTGACGACATCTTTAAGAAAAATTTTGAGTCCATTTCAAAAAATCCTGTGAGAAATGCTTCTTCAAAAGTTTAGAGATATGGACTCAAGAAAAACATTAATCTTGAATAACAATCCATGATGGTAGCTCTGCTAGATATTACAGATAGGTGAAATAAAAGTGGATCAACCCCTTGATTGATGCCTATAAAGTTTAATAAAGTATACTTCACAAAATTTAAAACCTTCAAGACTTTAAGAATAATGCTGAGGATTTTGTTTATAAGCTTAATGATTAAATCTGGGATGATAGAATATTTAGATAGCCAAAATTTGATGCTCCATATCATATAATCTTTGGTAGGTAGGTAACCATATGGTGGGCTCGATAGTAGCAAAAAAATGAGCCACTACTTAATATTACCTTTTCTTTGTTCTTGCCAAAAAATTGACCATTCATGTCATTGAGGCACTAGACAAAATGAAGGGTTGACCTATAGTAAATAGGGTGTCTCCTACCAATGTACGTGTAATGTTGGGTTGTTTTCCAAAAATCTTTTCCTCAAGCTCGGATCGACTTCATTAAAATATTCTTGAGTATAAGTGAATGTAGTAGTTGTGAAGTTCATATCATTGTTCGGGTTGTCCTTTTGATATATCTTCTAGTCTGTTCTTTCATTATGCCATAAGGAATGTTGAATAGCTTTATGATCTTATATAAATCTTTGCTTCTGAGTTTTGCTTCCTTCATGAATCTTATCACAGCTTCTTCGAATTCTTGTGTCATGCAAGACACTAGTAGCACCCACTCTTTCTAATGTAGCTCTGTTGTGTAAGGCATTCATACATCATCAGGATATTCAAGTTGTTGCTCATGAATAGGAGAATGAAGAATGGGGGGAAAGAGGATGTACCTCAGTCGTCAGAGTAGCCATGTCAGGGTTGGGCATTACTTGTGTCCCCATGTTCCCCGAGTGCATCCTCTTCTCGACCTCTAATTGTGCAATATGTTCTTGCAATTGATCTATGATTTGATCCTTCTCTTGCACCAGCCTCATTGTCTCCATCAGTCCTTTCTCTACTTGCATTTTTTTTTTCAAAAATTTCTCTAACATGTTCGACATCTTGGTTGCAATGTTCTGCATACATCTTAATAGATTCATCCCATTACAATATCCTAGAAGTTTGGCAGTTAGAGAGAGAATCACCTTTTTGACTTTTCAAAGAGGCACATGGGGAATAGAGCTTACCCTATAAATATGAGCTCATTTTTGTAAAAAGAGGAGCTTTTGGTCGACGTGCTCTCATGTAAAATCCTTTATCAATGGAAGATGCTCTCATTTACTCCAAGAAGACTATTTACATTTACATGTATCGTGTCTTGTGAGTGTGTGAGAGTGGTGTGTGTGTGCCATGCATGTCTCTCCTTTGCATGAGTAGAGTAGTTGTATTTGCTTGTATTTTTCTCATGGACAAGGATCCTTGACCCTCTATTCTCCTTGTTTTCAAGCATGTGGCAAAGCATGGGGCTGTTGCCAATGGCTTGAACATGTGGGAGGTAGAGGTGGATGAGAGGAGAGTCACTCTTGAGCTTTCCTTCTTGCTTCCATGCAAGGTGGTGTGGGTTTTGGGCATTCCTTGCTACAACCTCAACACTTTTTGGTGCCATTGCCGGGGATGGTTGGCCTTTCATCACTTGGAGAGCTCAAGAACATGTGGTAAAGTATTGTGTTGCAATTTTTTTGCTCAATTACGTAGGATTTGAGTTTTTGCATGGCACTTTCACCCTTTCATTGGGCCATTAGTTCCCCATTTCTTGTTTTGTTTTAGTGTAGTTTCAATTCATTTTGGTTGTTGCACAAAAACACCCCCTAACCTCCTCTCTCTCTCTCTCTCCCACTTCCACACATACATACACTTCCACACACTGATGTTGGCATCAACCTCATCTCTAACCTTTCTTGACAATTGATGCTGACTTTGGGCAAGAGGGTGGGTAGTTACCATTGGATGTCCCTCCCTCTTGTCCATCAAAACAAAACCAATGTTATAGAAAATAAATGCCTTTCATTTTGTGCAAATGCGGAACCTTAGGTATCGACATGTATTCAAAGTTGGTAGGGTCGAACATGGGTCCTTACTCTTCATTTATAGCCAAATCTTTGGTCAGGTGATATTTTGGTTGTCGCAAATTTACTTCCCCTTCACCCTTCATCTTCGATTCTTTTGGATCCACGTGCGAAAAGGTTGGTGGGGGGAAGGTACATCATCTTCCTTGCTTACTCTGCCTGCCGCCCTGGTCTTGAAGGCCAAACTCACTTTTGTATGCTGGTTCGGGCCTCCTTCTTGCTCAACAGCATCGCGGGTAAGGGGTGGGGGGGGGGGGAAAGGTAGCTTCCTCTCCCTCCTTTCCCCTCGCTAGACCCATCCCATGTTATGACTCTCCTTTGAAACTCCCTATCGCTGTGATGCTCGTGCATTTCTGCTACTGTACGTGGCGGATCTTCTGCATCATCAGGCTCATCCAAGTCAAGCTTCAGGCCCTACGCCTTTGCACATATCTGTTGGGAGGACTATGTGAGCAGGCCCTTGGCGTCGCAAGCTCCTCAACAGTCTCTTGGGGTTCGGTTCTGGTGCCCCCAATGGATCATGCGGGCAGGGGTAAATCCATCAGTCATTTGCAGTTACCATATGTTTCCACTTTTGCTCGAGGTCATGGCGGCTCTCCTTTCGATCCCCCTCTCATACAGATACATTTGTAGAAGGAACAGTGGGCTGTCAGCCTCCTGGGCAGTCACCTTCTCTTTCTCCTCTGCTCCACACGTAGGTAGATCTTCGCTTCCCCTCAATATCTTTGTATTTAATGGTCGAGCAACACTCTGCTCCCCGTGGAGTGAACTCGTCTAAATTTGTGGGGGTTGGGTCATATGCAAACTCCCCTTGCTTTCTCTGCTCAAAGGATGGGCTTATGCCCCCCTCCAGTCCTATAGTTGGTTCTGAATAAGCACCTGGGCTGCTCTAACTCCACTTTGTTCGCTGGATAATTTGCATCGATTGCACTGCAGTCATTGGAATTCGGGTTCCAACTTTCTTTGGCCTCCTGCAAGACAAAGATGTGGATCCACTATCTTCTCAAGCTTCATAATTGGGGATTCACCATTTTCTTTATTCGTGCAGGACTTGGGCATGGCGGTGCTCACTATTGCCGTGATCGCCCTTCTGTACGTGGTCAATTAGTGCTTCTCCCGCCCTTATTCAACATCTCCTCTCTTAATAGGGCGCCTCATCCTCATGGCCTGAGCACCAGATTAAGCCACGTAGTCCTGCTCACTGATTATCTGCTCAAGCTCTTGGAAGAGCTTTACTTTCCCAAATCAGTATTAGTAGTAAATGAATGGGATCAAGATGATTTTGTTCTTCATGCATCTTGTTATTTTCAAACATCGCTAACAGAAGAAATCTCCAAGGATTTAAGATGTGGCTGCCTTAGTCTAGGAAAGGAGTTTTGATCTGGTATTATGTGCATAAATGAATGTGATTCTTGCATTGTTACAGCTGCAAAGAAAAAAAAAACACGGGGTTGGAGAACTAATGTTTGAATATTCTTCAGGCCTTCATGTCAACGACGGATGGTATTTTTTCTCATTGCCCTTGCCCACTCCTTTCCCATGTTCCATCATAGTTAATGTTAACTTTATGCTGAATATTGAGAGGTCATACAGAGACTTGGCCTGCCGCCACACAACTTCCAAAAGATTGCTTATCAATAATACTATTGTTACACATTGTTCTACCAATGTTTGTACAGAAATATTTGGATAAAAGAGGAGCTACCACAAGGATTATCTGGTATGGCATATGGCATGTGTGGCTGTCTCATTTTTTGTAACAATCTCTCATTTTTGTGACGCATGAGCATATATGTGGAACCTTACACTCACTTATCCCTCAATGTTTTCTGAGTTCTATATCTGCATCTCTTCCGACTTCTACAGGTTTTACTTTACAAGCAATGCATATGAATGTTCTTTGTCTTTTTCCTGTAGTTACACCTTAAAAAGATGATTTAAATGATCTTTTGTTGGATGACCTTCATTTATCATAACGTGCTAAATATGAACTAGCACTTGTGCATACGATTGGGGGGGAACTGTCCATGTTCCTCATCATCAAATGTGCTTGATGAGTTCCCCTCATATTGCACAAGTTAAAAGATGATCTACTTGGCAAGGAAAATACTCAGACTGCTTGCCTCCTCACCTCCTTTTTTATCTAACCATGTTGGTCTTTAAAATGATAGTCAAGTAATCTAAGTAAACACACTTCATTGTAGGGACAAGATTTCTGCTCATGAGTGCTACGTACTCTATTTTCGATGGCTTACGAGAGGCACGTCTCAAGCTTGTAGGTGGCAGAAGTCCCTCAGTGATTTAACTGATGTATATTGATGTTGGTTCTACTTTAGTCATGAGTTTTCAAAAGGAGCAAAAAGAATTTGTCCACATGATGCAAGAGATACTCAGTATAGTGAAGTCAAGTAAAGTGCTCTAGCATTCCTGTTCTTGATTTCTCTAACTATCTTGTTGTGTGGGAGCTGCAGTTTAAATGTCTAGATATCTGGATTTTAGTATTTTATGGTTATACTACACCAGATACTTTGTCGCCTCACAAATCTATACAGGTCTTGTCCTTTACAAGAGTAATTTACTGTGAACATGCAATGACTGGATGCGCTAGGGTGTTTCTGTTGGTAACTTCCATCCCTTCGGGCTTTGATCATGCTTGTCCTACATATTCAATAGGTTGAAGACCGATCCTTACTATGTGGCAGTATGGTGTTTTACTCCACACTTAATGTCCACCTCAATTCTGCTAGGACAACATTCTGGAACTTTTTTGGAAAATTGATCATCATGAAAAGGAGGCAGCATGGCTATAACTTGCAACTGAAGTTTTTGTGTTTCCCTTGCTAGGAATTCTATCCCAACACTTCACCAAAATCTTGTGCTATCAATTTGCCTAAAGCTTGATCTATTAGATCCATACCATGCCAACTAACAAAGTATTTTGAAGATTGGAAAACTTCTTAGTTTGATCTGTCTCTATTTCTAGGAAACTATGTGAATGCTCGTGTTTTATGAAGGATCAAATATCTTGGATATTCTGTTTTTATAAGAATTTTGGGATGCAATGATACGGTGCTTAGTGGCTCGCCAAACCTCTCCTACCTCCAAAAAGCTACTAATAAACACAGCAAGAAGGGCTACACATGATGCATTGGACCCTTTAGGAAATAATGTTCTGGTTCCACATGTCTGATCTTGTTTATGGCAAGTTTGCAGGAAACCGCTCACCCAGGTGTTCCCTGTTGAGGCATCTTCGACTTGGTAACACTTCTGGGATCAATAGACATGATGCTTGGATACTTTGCATGGTGGCTTCTTTTGATCATCATAGTTGTTGAATTGTCATCCTGGATAGAGTCTTTTGGGGATGGTGGATGGCCTTTTAGGACCTATTACATGTGATGTAGCTCTTCAGAATGCCCATTCAGTGATCTCATCTGACTTATCTCATTGTGTGATATAGGTTTGAAGGTTGGATAATGGTTTCGTTTCGTTGTTTGGGGCTAACCATTGACCTTTATATGCTAGCCACTACATCACTTTGAATAATGCGGGAGGGTTGTCTTCCTAAAAGAATGAATATAAGCTTTGAATAGCATGACTGAACACTTCGTAACACATGAACTCTGTTGAGGACTCTGTTCTGTAATTCAAAAAGATCTGAGTAATTTCTCTAATTGACCTTGTGACTTTATCAATTGATCAGTTAACACTTTGAATTTGTTTTTCTCTATATGAGCCTATTCATATTCCTTATTTGCTTCCATTAACTCATGTTGCATATCCATTGCACTCTGGATCATGTGCTTGATGACATGTTTGAGCTTTGTGACATCAACATTTAACCATCTTTTCAAAATGATGGGTGGCTCTCTTGTATCAACCTGCTTTCCTTGAATGGTATGTATGGTCTCATTAAATGGTTGTCTAATATGAAGGTTCATATTCTATTGATGATCGTTCTATACTTGATTTTCCTTTGATCTACTATTTGCAGTGTTTGTATACATATGAGATGATTTTGCAACAACGCTAATTGGTAAAATGGGTTCATTGTTTTTTTGTTCTTGAGACTCCTCTTGAGTCTGAGTATATCATCTCTCATGTCGGAGACATTGCTTCCTTAATTTCGAGTTTGGTCATCAAATTTATTCTTATTGTGAAGTCCATACATGTCCTGAGAGTATGAAGTATACCTTCCTTTTCATCCTCTTGTACTTGTTGGCGCACAATCTCTTATACATTAACCATGTGGGTAAGCTCCTCCCATTTTCCATCATAATTAGCATTGGTTTGCATATCAGCATTCAACATGGATTGATCTTCTTCATCTTATGACCCCAAATAAGAGCTTGACTCATCCAATCCAACCTCTACATTTCTAGACATTCGAAAGAGTCTTTTGTCTGATCTCTCCTCTCCCTTAGATTCATTGGCTTGTCTATAATGATGACCTTAAAAGTAAATGCATGTGTGGGTTATAAAGCCTCTTTGAGCTCTTCTTTTGTGATGAATGGTGGCTGGACTAGAGTAGAAGTCAGCAAGTTATGAACTCTTTGGCAGAGGGTGTAGGTTCCACTTCATCATACTCTCTTGTCCTCTTAGATCCTTTCATTCTTGGAATTGCTCTAATGCCAGCTTCTTTTGTAGAGCTTACTACTTTTTTCTTCTTAGAAATTGATGCATACTTAACATATTTTTCCATTTCTAGTGTAGTAGGCATGAGTTGCAAGTGATCTTGGATCTTGAATGCATGATAAATCAAAATGGTCAAGGTGGTGCTACCATTCATGAACTTCTTGATACCCCATTGCTTCTTATCTTCAAATAACCTATCTTGAATATATGGGGTCGGGTTGATTTGGTTCCCCACTTGCTTTACTGCATGAGATAATAATTGTACCACAATTTGAGTCATATATCTATTCATACTCAGAAAACATAAGTGTTGATACATTAGTCACACTTCTTCCTTGACGTCAGTCCGATGGATATCCAAAAAGGTCTTCTTTTTTTCATCATGATCTTCTCCCTTCAAGTCTACCACACCATATTTTATCCATCCGAAAGCATATTTGATTAGCTCATGAGTAAATCAAATTGTCCTTAATTTTCCATGTAAATCTATGAGCTTAACTTCTGATGCATAAGGTTTATCGATAGTTGGATGTAGCATATTCATTACTTGTATACATCTCTCAAAGTTTGGCTTATAAATGGGAAAAATTAGGTATGCATTGATGCATGCTTTCTGCCATGTTTTCATAGTCAAAGGCATGTTATGCACAATGTGGAAATCCTGACTCATGACCAGGAAAAGATGATATCGATCCATTACTCAAATATTGACTAGGAACAAGTTTTCACTTGCTTCTTGAACGTCTCTAAGCTAATGGCCTCTGGCCTTCATCACACAATCCGATGGAAATTCACCCACTTGAGGCATCTCCTTAGTGTTTTCAAAATTCATCTGCACTCAAATCATTAAGACTTGATTAGCATGAGAGAGTATGAAAGCCATAGTGAGTTTCATAATGCTCATGCATTGTCCATCCTTCCTTCAAGCCATTCCCCTCTTGCATTGTATATTTAATCACATTTTTGCTCCTTAAGACTTACATATATTTGTTTTTTATTTTTCTTGACAAAGGAAACAAATAAGCTAGTGATACTCGAAGCAAAGAAATAGTTAAAGTTAATAAGAAACCTATACTACTATAGTACAAGGGAAGATCTATTCCTTTTGGATGAAATGTGCACCATTAAACAGACTAAGAGAAGCCATGTGCTGAATGTGAGGCTTTGTAGTGTGGCCCTATTGTGGATAATCTAGGTTCATTAAGCTTAGTATGCGTGCAAGAGTTACACCACTTCTCAAGTTTTTGCCTCAATTGATTAATCTTTGGTCTCCACATTTGATATGGCCTTGTTGCTCATTGTTGATCTTCATCCAACTGTGCTTGCATTTGTTTTGGTAGTGTCTTTGTTGCTTTGATCCTCTACATTAAGTTGATCCAATCATTCTGCTTCTTTGGTTTACATTGATTTGGTAATCCTTGATTGGTTGGAGCCCTTTCTTGAGTCTGTGGTTCGAGAACAAATCCTTGGTTCCATGTTTGTGTAGTTGTGTCTTGGCTTCCTTTAAGGTTTGCTTCGGGATCCAAACTTATTGGTGATGGCTTTGAGCTTTTAGTAGCTTCTTCCATACCCAAACTTGAATTGTCCTTGAATTGATTTTTTGCTTTGATACTACTGCTCTGCTTTGCTCCTATTGGGTTATAGGGTGTGCACATATTTTCTCTTGTGCATGGGAACCCTTCCTTGCTCATAGAAATTCCCCTTTATGCATATTTAGAGGTTTACACATGAGAACACCCTCTTAGGAACCTTTTTTATAATTCTCTAAGAATAAGGTTTGGAAGCTTGTAAATAAACCCTTTTTGTTCATTTCAAGAAAATATGAAAAAAAACCATGTAGAAAAACCCACCACGCATTTTACTTTTGAAGAGATGGTTGTTGGAGAGAATATTTGGGAAGATCTCCTTAGGATATGTTTGTTAGGCACATGTTCCGATTTTGACTAGTCTTTGGAGCACACGAAAAAAGAGCTTAGCTTATAAATAGAGAAGCTTATTTTTGGAAAAAAGAGCTTTTGGTTCAAGTGAGCTTCATGTACATATCTTTTAGAAATGAAGGGAAGAACTCTCTACTTTTTCAGACTATGTGCACTTGTGTATATTTGTCTTTGTGAGTGAGAGTGTGGTGTGTGTGCATGTGTGTGTCTCCTTGTGTGTGAGTAGAATGTGTTGCATTTCTTGTATTTTCCATTTGTGGAATAGGATCCTCTCCATGTTCTCAAAGGTTTGTGGCATTGCTAGGAGGAGTTCGTTAATGGCTTGAGCATGATGGAGGGTTGGTTGGATGAAATGAGTCTCTTGAGCTTTCCTATTGCTTCCATGCAAGGTGGTATGGGTCTTGGCTCCCCTTGGTCTTACTACAACAACAAATTTGGCACCGCTATCGGGGAGAATGGCCTTTCGTCACTTGGAGAGCTCAAGAATGTGTGTAAAACTATTGCATTCATTTTTTTCTACCCATTAACGTATGATTGAGTGCTTGCATGTCATTTCCATCTTTCCTTTGGACCATTAGCTCATCTTAGTCACCCTATTTTTTTGTTTTTGTAATATAGTTTGTGTTCATTCTTATTGTTGAAGGAGAACCCCCCCCTTAACCCCCTATCTCTCTCTCTCACACATATAAACACTTCTACATACACACACAAACACACTATGGCATCAACCCCATATTTGTCATTTCTTGAAGTTGATGTTTTGGAAAGGGGGTGGGTAGTTTACCTTCTTTTGTCCTTCCCTCTCATCCATTTCAAGAAAAACCAAAATTAATTGGAATAAGTAAATGAGTGAAGATTCCACTATTATTTTCTTTAACCCATCATCAAATTGGAGATATATTGTCTTGGATTCCTTTCATTCTGAAGCAAAAAGAAACTTTAAGGAAATTAGCTATCAATGTGATATTCAAAGTTGGGGGCATGGGATCTCTCTCTCATCATTTACTCCTAGGCAAAAATGTGGAGGGGAAGTTAACTTTGTTCTCTCTCCTCTTACATTTTTTTCTGCTCACTTAGGGGTTGTTAAGGGGGAGGTACACCTCTCCCTTCCCCTCTCTCACTTTATCTCCCATTAGGGTCCCACAAGCCTATTCTTTCCTCCCTTTTGTGTGTTGGTGAGGTTGAGTTCTATGTGAACTCCTCCTTCCTTGTTGGTTGTTGAAGCTCAGACACTCTGTCACACCTAAGGGGTTGTGCATACATTTGTGCTCCCACACATATCTACTTCATTGGGGGTTAAGCCTTCTTGGGCTCCCCCCCTTTTTTTCAAATGATGGACCTATTCTAGTTATGCCTTTGCTCACGGATGAGGTAGCACATGCTTCTCTCCCTTTGTTTGCTCCACCACAATTGAGAGACATTCCTTGATCCCCATCCTATGAAGTAGGCTCATGACCCTTGGGCTCTGCCAAGTTCAGCTCCACTTTCGGACACATCCTGCTTGCTAGTCATTGGGGGGAGGTCATGCTGGTCAAGTGGGGTTGCCAACAAATCATCAACAAGCGCTATAAGGGAATCATGAAGATTTTAATGGATAGTAGATTCGTGAAGATGAGACCAACTGTGTCACAATGGTTGAGCATGCATGATAATGATCAACCTAATTGTATGTCATACATGCATCTCGGTCAGTGGATGGATGGTTACACCAGCAAGAGATATTGACAAGTTTGACATTCTTAGAGCATCACTGATAGATCTATATGTTTAAGCCAACACAATGTTAATAAGTTCATGGAAGATCCTTATGAACATCCTTATGGGAGGGAGTCAAGGCTCGATATCAAGCTAGAAATGTCTAAATTTGCAATCTATATCGAGTGTAAAGGATATTTTATGTCTAAAGATTTCAATGATTCTCGTTTTTGTCAATGGTATGTTCTTTAAGAATGAGTTGTTATCCCTTTGTCTGGCATTTCTCTTGGCTATAATCTAATACCACTATAATAATGAGATTGTGAAGTATAATCTCTACACTCCCTCTATATGGTCCTCTTTATTTCCACTCTCTCCTCCATGATAAGAATCGAGTGCAACTTGATGAATTGTCCACCAACATTGAAGGGAATTTTCTTCAAAGTTTATGTGGCAATTGTTGCATTCAAATAACAAAGGCTCCTCTCATGACTACACTCGAGTTTTCGAGAGAATATCAGATGGACGATTTTAGTTAAAAAAGAATTACAAATAGAGATTATGGTCATTCTATATGCATGTCTCATCTTGGTGTGTAGATATGTTGGCATTGGAGGAATCTTCATCCATGCGTGCTATGATGCAAAACAAAGGCATTTATAAGAAATGTTCTCCCTTTCTTTTCACTATTCTCTCCTTTAAGGTTTCTATGTTTCTATTGCTTTTCCTATCTTAGAGAGTCTTAGAAGGAGAAGTCGATGTCAGATGCCCTTGCTATCACCAACAACTTGATTCATTGCTAACAATGTTCATATTCATGCAATATTCACACGTGTGTTCTTTCTTGAGGAATCTGAGGCATCATTGAACTTTTGCTTCAACATATGTCAGGCTTGGCTCTGTTTTTATCACACATTGTACCTTAAAATTTCCTTAACATGTTTATTTTGCAAAAAAAACGATATATACATATATTTCTTTGCCCATGTTCTAGGTTCTACACTTATATGACGTGGTTGATGCTTCATCAATAGAAGACTCAGAATTTTCAGTATGGGTCTTCTACTCTAGTGTAATCATGTCTACTCCTATGATTAGGTTTTACATATATGCAACTTGGAAGTATGGTATGCTTGGGGCGGCAGATAGATTGAAGCTCTAGATCTCAAATGAGACATGCAAATCAGTCTTCAAATCAGCAATATGCTACTCATGAGTACCAATGAGTAGCATGTCATCAACATACACGACAATGATCAGAAGCACATCATTAGCACGCTTAAAATATAAGGTGCTTTTAGTTGGACTGTTCTCAAAACCATGTGCAATTAGATAAGCATGTATCTTTTCATACCAAGCACGTGGTGCTCGCTTTAAACCATATAATGCCTTCTTCAACCTGCACACTTGGTTTTCATGCCCTTTTTACACAAAGCCACAAGGCTGAAAAACATACACTTCTTCATGCAAGTCACCATTCAAAAATGCAATTTTAATGTCCAACTGATGTATATTGCAACCATGATGAGGTGCAAGTGCACAGATGCTACAAATAGTAGTCAAGTAGAAGCAAAGGTCTCATCAAAGTCAATGCCTCTTTCCTAAGCAGAACCCTTTGCAACAAGCCTAGCCTTATACTTGTCAATTGTTCCATTAGGCTTACGCTTCATCTTGTATACCCACTTAGTGCCAATGGCCTTCTTACCAAGAGGCAAGTCACATAAAGTCCAAGTACCATTCTTCATTATAGCATCATATTCAGATTGCATAACAGCCATCCAATTTTCAAAATTTTGTGCTTCATCAAACGAAACAAGCTCATTCTCATCATAGAGACTAGAGGCAACCATAGCATAGCGATCTAGTGCAAAAGAGGCACTATGAGAGCATGAACGAGTATGATATGATAGGGGTGCATCTAATTTGCTATCATGCAATGTCTACACTAGCCATTTTGGCATAGTTTTTGCCTCCTCAATATCAGCTCTCTCATCAACAAGTGGATCTTGTAAATCTGCATCACAAATGGAATGATTTGCATCATCACATGAATTCTATAAAGGCTAAGAAGTTGCCTCATTAGGACCAACACTAGATTATCCACCTGTACAAAGAAGCAACAAAGTGTCATACATGTCTTTGGAGCTAATATATGTTTACTTAGTACATGAAAGTAATGGTTGAATAGCATCTCCCACGAAAACAAGATCACAGCTAACCAAAATGCATTTACTCTGTGGATGATACAGATGATGGCCCTTGCTTTTAGAACTGTACCCAACAAAAATACATTTCGCTGCTTTATCATCCAATTTTCTGTGTTGTTGTTCAGGCACTAATGCATATGTCAAACAAACAAAAACATGCAAGTGAGCAACAGATGGCTTGCAACCATGCCAAGCATTATATGGAGTGATAGATTGGAATGCTTTAGTGGGACACATGACAAGTACATATGCTGCACACATGACAACCTCAAGCCAGAAACAATGTGGTAAAGCCTGACTCTTGTTCATACACCTCGCTATCTCCATGAGTGAAATGTTCTTCCATTTAGCAACTCCATTTTGTTGAGGTGTATATGACACTATACACTGATGTTTTATCCGACGTTCAGCCATAAATGCATTAAAGTCAGAAGACATATATTCCCCCCCTCGATCAAAATGGAGGGTGCCCATTTTACATGTTGATAGATTTTCAGCCAAAACAAAAAACTGTTTGAAGCATGCATGCCTGGAAAAATCATCGATGAAAGTCATGAAGTAAAGATAGTTCCCAAAAGAGGGTGTCTGCATAGGACCATAGACATCGCTGTGAATAAGCTTCAATTTTTGAGTAACTCAAATTGTTTCTTAGCAAGAGGGATTTCTAGGGTCCTATCATTAGAAAAAGGGTTGTCTTGAATGGATATGATGAATTGAGAAGTGAGTTCATTTGGATGAAACTTATTCTTGTTCTTTAGGTCATGCACAATCAAGTTTGACACATTAGGGTTTTTCGTGTTTAGTTTGATTAGAGTTTTCTCCTCTAGGAGGCTAAAGACTTCTCTAGGACCTACTTTGGTAGTTATATATCTTTGAGCTAAGTTCAAAGTAACCTCAAATTCATACATCCAATCTTGTCTTAGAATGTGCTCTTCCAATAGGTCAAAATCTTTATAGAATAAGAGTTTATGTTGCATTGTGTTATTTCCAGAGTGGAAAGATAGGATGTTGATGGAAGAAGAGGCCAAGGAAGCTTGAGCAGACAAGGGAGCTTGAGGGAAGAAATCCAAAGAGAAGGAAAAGATTGATACATAAAAGAAATATGCAATGTGGTTGTACTCTAAGTTTTGGAAAGTGAGTGGTCAAATTAATGATCCTTAGATTGGGAAGATATATAGGAAAGGTTGACCGACAAAGCCTCAAATTATCTGAAGCTAGTGTCAATCTAATTGCTAGATCTTGGGCTCAACAGTTGAGTGACTATCCCTACATAGTAAGCTCAAACACTAGTGACTCAGAGATGTCTTTCAACATGGAGAGACCTATAGGCACTTCAAGGTTGGCATGCCTAGAGACCCCACAACAACCCTTTAAGACTCAGCTTGAGTATATTTGAACCAACTGATTAGGTTCCTGCATCTATGAGGATGGGTTAAGGAGATCAGTGATTCAACTTGGAAATCCAGAGCACCCATTTGGAATTGATCACCTCGTGGTCAAATTCAAAGAAATTCATACATTGATAAACAAGGTACCATATATGTGGTAACAAACCTACATGATAGGAATTGGATCAGTCGTACGGAGTTTGAACTAGGAGATCTTAAACATGAAAACAAAGAGACATAGCATAGAACTCCTAGAGGTACATTAGTATTAACTTGGGTCGTATTACCTGAATGGATTCCTCAAGACAATTTCAGCATACAACACTGAATTAATTGAGAAATTGATGAGGTATTTTGGAGATTCAGACTTGACAAATCCAATGATGTAGATGGGATCATCATACACAAACTCAAGGACCTTGATGTTTTAGGAAAGGTTATTCTTTTGGATAAGACCCTAGAAAAGATGTATGTTGCTACAAAACACAATATACACACATACACTTGGAAGGGTGAATAGATTTTCCCCTCATACAAGTTTGCTAGCCCCTATAGTCAGAACGGAGTAGGATATTATCACATTCTAGGAGCGTAGAAAGAGAAATCCAAGGAAAGAACCAAAGTGAGTTTTGTGCACACCATAGGAAGAGAAGAATCAAGAAAGACACAGTAAGAATGGATCAAGAAAGAGCAAGATGGCACATAATTGTTGATATATTTTGGTAGTGATGTGTGTGAAAACACTTAGAACTGTCGTGGTTCTTTTTTTCCTCTTTAGGAGGTTTTTTCCCTCGACTTGTATATACACATATAACCCTAATGAGTTACTTATCTGTTGGAAATTTATTAGGCCCATTACTAATACCACAGGTCCAAGTTCCATAGGTCCAGCATTTACAACATAAATTTCAGCAATCTTCCAATATTGACAAAACATGAACATACCACACTTAATCATACAAATGATGAGACAAAGATAGAGAAAGATTAGACAACATGTGTAAAGTGTTACGTATGCCACTGCTTACTCACACTATCATATATACAAATGTCAATTTACAATGTGGGAGACAAAAGCTCAACCACTCTGAATAGAAATAGATGGATGAGTGAATGTACAAATGTAACAAACATATTCAGATGTACGAATAGAAATCTGAATATATATGAGATGTGTAACCAAATAGGTTGTAGAAGAGTGAATATGAGTGACAGAAAGAGGAAGGATCAGTCTAAAACTGATAATTAGCAAACCCTCATCTGAACTTAGGCTATGGAAGACCCTAAGTCAGATACGTGTGTGAAAGATTACATACTTACAAAAGTAGAAAAGAATGCTAACATGTTTGCTGCCAGAAATCCTCAAACTCATATGAACATACCTTCTCGAACACCTCATCCAAATATGCATAAAGCATACATGTACTGATTCTCTTGTACCTATGTCGAATAGGACTCCTCCTGATATGGATGTCACTGCCTCCATAAACTCCAAGTAGTACCTGTGTGCATAAAGAGAACATGTACCTGAATTCTTAACATAAGATGCAAATCTTATGTTAACCACCATCCAATGTCTTTGAAGTAACCCGAAATCTTCATGTAGAAGACAATCTTCAAATACATCATGTGGATGGTTGATCCACACCACCAAGCTACTGCAGGGTAAATCCTATCCATAAGCAAGAGTGTGAGCACACTCTTCTTCTTCAAGAAGAACTCACATAGCCGCTCCTCAACATGCTCCAAAATAGCACCATGGCTGCCCCATGTGCTAAGAGCATCACCTCTATTGAGGAACCAAGCTCCAAATCTTGTGTTGCAAAAGGTGTAGGATGAATTGATCAATGAGACAAGCATGTGTTTAGCTTTGTGTATGCTTCTAAAAGCACATAAAGCACTGCGATAGTTTATTATCATGATAATTCTAGGATCGCATAAAGCTTCAAAATCAATCATGATTGATCATTTAAAAAAAACACGTTTGCAGTTCGGCCCGCGTTTTTTGAAAAAGCTAAAAACACATGTGAATGCTTTTTGCTGACATCGACGAGTTTTGAACACGGACCATAGGGATGGAAGGACATCAAACTAACCAAGGTGTTGGTCACCGTTTGCTTCTAGAGATACTAGTAAGAAACTGTAGAGATTCTATAATATGTGAACAAATTTCACCAAAAGGACATTGTACCTATATGATATTCCTTCCAACAATTCCCCTTGCAATGTCATGTTGGTACAAATTGGACTGGATCTGGAAACTTCATAATCTTCAAACTAGTACTCCCGATTTGACCTTCAAACCTTTTCTTCAAAAGTCTTCTTCAAAATTGAGTTTGATTTTCTTCCAACTTCAAAAACCTAAACTTGTTGTATATGAACCATAATACTTGAGAAAATATGCAAACTAGATATCCATTATTGTATACATCAAGCAATCATTTGCTTGACAACAAATGTAGCAAGTATTGACTCTGAACCTGCTATCTCCTGTCTTCTCAAGCCTGTAAACATACACTAGGATCCACATATTTGCATTTACCTTACAAAAGTTTTCTCAATGTACTTCTGCTGTATCATGTAAATACACTAAACAAAATCAAGAACTGAATCCTGGAACCTCTGACTGACAACTCACAACTTAGTGTATTATGAACACTGTTGGTTCAACTCTGACTGTACTCAAGTCAACTCAACTCAACTCATGAGTCTCATAAAAAAATCTATGATGTCATCATGTCTTCATCCTTGTTCTAATTGTAAGTCCTTCATACCTCTTTCGTTCATAACCTGGTATAAACATATATGTGCACACTTCTGAAAACATACCTCTCTGAGATATCAAACTTCTCTTCAATAGAATTCTGGAACCTTCTCCTGAACAGGAATACCTAACAAGAATTTTCTCCAGACATTCTCCTTCTTCCTTCTTCTTTCAAAGCTGGAACATAAAGAGAACCTAACAAAGGAAATATAGGAATACCTGAAATAGGAATACCTGTAGGTATGACGCATTCTTTTACATATAGCTGAAAATAATTCTTCATGTTTCATCATCCCCCTGGATGATTTAACACTAGTATCCAAAATTCTTCAAATATATTAGACTTTATGAAATCTGGAACGTCTTCCTTCTTTCAATAAATCTGATCTTCACTTATCAATACCTATATCTGAAACAAAATCTCTGAACCCTTTTTATTAGCACTGCACAGTTGCTAATAGCTTCCACTGTTTCTTCCTCAGCTCTCCATATTAAAGAATAAGGTTAGCTGATCTATTACATGATAACAAAAAACCTTACTCAAAGCACTTTAGGATTCAACCTTCTGCAACATAACAAGTATCTTTTTCTATTCCTCTGCAATACTAATCAGATAGAATCTGAATCTTTGACTTACTTCTTACAATGTTAAAAATCTTCACAAACAAAGGATAGACATCTGAATCATAAATACTCAAGATCATACAAGATCATACTAGATCTATGATCTCTCCAACAAAAATACCTGTATAGAATCTGCTCTCATCAAACCTTCATGAGTGAATGTTTGATTTGCTACCTGAATGTCTCTAAGTGTCCATGCTTCTCACATAAAGTTGCAAAACTTTTCTTCAACAAAATCCTTCGAAGAATCTACAAATTCTTACTTGAAGCATAAGTGGAGAAACTCTCACCTTGAGAACTCCAAAAAACTGCAAGTTGATACTTCATATCTTCATATTCTAACCGGGTGAAATGTGATACTATCTGCTTGACTTTCTTTGGCGAACTCCACTCTTCAATCAAGTGATAGGATCTAAATTGGAACATGTTTTGAATACAAGCATGTATCCAAAAATCAAGACAAACAGAGAAAGTAGATTCTCCATTGACTTGTACATCAACAAATCTGGATTTTCTAAAGTTTTCTGAAAATAGTGAATATGAGGTAACTTTTCGAAACACAAAACCTCAACCAAGTCTCCAACATCTGCTACAGAAAACTCTTTTACCTCAAGAGTTAGATAAAGAAGAAATATACTTCTATGCAACTTGTCATATATCAAGTAGCTCTGAATTGACACTCCAAGAATTCTTTGAGGGAACATAAAGGTACCTGTTTAAAATCTTCAACTTATATATAACTCATACATATGAGTCAAAATATACAAGTTGTCTTCAAAATATGCTTCTTTTCTTTCTCTCAACGCAATTCTTTATCAAAATTTACTAAAACATGACCAAGTATAATGCAAAACAAGAAACTGCTTCTTCTTTAAACTATCTTCACACAAGATGTTCTCGTATACTTGTCTTTGGATGTAGAGGATAAATAGGAAAAGTATATGGAAAATATAAGAGAAGAAATAAGTCTTACTTTTTCTTTAGAATTTTTGGAATTTCTTCTTCATCATCATTCGTCCACCTGATGATGATGTCAACATCTTCAAACTTCTCTTCCATACCTTTTGTTCTCTTCTTCTTGAAGTAGCAAGCACTCTTGACTTCTTCAAATGAACTTTTTCTCTTCCTCTAGTGCTAAGAGTAAGACACAAAACAAACATGGTATATAAATGGAAGCAAACATAGAATCATGTTTTACCATCTCCTCATATCTTCTGAATCAAAATTCTGTTTCAAATGAATGATATGACTGAATTCATCAACCTTTTGTCTGAATGATGAATTACCTTTCTAGACTTACCTCTCTAGATGTAAAATGTGAGCAAAAAACTTCCAACCAACTTACAACACAAGATTGGCTGAAAACAAAACGGATGCTCTCCACATTTGTCTTCTTTGATGAGCTTTCTTGCCATGAAAGAGATCTCTCAAAACTCTCTAGAAAAACCTCTAGATGCCTATTTTGATGTAGCCTTTAGCTTTCAAATAATGAAAGTGTATAAAAGCACTCCTTGAGTCCTTCAAATCTCTTCATAACTGCTCTTCTAAGACATGACCTACAAATGATAATCTGATAGTAGAAATTGATACCTGTGATTTGATGTCGATCTGATTCCTTCATCTTCTCCAAACCATTGTTCTTCCTTGAATTTGAAGTAGCCTTCTCTTCATCAAGTCTTGGTCTTCAAACAATACTTCTGTAAAGTATTTTCATACTCTTCCAAAAGTATTCGGCTGCTAACAGATCATCAACTTCATACTCCACACTGATGAATAAACATGTGACTGAATTGTCTAATTCTCAAATCTCTACTCATCTAGAGTAAGTGTGTATGTCAAATGTCAAATGTCAAATGTTAGAAGATGCTCTTAAATCATATGTTGTAAACCTAGATTTCTGGAAACCTGGGAATCTGAGAGCCTGAATGTTTTGATTCCAAAGCCCTAAAGCTCTGATACCGAAACCCTAGAGCTCTGATACCAAATGTTGGAAATTTAGTAGGCCCATTACTAATACCACAGGTCCAAGTTCCATAGGTCCAGCATTTACAACATAAATTTCAGCAATCTTCCAATATTGACAAAACATGAACATACCACACTTAATCATACAAATGATGAGACAAAGATAGAGAAAGATTAGACAACATGTGTAAAGTGTTACGTAAGCCATTGCTTACTCACTATCATATATACAAATGTCAATTTACAATGTGGGAGACAAAATCTCAACCACTCTATGGGAACAAAAATAGATGGATGAGTGAACGTACAAATGTAACAAACATATTCAAATGTATGAATAGAAATCTGAATACGTTTGAGATGTGTAACCAAATTTGTTGTAGAAGAGTGAATATGAGTGACAGAAAGATGAAGGACCAGTCTAAAACTGATAATCAGCAAACCCTCATCTGAACTTAGGCTATGAAAGACCCTAAGTTAGATACGTGTGTGAAAGATCACATACTTACAAAAGTAGCAAAGAATGCTAACAAGTTTGCTGCCAAAAATCCTCAAACTCATATGAACATACCTTCTCGAATACCTCATCCAAATATGCATAAAGCATACATGTATTGATTCTCTTGTACCTATGCCCAATAGGACTCCTCCTGATATGGATGTCACTGCCTCCATAAACTCCAAGTAGTACCTGTGTGCATAAAGAGAACATGTACGTGAATTCTTAAAATAAGATGCAAATCTTATGTTAACCACCATCCAATGTCTTTGAAGTAACCCGAAATCTTCATGTAGAAGACAATCTTCAAATACATCATGTGGATGGCTCATCCACACCACCAAGCTACTGCGGGGTAAATCCTCTCCATAAGCAAGAGTATGAGCACACTCTTCTTCTTCAAGAAGAACTCCATAGCCGCTCTTCAACATGCTCCAAAATAGCACCATGGCTGCCCCATGTGCTAAGAGCATCACCTCTATTGAGGGACCAAGCTCCAAAGCTTGTGTTGCAAAAGGTGTAGGATGAATTGATCAATGAGACAAGCATGTGTTTATATAGCTTTGTGTATGCTTCTAAAAGCACTTCTCTAAAAGAACATAAAGCATTGTGATAGTCTATTATCATGATAATTCTACGATCGCATAAAGCTTCAAAATCAATCACGATTGATCATAAAAAAAAAACAAGTTTGTAGTTCGGCCCGCATTTTAAAAGCTAGAAACTCCTAAAATGCTTTTTGCTGACGCCAACGGGTTTTGAAACCGGACCATAGGGATGGAAGGACAATGAACTAACCAAGGCGCTAGACGCCATTTGCTTCTAGAGATACTAGTAAGAAACTGTAGAGATTCTATAATACGTGAACAAATTTCACCAAAAGAACATTCTACCTATATGATATTGCTTCCAACAATCCCCCTTGCAATGTCATATTGGTACAAACTGGACTCGATCTAGAAACTTCATAATCTTTAAACAAGTACTCCCGACTTGACCTTCAAACCTTTTCCTCAAAAGTTTTCTTCAAGATTGAATTTGATTTTCTTCAAACTTCAAAAACCTGAACTTGTTGTATATTGTTGAAGATAAATGTACAAGCTCATTTTCATGTGAGCCATGCTTAGATAAATTTACCAAATATAAAGATAAAGAAAAAGTAGATGAAAAAAGGAAAAAAATAATAAAAGAAAAAAGTCTAGTCAAAACTTCACGATGAGTAAGAGATACAATATCTTGCCTTGTAGTTAGTAGCATGTAGTGGAGAAAGCGGTGAGTTAAGAAGCAGGCACAAACTTCTTCACATGCTCATTGGTTATAAAATTGAAGTGGTAATACATTCAAAACAAGGAGAGAAAGAGGCAAGGGCTCCCAGTAGTCAGATCTAGCCATTTTGTCATTTTGTCTTCCCTTTGACTCCTTCCAACCCCACGTCAGTTTGTACACACCTCTGTTCAAGAGCTCATATCTCAATGCATATGTAACCATTTTGTGTGTTCAAACATTCATTGGAAGTCTTATCTCGTGTTCTTTCTGCTATAAAATATCTCTTTGAAAGCTTATGTAATTTGTGAGATATCAGTGAAAGAGTGAAGTCTAGTTTTTCAATATACCTATGTAGATAGGTAGTCTATTTTGGTCGGTTAAGTTTCCCAACCAAAACATATCCAAATTGCATGATTTTTGTCTTATTGGAAATCTCTTGACATCTACTTTCACTTTCCCAAATATCATTTATATTCTATGAGACATTTGTCATCGAGTAAAGTCTAGTTTTATAGTGTACTTATGTGTGCAGGTGGTCTATTTTGCTCAGTTGATATCCAAATTACTTGTTTTTTAGCTTGTTGGAAATCTATTTGTGTCTACTTTCTTTGTACCAAATATCTTTCTCAAAGGATATATATTCAGAGAGTTATCAGTCCGAGAGTGAAGCTCAGTTCTTTAGCATACCTATGTGGACAAGTAGTTCATCTTTGTCAGTTGTGTTTCTTAATCAAAACTTGTCCAAATTAAGTTATTTATAACTTGTTAGAAAGCTCTCTCTGTCTACTTTGATTGACTAAAGGCTCAAGTCCATTTGAGTTTTGTCTTGAGAGCAACAAGCTATCTAAGGTGCAGCTGTATGTCCAAGTGCTGGACATACAAGGGTGGTTCACTACACATTTCCATTGCACATAGGAGAACTCATTCTCCACAATTGGTATCAGAGCAAACTTGGTGCTGAAGCTTCATCAACAGAGCTGGAGATAAAGAAAAGCAAAAGAGGAGCTATAAAACAAGGAGGAGCTTCACAAATGCAAGAGCAAAAGACTATAACTATTCGAGGTAACTCTCAAAGTCTTTGATACTCATCAATGGTTGACTTGGGTGAACAAGTAGAGAAGTTGGATAAGGGTAAGTATCCTGTGTGGAGGTTTAGAATGACCAACTACCTAATGGGCAAAGGCTTATGGGGGATTGTGAGCGGCGATGATGCTCAACCTCAAATCAATCAAGCTATGGCCACCAAAGTCCAAAGGAGGCAAGCAAAAGAATGGGAAGAGAGGAATAGGAGAGTCATGTTCCTCATTTTGCAAGTCATTACTAATGCCATGGTAGGTCATATTCAACATCTAGAGAAAGCTAAGGATGCTTGGGAAGCTCTTGAAAGGATGTATTCAACAAATACCAAAGCTAGGAAACTTCAACTCAAGAATGAGTTGAACACAATCAAGAAAAGTTCGAGTCAATCCATAGCTGAATATACTCTGAAGAATAAGGAGCTAAGCGATGCTTTAGCTTCTATTGGCACAACGGTTGAAGACGAAGATCTTGTGTGTTATACTCTCAATGGCTTGAGAGAAGATGAAAGATGGAAGCCTTTTATAATTTTCGTTAACTTGAAAGATGTATATCCAGGTTTTTAACAACTAATCCCTCATCTTGTCACAGAAGAGCTTAGCTTCGGTGGTCCCAAAGGAAAGAACAACCACAACCAAATGTTATATGCAACTCGAGGTAAAGGAAGAAACTCAAGAGGAGGCTCAAGAGGAAAAGGAAGAGGTCACAACCACTCCAGCTACAATCAAAACAATTCGGAAGACAACAAGGATGCATCAAATGCCAACGCACAAGGAAGAGGTCGAGGTAGAAGTAGAGGAAGAGGCCGAAGCTCCTACAATTCTCATAAAGGTATAACATGCTATCATTGTGGTAAAGTAGGACACTATGCTAGTGATTGTTGGATGAAGAATGGAAGACCAAATGGAGGCAATCAAAGGAACCAAAGCAACTATGCAAGCACCTCAAGTGAAGGAAGCAAGGACACACTACTTGCAATGAGACATGAGTATAGAAGCTCTTGTGAAGATGACAAAAAATGGTACATTGATTCATGTTGTAGTAATCGTATGTCATGCCAAGGAGGTTTGTTCACTAATCTACAGGTACCAAGTGGAAAAGGATGTGTTGAAACAGGTGATGATACTCAACACATGATTGAACACATTGGAGATATAAGGCTTGGAGATACAAGTAGAGCAAAGGTACTATCTAATGTTCTTCATGTTCCTACAATTTCAAAGAACTTGATTTCAGTAGGACAAATGGTAGAGAAGGGTTATCATGTCATATTCAATGAGAATGGGTGCTTCATAAAGAATCCAAAGGAAGGCTTCAAGGTCATTGCTCGAGGTAGAAGAGAAGGAAGGATGTTCACTTTGGATGTCCAACATCCACATGGAAAGGTCATGTACATTCAATGTGGGAACAAGAAGATTTCAGAGCTGGACTTATGGCACAAAAGAATAGGACACATCAACATTCCAAAGCTGAAGGACATGAGCAAACATGAAGTGGTAAGAGGTCTTCCAAAAGGTATGATGATCACTCAAGAAAGGTATGGCTGTTTTGTATGAAGCAAAAATCAGAGGTGTTTTCTATATTCAAAAGATTCAAAGTTGAAGTTGAAAAGGAAACAAGAAGGTCTATCAAAACCTTAAGGTCCGATGGTGGAGGAGAATACTTCTCCACAGAATTTTCAGAATTTCTACAAGAGAATGAAATCAAAAGGCAATTCACTTGTAGGTATACACCACAACAAAATGGAGTAGCTGAGAGGAAAAATAGGCAAATTGTTGAAATTGCAAGATGCATGCTCAACGAGATGAAGGTACCATTGTAATATTGGGCTGAAGCTACCACAACCGCCATTTACTTGATGAATAGGTGCACAACATCAAGAATACATCACTTGACTCTAGAAGAGGTATATTCCGGTAAGAAACCTGATCTTACACACCTCAAAGTGTTTGGATGTGTTTGCTTTGTTCACATTCCACAAGAAGTTAGAACAAAGATGGAACCAAGGTCAAAAAAATGCATTTTCATCGGCTACTCGACGGAGCAAAAAGGATACAAGTGTTACAACCCTAGAACAAAGGAATTAAGAGTCTCGTGAGATGTGGTCTTTGATGAACTAAGACCATGGTATGAAGATAAAGGAAAGGAAAAGATTCTTGAAGAAGATTGTGATGATTATGCAGGAACAAATCAAAGAGAAGTTCAACAATCAAGCACAAAGGTTTCAGGTCCAGAGGCATCTACATCAAATGAAGAATGTTCAACATGGAGGGGGAGTCATTCTTTGTCTCCAAATTCAGCTCATAGTAGAGCTGAAGAAGCAAGTGCTACTCCAAATAGTGAGGTAGATGCAAGTGAAGAAGAATATGAAGAGGTAATCACTTCGATGGTAAAGCTAAATAGGTTAAAGAAGCAACTCTCTAAAGGCAATGAAAGAAGATCTTCAAGAACAAGGTATCCAATTCAAAGGTTGAGTTATGATAGTTTTATGGCGACACATTTTGCATACATGATGTAGGTTATCAAAGACAAAGAGCCTAAGACATATGAAGAAGTTTGCACACAAAAGGAATGGAAGCAAGCTATGAAAGAGGAGATCAAAGCTCTCAAAGATAATCACACATGGGAACTAGTGCCAAAGAAAGAAGGTATGAAGATTGTTCCAAACAAATGGGTGTTTAAAGTAAAGAGGAATGCTGATGGTTCACTAGCTAGATATAAAGCTAGATTAGTTGCCAAAGGATTTAAACAAACACAAGGCATAGATTATGATGAAGTTTTTAGCCCTGTTGCAAAGATGGGAACTATCAGAACATTAATCGCAATTGGTGCTTCAAGGAGATGTCCATTATATCAACTCGACATCAAAAATGTTTTTCTTAATGGAGAACTACAAGAAGAGGTATACATGAGTCAACCGGTTGGATTTGAAGATGAAAACCATCCAGATTTTGTTTGCAGGAAGAAGGCACTTTATGGCTTGAAGCAAGCACCAAGAGCATGGAATCAAAGATTGGTAGAAAATCTAACTAAGTGTGGATACAACCCAAGTACTACAGATCCTTCGTTGTACATGAAGAAGAAAGAAAATAAAGAGGTATATATTTGCATATACATCGATGACCTCATCATAACAGGAAATGATGTTACAGGGATTAAAGATATCAAAAGGAAGCTTGGTAAGGAGTTTAAAATTTCAGATCTTGGAGAGCTGAAATGTTTTTTAGGAATTGAAGTTGGGTATGGAAAGAGTGGCATCTACTTGATGCAAAGGAAGTAGTTGTTGGATGTTCTTTTCAGATTTGGAATGAGTGAATGCAAACCACTCACTCAACCCATGGACACAAATACAAAGATTTGTTCAAATGATGGAGAACCATTGGAAGATGTAAAGACATACAGAAGCATTGTAGGATCATTGATCTATGCAAACATTATAAGATCTTATTTGTCTTATGTTGTTGGTGTACTTTCTCAGTTTATGCAAGCCCCGACAAGTGAACACTTAAATTCAGCCAAGAGAGTGTTGAGATACATAAAGCATACAGTTAATCATGCTTTGTTTTACAAGTTTGATGAAGAACTGCAGGTCAAATGCTTTAGTGATGCTGATTGGGCAGGTTCAAAGGAAGATAGAAGATCCACCTCAGGTTATGTGTTCATGATAGGAAGCAAACCTATCACGTGGAGCTCAAAAAAACAACCTACTGTTGCACTTTCATCTATGGAGGCTGAATATAGAGGATTAGCATTTGCCACATGTGAAGCAATGTGGATTAAAAAGCTTTTGGCTGATCTTGGAGTGCAAGTTGGAACCATCCCTATATACGGTGATAACATGTCAAGCATTTACTTGGCAAGCAATCCTATGTTTCATGCAAGGAGCAAGCACATAGAGGTTCACTACCATTATGTAAGGGAGAAGGTGCTGAGCAAAGATGTGGAGATAAAGTTCATCAGAATCAAAGAGCAGGTTGCAGAAATGTTTACAAAGTTCTTGGATGCTTCTAAACTCAAAGACTTCAAGGATGCGATAAATTTGCAGGACATGGATGAAGATAACTCCCAAATGAGCTTGAGAGGGAGTGTTGAAGATAAATGTACAAGCTCATTTTCATATGAGCCATGCTTGGATAAATTTACCAAATATAAAGATAAAGGAAAAGTAGAGGAAAAAAGGAAAAAAATAATAAAAGAAAAATTCTAGTCAAAACTTCATGATGAGTAAGAGATACAATATATTGCCTTGTAGTTAGTAGCATGTAGTGGAGAAAGTGGTGAGTTAAGAAGGAGGCACAAACTTATTCACATGCTCATTGGTTATAAAAGTGAAGTGGGAGTACATTCAAAACAAGGAGAGAAAGAGGCAAGAGCTCCCAATAGTCGGATCTAGCCATTTTGTCATTTTGTCTTCCCTTAGACTCCTTCCAGCTGCACGTCAGTTTGTACACAGCTCTGTTGCATAGCTCATATCACGGTGCATATGTAAGCATTCTGTGCATTTAAAAACTCATTTGAAATCTTATCTCGTGTTCTTTCTGCATATCAAATATCTCTTTGAAAGCTTATGTACTTTGTGAGATATCAGTGAAAGAGTGAAGTCCAGTTTTTTAGTATACATGTGTAGATAGGTAGTCTATTTTGGTTGGTTAAGTTTCCTGACCAAATCATATCCAAATTGCGTGATTTTTGTCTTGTTGGAAATATCTTGACATCTACTTTCACTATCCCAATTATCTTATTGAGATCTTTATATTCTATGAGATATTTGTCAGAGAGTAAAGTCCAGTTTTATAGTGTACTTATGTGTGCAGATGGTCTATTTTGGTCAGTTGAATTTCCTGACCAAAACTCATCCAAATTACTTTTTTTTTAGCTTGTTGGAAAGCTATTTGTGTCTACTTTCTTTATACCAAATATCTTTCTCAAAGGATATATATTCAGAGAGTTATCAGTCCAAGAGTGAAGCTCAGTTCTTTAGCATACCTGTGTGGACAGGTAGTTCATCTTTGTCAGTTGTGTTTCTTAATCAAAACTTGTCCAAATTAGGTTATTTATAGCTTGTGAGAAATCTCTCTCTGTCTACTTTGATTGACTAAAGGCTCAAGTCCATTTGAGTTTTGTGTTGAGAGCAGCAAGCTATCTAAGGTGCAGCTATATGTCCAAGTGCTGGACATACAAGGGTGGTTCACTACACATTTCCGTTGCGCATAGGAGAACTCATTCTCCACATATATGAACCATAATACTTGAGAAAATATGAAAACTAGATATCCAATAGTGTATACATCAAGCAATCATTTGCTTGACAACAAATGTAGCAAGTAATGACTCTGAACCTGCTATTTCCTGTCTTTTGAAACGTATAAACATACACTAGGATCCACATATTTGCATTTACCTTACGAAAGTTTTCTCAATGTACTTCTGTTGTGTCATGTAAATACACTAAACAAAATCAAGAACTGAATCTTGGAACCTCTGACTGACAACTCACAACTTAGTGTATTATGAACACTGCTGGTTCAACTCTGACTGTACTCAAGTCAACTCAACTCAACTAAGGAGTCTCATAAAAAAATCTATATGTCATCATGTCTTCATGATTGTTCTAATTGTAAATCCTTTATACCTCTTTCCTTGAGAACCTAGTATAAACATATATGTGCGCACTTCTGAAAACATACCTCTCTAAAATATCAAACTTCTCTTCAATGAAATTCTAGAACCTTCTCCTGAACAGGAACACCTAATAAGAACTTTCTCCACACATTCTCCTTCTTCATTCTTCTTTCAAAGCTGGAACATAAAGAGAACGTGACAAAGGAAGTATAGGAATACCTGTAGGTATGACTGTGCATTCTTTTACATATAGTTGAAAATAATTCTTCATGATTCATCACCCCCCTGGATGATTTAACACTAGTATCCAGAATTCTTCAAATATATCAGACTTTATGAAATCTGGAATGTCTTCCTTCTTTCAATAAATCTGATCTTCAGTGATCAATACCTGTATCTGAAACAAAGTCTCTGAACCCTTTTTATTAGCATTGTGCAATTGCTAGTAGCTTCCACTATTTCTTCCTCAGCTTTCCATATTAAAGAATAATGTTAGCTGATCTATTACATGATAACAAAAAACCTTACTGAAATCATTTTAGGATTCATAACCTTTTGCAACATAACAAGTATCTTTTTCTATTCCTTTGCAATACTAATATGATAGAATTTGAATCTTTGACTTACTTCTTCCAATGTTAAGAATCTTCACAAACAAAGGATAGACATCTGAATCATAAATACTCAAGATCATACAAGATCATACTAGATCTATGATCTCTCCAACAAAAATACATGTATAGAATCTGCTCTCATCATCATGAGTGAATGTTTGATTTGCTACCTGAATGTCTCTAAGTGTCCATGCTTCTCAAATAAAGTTGTAAAATTTTTCTTCAACAAATCCTTCCAAGAATCTGCAAATTCTTATTTGAAACATAAGTGGACAAACTCTCACCTTGAGAACTCCAGAAAATTGCAAGTTGATACTCCATATCTTCATATTCTACCCGGGTGAAATGTGATAGTATCTACTTGACTTTCTTTGGCTAACTCCACTCTTCAATCAAGTGATAGGATCTAAATTGGAACACATTTTTGAATACAAGCATGTATCCAAAAATCAAGACAAACACAGAAAGTAGATTCTCCATTCACTTGTACATCAACAAATCTGAATTTTCTGAAGTTTTTTGAAAATACTTAAGGTAACTTTTCCAAACACAAAACCTCAACCCGTCTCCAACATCTGCTACAAAAAAGTCTTTTACCTCAAGAGTTAGATAAAGAAGAAATATATCTCTCTACAACTTGTCATATATCAAGTAGCTCTGAATTGGCACTCCAAGAATTCTTTGAGGGAAGATATAGCTACCTGTTTAAAATCTTCAACTTACATATAGCTCATACATATGAGTCAAAATATACAAGTTGTTTTCAAAATCTGCTAGGATAATACTGTTCAAGTTTTTAAGATACAATCATTTTTTTGCATTAGGGTATTTTAGTCAGTGGCCATGGTTGAAAGCAATGATTTATTCCATATGTTGGTTGTTGAGGATAGATTGGATGGTACTAATTACCCATTATGGGCATATATGATGCATCATGTATTGGTAGCAAAAGGAATCTAGAATATTATGCAATGTGTTAAAAAATATAGTACTACAACTACAAATATAGTTATTCAATGTGATGCAGATGGCATTAGATGATGATCTTCAAATTCTTGTTCATGCTATGATTCTTACTGTACCTATTGCAAAACAACTTTGTTGGGATGGAAGAGACGCTAAGACACATGCATTGATAGCTTTTTTTATCAAACGTGCCATTACCCCTCACATTTGCTCTTGCAAATGTTGGGAAACAATGTCCCATTGGTCAAGAATTGGTCAAAATTATCCATTGTTTACAGCATGTGTACAAGTCCTATTCACTGTCTTGTACAACTAATTGACGTGGGCGCGTTGGATAGTAAGTTGCTCTCTCAAAACCCCCCACCAAGGATCAAATCCCACAGACGGCAGTGTGGAAAAATTTTGATAACTTAAGCTTTTCATAAATCAAGTGACAACGGCGACTACGGACAGCGATACGATTTCCGATAAAGCGATAATGTTTGTTTTTCAAAAGTGATTGTGCTTTATTTGATTTTGGAGAAGTGCTTTAATGCAAGGAAGCTAAACTATATAAGGAGAGTATTGGCCTCATTGTATTCATCCTTCACCAATTTCAACACAAGCTTTGGAGCTTGGACCTCAGTAGAGGTGGTGTTTCTTCTAGCACATGGGGCAGCCATGGTGCTAACTTGAAGCATGTTGAGGAGTAGCTATGGAGTTCTTCTTAATGATTCTTCTTGGAGAAGATGAAGAGTGTGCTCATACTCTAGCTCATGGAGAGGAGGTTATCTCTTGTTCATGGCAAGAAGACTTGGTCATTAGCAGCTTGATGGTGAGGATCGACCATCTACATGGTGTATTTGAAGATTATCTTCTACAGGAAGATATTAGGTTGAAGATTGTCTTCTACAAGAAGATGTCGGCTACTTCAAAGACATTGGAAGGAACCATCTACATGGTGTATTTGAAGATCGTCTTCTATAAGAAGATGTTAGGTTGAAGATTGTCTTCTACAAGAAGATGTCGGGCTACTTCAAAGACATTGGATGGTGTTTAACATAAGATTCACATCTTATGTTAAAGTTTTCAGGTACATATTCTCTTTATGCACACAGGTACTACTTGAAGTTTATGGAGGTTGTGGAGTTCATATCAGAAGGAGTCCTATTCGGCATAGGTACAAGAGAATCAGTACGTATATGCTTTATGCATATTTGATGAGGTGTTTGAGAAGGTGTGTTCACATGAGTTTGAAGATTTCTGGCAACAATCTTGTTAGAATTCTATGCTACTTTATAAGTATGTGATCTTTTCACACACGTATCTGACTTAGGGTCTTCCATAGCCTAAGTTTAGATGTAGGTTTGTTGACCATCAGTTTCACACTGATCCTTCCTCATTCAGTCACTCATATTCACTCTTCTATAACCTATTAGGTCACACATCTCATGTATATTCAGATTACTGCCCATACATCTGAATATGTTTGTTACATTGTACATTCACTCATTCATCTATTTCTCATCACATAGAGCGGTTGAGAGTTTTGCTCCCACATTGTACATTGAACATTGGTATATATGATATTATGAGTAAGCGATGGCTTACATAACACCTTACACATGTTGTCTATTCTTTCTCTATCTTTATCTCATCATTTTTATGATTAAGTTGTGGTATGTTCATGTTTTGTCAATATGGAAGATTGCTGGAATTAATGTTGTACATAACTAGACCTATGGAACCATGGACCTGTGACATGAGCCTAAGGGCCTACCTCACTTCCAACATTTGGTATCAGAGCACTAAGGTTTTGGTTACAGAACTTTAGATCTTTGGCATCAATGCATTAAGGCTCATTCATATCCCAGGGTCCCAAAATTCCAGATTTACAACATATGATTTGAAAGCATCTTCTAACATTTGACATTTGACATACACACTTAATCTAGATGAGTAGAGATTTGAGAATTAGACAATTCAGTTACATGTGTATTCATCAGTGTGGAGTATGAAGTTGATGATCTGTTAGCAGTCGAATATTTTTGGAAGAGTATGCAAATACTTTACAAAAGGATTATTTGATGACCCAGACTTGATGAAGAGAAGACTACTTCAAATTCTAGGAAGAACAATGGTTTAGAGAAGATGAAGGAATCATATCAACATCAAATCACAGGTATCAGTTTCTACTATCAGATTATCATTTGCAGGTCATATCTTAGAAGAGCAATTATGAAGAGATTTGAAGAAATTCAAGGAATGCTTTTATATGCTTTCATCTGTTGTATATTATTGAACAATGCATTGCTAAAGTGTTATATTATTAATGTATTAATATGTTTTTGATGTTTCTGATATAGTAGCTGAAGGTTCGTGAGGAGCGTGCAAGGCATGAAAGGGCGGACATCAATAATCCGAATAATTATTATTTAGCTTGTAAATAAACCTGCGTAGAAGGTTCTATTGTTAAAAAAGTAATGATTAGCATAAGGATCATTGTAGACCGTAGTTTCTGTTTTTGAAAGCAATGGCTTTCTATAAAAGTTATCAACTTTTAGTTTCACGCTTGCTTTTTGAAGCCGCCCTCTTGTAACCACTCTTTTCGACGTAATCAAAATTCTTATAAATACATGCACTCTGTGGACTGTCGAAACAGAGTGCATGGGGGGAGATTGCACCCAATCTTGCGTTCGGTCTCGTCTCTTGTTGCCTCTATTTTCTGTGTGTTTTTCTGCGTCCATAATGTCTGTATGCGCGTGAGCAAGATCCTGACAACAGTGGTATCAGAGCTCTGCACGCGTCAATACAGAGGGTTCTGTTCTCTGTTCGCGATTCTGAATTCCGATTCCATCTCCATCTCCATCTCCATCTCCATCTCCGTCTTCGTCTTCGGTTTCGGTTTCGGTTTCGGTTTCGGTTTCTGTTTCGTCTTCGGTTTCGGTTTCTGTTTCTGTTTCTGTTCCAGAACCAGAACCTACGTTTTCACCTGCGTTTTCACCTACATTTACTCCAAGGCGTCGACTTAGGCAAAGAACTTAGGCAATAACTTAGGCAATAACTTAGGCAATACATTGGCAACATTGGCACCCAAGGCTCCCTTGGCGACCGTTGGCTACGCGCGAGGCAATTTTAAATTTTGAGTGGTAATAGAGAGGTTTAGAGTCCCTAAGGTAGGAGGATTTGAACCCACAACCTCCTACTTTCAAGGGAAGTACTTTGACCACTCCACCATCTCTTGGAGTTGTACTCAAGTTCTCTCTCTTTATTACTTGTGGAAGGCGCGCGTGTCGATTTCAAGATTGGACCCAAGAAAGAATCAAGTGTATCTCTCAATCCGTAGGTCGGATTGCGGCGTGTAATATACCGTTGGAAAGCTCTCGGAACGAACTTTCCAATGAGCTAGCTTGGAAGTGTGAATTCCTTCAAAATCCTTGGGTGGCACTTGATTGAGTGTTCAAGATATCAAGCAAGGTTGAGAACACGGGATCGAGACACCAAGGTTGCAAACAAGAAGGTTCAATACACCAAGGTTGAGAGCAAGGGTCCAAGAGCACCATGGAAGATTTCTGTAATTCACCTTTACCTGGAGTTTCATTCGAGCAAGAGTTAGAGATTATGAACGAAGAACCTCAAGCACTTCACCAAGCCATACAAGGACGTTATGCTATGCTTCAATTCGACGGACAAAAAGATGGCCGCTTTGTCTTATCATGGCTATCCCTATTCAACGATTTCTTTTCCGATGAGTTATATTCAGAAAATAAGAAAATCAAGTTTGCCACTAATTATTTGGTAGGAAGAGCGCAGCAATGGTGGAATGATCTTTGTCATAGTGCAGATTGTCCACGCACCTGGAAGGCTTTTCAAGAAGAGTTTAAGGATTCATTTCTACCTTTAAAGTTTACCCTACATGTTTGATAATTGTGATGCATTTACATATTGAATTTAGTCCATAGGAGCATATTCAAGTTTTGCTTGCCCAAATTCATTAGATAACTATGTCCGCATCTCACAGATACTTTTAATAACTTAACACCTCCATGAACATTTCCATGTATGTGTTTTTACATGATGCCTATGTTTTTTTTTTTTTTCGTTCAATGATGAAACATGTGACTGGCTATCCAGGTTTTATTTTATCAACTGAGGTCAGTTGTCTTTTCAACTGAGGGGCATGTTATGAATTATGGAATATGTTGAACAAGTAATTGTTGGAGTGTTAAATTATTAATGTATTATGGAAGATGTTGGCCAATGCATTGTTGGATTGAAATATAAAATAGCCAATGCATTGTTGAATTGAAATATAAAATAGCCAATGCATTGTTGGATTGTCACATGGAATATGTTGAACACTGCATTATAATTGTTAGAGTGTTAACTTATTTTATCAACTGAGGTCAGTTGCTTGTCAACTGAGAGGCATGTTGTATATTATTGAACAATGCATTGCTAAAGTGTTATATTATTAATGTATTAATATGTTTTTGATGTTTCTGATATAGCAGCTGAAGGTTCGTGAAGAGCGTGCAAGGCGTGAAAGAGCGGACATCAATAATCCGAATAATTATTATTTAACTTGTAAATAAACCTGCGTAGAAGGTTCTATTGTTAAAAAAGTAATGATTAGCATAAGGATCATTGTAGACCGTAGTTTCTGTTATTGAAAGCAATGGCTTTCTGTAAAAGTTATCAACTTTTAGTTTCACGCTTGTTTTTTGAAGCCGCCCTCTTGTAACCATTCTTTTCGATGTAATCAAAATTCCTATAAATACATGCACTCTGTGGACTGTCGAAACAGAGTGCATGGGGGGAGATTGCACCCAATCTTGTGTTCGGTCTCGTCTCTTGTTGCCTCTATTTTCTGTGTGTTTTTCTACGTTCGTAATCTTTGTATGCGCGTGAGCAAGATCCTGACAACATCATCATTTGAAAGTTAAAGGCTACATCAGGTATCTAGAGGTTTTTTCTAGAGAGTTTTGAGAGATCTCTTTCATGGCAAGAAGGCTCATCTAAGAAGACAAATGTGAAGATGGGATGAGTTTTCAGCCAATTTTCGGTTGTGAGTTGGTTGAATATCCAGGTACAAATGTATCTAGAGAGGTATCTCTAGAAGGGTAATTCATCATTCAGACGACGATTGGTGAATTTAGTCGTTTCAGACATTTGAAGCACAATTTTTATTCAGAGATATGAGGAGATGATAAAACATGATTCTATATTCACTTCCATTTGTATACCATGTTTGTTTTATCTCTTACTCTTGGCATTAGAGAAAGAGAAAAGTTCATTCGAAGAAGTCAAGAGTGTTTGCTACTTCAAGATGAAGAAAACAAAAGGTATGGAAGAGAAGTTTGAAGATGTCAACATCATCATCAAGTGGAAGAAAGATGCAGAAGAAGAAAGTCCATCATTTCCAAAAGAAAAGTAAGACTTCCTTTTCTCATATATTTTCCATATACTTTTCCTATTTTATCCTCTACATCCAAAGACAAGTCTACGAGAACATCTTGTTTAAAGAAGAAGCAGTTTCTTGTTTTGCATTACACTTGGTCATTATTTAGTAGATTTGACAAAGAATTGCATTGAGAGAAACAAAAGCACTCATATGTGTATGAGTTTTGTTGAAGCTTTTAAGCGGGCAGCTTATATGTTCCCTCAAAGAATTCTTGGAGTGTCAATACAGAGCTACTTGGTATATGACAAGTTGCAGAGAAGTATATTTCTTCTTTATCTAACTCTTGAGGTAGAAGAGTTTTTTGTAGCAAATGTTGAAGACTTGGGTTGAGGTTTTATGTTTGGAAAGGTTACCTCATATTCAGTATTTTCAGAAACTTCAAAAAATTCAAAATTTTGTTGATGTACCAGTTAGTCGAAGAATCTACTTTTTATGATTGTCTAGTTTTTTGGATACATGTTTGTATTCAAAAATGTGTTCCATCAGATCCTATCACTTGATTGAAAAGTGGAGTTAACCAAAAGAAGGTCAAGCAGGTACTATCACATTTCACCCGGGTAAAATATGAAAGTTATGAAGTATCAACTTGCAGCTTTTGGAGTTCTCAAGGTGAGAAGTTTGTCCACTTATGTTTCAAGTAGGAATTGCAGATTCCTTGAAGGATTTGTTTGAAGAAAAGTTTTACAACTTTTTGAGAAGCATGGACACTTAGAGACATTCAAATAATAAATCAAACATTCAGTCATGAAGGTTTGATAAGAGAAAATTCTACACAAGAGAGATCATTGATCTTGAATGATCATGTATCTTGAGTATTTATGATTCAATTGTCTATCCTTTATTTGTGAAGATTCTTAACATTGGAAGAAATAAAGTCAAAGATTCAGATTCTATCAGATTTGTGTTGCAGAGAAAAAGAAGATACTTGTTATGTTACAGAAGATTATGGATCCTAAACTTTTGTTTCAGATACAAGTATGGATTACTAAAGATCATATTTATTGAAGAAGGAAGACGTTCCAAATTTCATAAAGTCTGATATATTTGAAGAATACTGGATACTAGTGTTAAATCATCCAGGGGGTAATGAAACATGAAGACTTATTTTTCAGCCATATGTAAAAGAATGCAAAGTCATACCTACAGGTATTCCTATATTTCCTTTGTCAGGTTCTCTTTATGTTCCAGCTTTGAAAGAAGAAGGAAGAAGGAGAATGTTTGGAAAAAGTTCATGTTAGGATGTTCCTGTTCAGGAGAAGGTTCCAGAGTTCTATTGAAGAGAAGCTTGATATTTCAGAAAGGTATATTTCAAAAGTGCGCACATATATGTTTATACCAAGTTCTGAAGGAAAGAGGTATGAAGGATTTAAAGGATGAAGACATGACGACATCATAGATTTTTTGACTCATATTTCCGTTGATTTCAGTTGAGTTCAATTGAGTTGAGTTGATTTGACTTGAGTACAGTCAGAGATGAACCAGCAGTGTTCATAATACACTAAGTTGTGAGTTGTCAGTCACAGGTTCCAGGATTCAGTTCTTGATTAGTGTATTTACATGACACAGCAGAAGTACGTCGAGAAATCTTTTTGTAAGGTAAATGCAAGTATATGGATCCAAGTGTATGTTTTCAGGTTTTTGAAGACAAGAGATAGCAGGTTCAGAGACAGTTCATGCTATATTTGCTGTCAAGCAGTGATTGCTTGATGAGTTCACTATTGGATATCTAGTTTGCATATTTTCTCAAGTATTATGGTTCATATTCAGCAAGTTCAAGTTTTTTGAAGGAAAGTCAAATTCAGTTTTGAAGAAGACTTTTGAAGAAAAGTTCTGAAGTGTCGGAAGTACAAGCTTGAAGCTTGTGACAGGCTATTTGAAGCTTGTGGTAATTTGCAGATTATAAAGTTTGCAGATCCAGTTCAGTTTGAACCAATATGACATTGCAGGGGGGATTGTTGGGAAACAATGTCCCATTGGTCAAGAATTGGTCAAAATTATCCATTGTTTACAGCATGTGTACAAGTCCTATTCACTGTCTTGTACAACTAATTGACGTGGGCGCGTTGGATAGTAAGTTGCTCTCTCAAAACCCCCCACCAGGGATCAAATCCCACGAACGGCAGTGTGGAAAAATTTTGATAACTTAAGCTTTTCATAAATCAAGTGACAACGGCGACTACGGACAGCGATACGATTTTCGATAAAGCGATAATGTTTGTTTTTCAAAAGCGATCGTCCTTTATTTGATTTTGGAGAAGTGCTTTATTGCAAGGAAGCTAAACTATATAAGGAGAGTATTGGCCTCATTGTATTCATCCTTCACCAATTTCAACACAAGCTTTGGAGCTTGGACCTCAGTAGAGGTGGTGTTTCTTCTAGCACATGGGGCAGCCATGGTGCTAACTTGAAGCATGTTGAGGAGTAGCTATGGAGTTCTTCTTAATGATTCTTCTTGGAGAAGATGAAGAGTGTGCTCATACTCTAGCTCATGGAGAGGAGGTTATCTCTTGTTCATGGCAAGAAGACTTGGTCATTAGCAGCTTGATGGTGAGGATCGACCATCTACATGGTGTATTTGAAGATTATCTTCTACAGGAAGATATTAGGTTGAAGATTGTCTTCTACAAGAAGATGTCGGCTACTTCAAAGACATTGGATGGAACCATCTACATGGTGTATTTGAAGATCATATTCTATAAGAAGATGTTAGGTTGAAGATTGTCTTCTACAAGAAGATGTCGGGCTACTTCAAAGACATTGGATGGTGTTTAACATAAGATTCACATCTTATGTTAAAGTTTTCAGGTACATATTCTCTTTATGCACACAGGTACTACTTGAAGTTTATGGAGGCTGTGGAGTTCATATCAGAAGGAGTCCTATTCGGCATAGGTACAAGAGAATCAGTACGTATATGCTTTATGCATATTTGATGAGGTGTTTGAGAAGGTGTGTTCCCATGAGTTTGAAGATTTCTGGCAACAATCTTGTTAGCATTCTATGCTACTTTATAAGTATGTGATCTTTTCACACACGTATCTGACTTAGGGTCTTCCATAGCCTAAGTTTAGATGTAGGTTTGTTGACCATCAGTTTCACACTGATCCTTCCTCATTCAGTCACTCATATTCACTCTTCTATAACCTATTAGGTCACACATCTCATGTATATTCAGATTACTGCCCATACATCTGAATATGTTTGTTACATTGTACATTCACTTATTCATCTAGTTCTCATCACATAGAGTGGTTGAGAGTTTTGCTCCCACATTGTACATTGAACATTGGTATATATGATACTATGAGTAAGCGATGGCTTACATAACACCTTACACATGTTGTCTATTCTTTCTCTATCTTTATCTCATCATTTTTATGATTAAGTTGTGGTATGTTCATGTTTTGTCAATATGGAAGATTGCTGGAATTAATGTTGTACATAATTGGACCTATGGAACCATGGACCTATGACATGAGCCTAAGGGCCTACCTCACTTCCAACAGCAAAATGGTAATGGATGCTTGGGATACACTTACCATTTTATACCAAGAAAGAAATGAAGCTCATGTTGCTTACCTCTAGAAATAGTTGGAGAGTGAGCACATGAATGAAGGAGATTCCATGGATAGATTTTTGACAAAGATCAAAGATTTGAAGGAGAAATTGATTCCTACTTTTGAAGTCTTATTAGAATAGTTCACTTGTGCAAAATGTTCTTAATGGTCTTCCATATTCATATCACAGTTTTGCTTCTACTCTTCGGTTGATGATGAAAGGCAATCCAAATGCCATAAAATTTTGGATTTAGTCTCTGTTTTGTTGTAGGAAGATCAATGTAGTAGAACATGTCCATTATGCATGTTGTAAATCAAGCTTTCTTAACTAGTGAGAAGGGCAAAGATAAACGAAGCTCGTCTACCAATAAACAAAAATATGCTAATGTTGCACAATCAAAGAAGGAGGACAAAGATGAGAACAAAACAGAAAAACATAAACATTTTTGCAAATACTATAAAGGAAATGATCATGTCATTAAGGGCTATCAAAAAGTGGCTGCAAAAGGCAAAGAAGAAAGACATTGGAATGGTTGTTGTAGAGGCCTCTACATCTAAAACAGAGTTTGTTAATCTTGTGCAAAATGAAGAATGGGTCTTTACTATTGTTTACAACTAGCACCCATCATTTCATGAGCATTTTATGTCTACAGGAGACCACGATCTTTGGTACTTTGATAGTGGGGCAACCAAACATATTACCTTGCAACATATTTTATTCAGTTCACTTGAACCTACCCCTAAAGGGAATATTATCACATGCACTAACAACTCCTCTTATCTTGTAATGGGAGGGTAAAATCATTTTGACTACTACTGATGGTAGTTCTTTCACATTGTCAGATGCTTTGCATGTGCAAGGGATCAAGAAAAATTTGTTATCACTTTCAGCATTAGCCAAGATTAAGGTATATACCAGTTTCTGTTCGCCAATATAAGCATCTCAAAGTCTACTACAGGTCTAGCAGAATTTGTCTGGGCAGTTTTGTCCAACTTCTTGAGATACGATCAATTTTCTGCATCAAGGTATTTTAGTCATCGGCCATGGCTGAAAGCAGTGATGTATTCCGTATGTTGGCTGTTGGGGATAAATTGGATGGTACCAACTACCCGTTATGGGCTTATATGATGTGACATGTGTTGGTTGCAAAAGGACTGTGGAACATTGTGCAGGGTGTGGAAAAACGTCCTATCACACCTGCAACTGTTACAACTACAGGTATTGAAGCTGATGCAGAAGGTGTCGAAGATGATGATATTCTGCATATTCCTGTTCGTGCTGTGGTTTTTGTTGTGCCTACTACAGAGCAGATTTTGCTGGGATGGCAGAGATGCCCAAGCACATGCATTGATAGCTTTGTCTGTCAAATGTGCCATTATTCCTCACATTCGCTCTTGCAAAACAGCGAAGGATGCTTGGGATACACTTACCACATTGTACCAAGCTAGGAATGAGGCTCGTGTTGCTTACCTCCGAAAACAGTTGGAGAGTAAGCACATGAATGAAGGTTATTCTATGGATAGTTTCCTAACGAAGATCAAAGACTTGAAGGAACAGCTGATTTCTGTTGATGAGTACACCAGATAGCTCACTTGTGCAGACTGTTCTGAATATTGGTCTTCCTAATTCATATCAAAGTTTTGCTTCTACTCTTCGGTTGATGATGAAAGGAAATCCAAATGCCTTATCATTTGAGGAGTTATTCTATGTTCTATTGCAGGAAGATCAGTCTAGGCAGAACAGGTCCATTATGCGAGTTGCAGATCAAGCTTTCCTAGCTAGTTGGAAGGGCAAAGGAAAATGGAGCTCTTCAACTAGTAAGTAGAAATCTGCTAATTCTGCAAATTCGAAGAAGGAAGAATAAGATGAGAAGAAATCATAAAAGCAGAAATTGTTTTGTAAGTACTGTAAAGGGAATGATCATATCATAAAGAACTGTCCAAAACTGGCTGCTAAAGAGGCAAAGAAGAAAGAGGCTGGAATGGTTGTTGCAGAGGCCTCTACACCAAAAACAGAGTCTCCTAATCTTGTGCAGGAAGAAGAATGGGCCTTTACTACTGTCTGCAGTTTTGACCCATCTTCTCATGAGCAGTGCATGTCTGCAGTAGACTCAGATGTTTGGTATTTTGACAGTGGGGCGACCTAACATATTACCTCGCAACACAGTTTCTTCTCTTCACTCGAGCCTGCCCCTACAGTGAATACTGTTACATGCACCAACAACTCCTCTTATGGGAGTTGGTAAGATCATTTTGACTACTGCTGGTGGTAGTTCCTTCACTTTTTCAGATGCTTTATTTGTGCCAGGGATCAAGAAGAACATGTTATCAGTTTCTGCATTAGCCAAAATTGGCTTCGTTGTGAAATTTATTGATGACAGCTGTACAGTTCATGATCTATCAAATGGCGATGTGATTATTTCTTCTCGCATTTTATGTCGTTGGGTGTATAAGCTCATACACTATGAAAGATCTGTAAATGATTTGGCATGTGCAATAAATGATTCTCACGCTATGTCAGATGCAAAGCTTTGGCATGCACGCTTTGGTCATCTCAATGAAGGCTGTATTTTGGGCAAAATGCAGCATTCATCCTTTCCAAAAGATGGTTGAGTTCGGGCAACTCAGAAATTGTAGCTTGTACATAGTGATGTCTGTGGTCCTATGCAGACACCTTCTTTTGGGAATTATCTTTACTTCGTGACTTTCATCGATGATTTTTCTAGGCATGCATGGGTATATCCATTGAAGGCAAAATCCGAAGTGTTCATGTGCTTCAAACAGTTTTTGGTTTTGGCTGAAAATCTGTCAGCATGTAAAATGAGCACCCTCCGTTCTAATCGAGGGGGGGAATATATGTCCTCTAATTTTAATGCATTTCTGTCTGAACGTGGGATAAAACACCAGTGTACAGTGTCGTATACACCTCAACAGAATGGAGTTGCTGAACGAAAGAACAGGTCACTCATGGAGATGGCGAGGGTATGGTCAAGAGTCAGGCTTTACCACATAGTTTCTGGCTTGAGGCTGTCATGTGTGCAGCATATGTACTGAACAGGTGTCCCACTAAAGCGTTGCAGTCTATCACTCCATATGAGTCTTGGCATGACTGCAAGCCATCTGTTGCTCATCTGCGTGTTTTAGGTTGTTTGGCATATGCATTAGTGCCTGAACAACATCGCATAAAATTGGATGATAAAGCAATAAAATGTATTTTTGTTGGGTACAGTTCTAAAAGTAAAGGCTATCTTTAAAGGCTATCGTCTCTTTCATCCATAGACTAAGCGCATTCTGGTTAGCCATGATGTTGTTTTTGTGGAAGATGCTATTCAGCCATTGCTTTCATGTACTAAGGAGACATCTCTTAGCTCCAAAGACATGTATGATACTTTGCTTCCTTGTTTTACAGGTGGACAGTCTAGTGCTGGTCCTAATGAGGCAACTTCTCAGGCTTTCTAGGTTTCATGTGATGGTGCAGAGAATTCCATTTCTGATGCAGATGTACATGATGCACTTATTGATGAGAGAGCTGATATTGAGCAGGCAAGAACTATGCCAAAATGGTTGGTGCAGACCTTGCATGACAACAAATTAGATGCACCTCTGTCATATCGTACCCGTTCATGCTCTCATAGTGCCTCTTTTGCATCAGATTGTTATGCTATGGCTGCATCTAGTGTCTGTGATGAGAATGAGCTTGTTTCGTTTGATGAAGCACAAAATTGAGAAAATTGGATGGCTGCTATGCAATCTAAATATGATGCTATAATGAAGAATGGTACTTGGTCTTTATGTGACTTGCCTCCTGGCAAGAAGGCCATTGGCACTAAGTGGGTATACAAGCTGAAGCGTTAATCGGATGGTACAGTTGACAGGTATAAGGCTAAGCTTGTTGCAAAGGGTTATGCACAAGAAAGAGGCATTGATTTTGATGAGACCTTTGCACCTACATGTCGTATGACTACTGCTCAAAGCATCTGTGCACTTGAAGCTCATCATTGTTGGAATGTACATAAGTTGGACATTAAAACAACATTTCTGAATGGTGACTTGCATGAAGAAGTGTATATTTTTCAGCCACATGGCTTTGTGTAGAAAGGGCATGAAAACCAGGTGTGCACGTTAAAGAAGGCATTATATGGTTTAAAGCAAGCACCATGTGCTTGGTATGAGAAGATACATGCCTATCTGATTGCACATGGTTTTGAGAACAGTCCAACTGAAAGAACCTTATATGTTAAGCATGCTAATGATGTGCTTCTGATCATTGTTGTCTATGTTGACAACATGCTGCTCACTGGTCCTATTGAGAAGCATATTGCTGATTTTAAGGCTGCTTTGCATGCCTCATTTGAGATGTCTGATTTGGGGCATTTGCATCACTATTTGGGCATTCAGTTTATGCAAGTTGATGGTGGAATGGCTTTGTGTCAAACGAAATATATTAACACATTATTGCAGCGTTTTGGCCTTGAAGACTGTAAGCCTATTGCCACTGCTATGGAGACAGGTTTACAATTGAGTCTTCATGATGCTGGAGATGCATTTGATGCAGTTCTCTATCAGCAAGCTGTTGGATGCTTGATTTACTTATGCATTACTTGGCTAGATATTCAGTTTGTTGTCTCACAGATGAGCAGGTTTATGCATTGCCCAGGAGTCAAGCATTGGCAGGCAGTTAAGCGCATCTTTTGCTATTTGAGTGGTACTCGGCTACTTGGGTTGTTTTATCCCAAGGGGGGATCACTACCGCCAGATTTGCATGCTTTGTCAGACTCTGATTGGGCTGGTTGCTATGACACTCGTGTGTCCACTAGTGGCTTTTGCTTCATGCTTGGTAGCTCATGTATATCTTGGTTGAGCAAGAAGAAGCCTACTATGGCCACTTCTAGTTGTGAGGTTGACTATAGGGCAACTTTCACAGCGAATGTTGAGTGTGTGTGGCTCAAACGCCTTATGGCTGATTTGGGTGTTGGTCAAACTTCTGCCACCACCATCTTCACTGACAGTCAGAGTGCATTGGCAGTTGCGAGGAACCCTGTGTTCCATGGTCGCACTAAGCACATTGAGGTGCATTATCACTATGTCAGGGAGAGGTTCTCTGCTGGGGAGATCAGCTTGGCATATGTGCCCATGCAGGAGAACATTGCAGACCTTTTCACGAAGGCTCTGCCTAGGGAGAAGTTTGAAGCTTTTCGCAAAGCTTTGGGCTTACTTCCTTTTGTGGAGTGATTTCCACATAGCTTGGCACTTCCTTATACATGAGTGCCAGCTCCTTGTTCACCGCATCACTCCCAAGGGGGATTTGTTGATATATTTAGGTAGTGATGTGTGTGAACAAACTAGGACCGTCGGGGCACTTTTTTCCCTCTTTAGGAGGTTTTTTTCTCGCGGCTTGTATATACGCCTATTGCTCTAATGGGCTACTTATCTTTGTACATTCTCTAGTAATACATTCAGTATTGTGTGTTGTGCTCCAAGCTTCTTCTTCTTCCTTGTGCTATTCGCGTGCTTCCACAGACGTCTAACTCCAACAATTTTAGCTTGATTACTCACAATGGCAAAAATTTCTTTACAAAGAGTCATCAAGTGACTTATATGCATGTGCCCTAAAAATGTTCGTTTCACACAAGAGACCGGCACTTTGATTGAAATGCACTAAATCCCTACTATTATACAAGGCCAATGTTATAATATTCAGTAAATATGCATCTAGAGGATTCCTCTAGAGCATTTACATGGCTTTTGACATGATAGCATGAGAATTTGAAGAAGAAAATTATGCCTAAATTTGAATTCTTTTGGGGCCTACTTCTCTTTGCTTTCTTCGTCTGCAACACTCTCCCCCTCTTAGTCTCTATCATCCCTTGAGAGGCTTTTGTTTTCTTGCATTGTTCTTCAACTTGGTCCTTTTTCTCAGGATAATTCATGTTGAATTGTCCACTATCAACAATCATGGAGGCCTTAACAATTTAAAGGCTATCTATATCTTTCTTAACTTCATGCCAATAGCGATCTAGGAAGATTCACGAATTTCTTTCTTGTTCTATCAATTCTTGTTGCATCAAGAGGCGTGTTGTCCTTCTATTTGGCCTAGTGATTCTTCTTCAACTTGTATATTTCATTTCACTACATGCGCCCAACGACTAAGGTGACATATATTTAGTCACCTTTCACTGGAGTTCTTCCCATGGTTGGAAGGACCTTATGGGTGTGGGAAAGACCTTATCAAACTTCTTTGTTTACACTCTTGGAGTCCTCCCTCTTTTGCATTACAACCTGATGTGTGTCCCTATAGGGCTTAAGGCAAAGGGTGCTTCTTTTATTGAGCTATTTTGCATTTTGATTCTCTTCTTCTTCTTTTCTTTCTGAATTCTCCCTCCACACGGTGACATGAGTAGGTTTGGAATGTTGTTTGCTCATTTTGGGTAAGCAGATTGGCTTCACGTATCATGATCTCTTTCCATTGAGCTGATTTAATTCCTTCACGTGGAGCTTGTTTGTGGTTGGCAAAAAAACTTAAATCGTAGGCAACTAATTGAGCATTTAAATTCATAGACATTTTTAGAAATATTTCTGAGTCCCTTTCAAAAAACCTTGTGAAAAATGCTTCTTCAAATGTCTGCATGTATGGACTCGAAAAAAACATTACTCTAGAATATATTGCCATTAATGTAAGGTGGCTTGGCATTACAAAGTGATAAAAAATCAAGGCATCTGTTCCTTGATTAATGCCAATAAAATTCAGAAAGGTATACTCTACATGTTTGAAAACCTTCAAAACTATGAGGATCATGCTCAACACTTTATTTGTCATTTTTATTGCTAAATTTGGAACTGATGCATATCTTGATAACCAAAATTTGATTGTCTGCACCATATAATCTTTGGTTGGTAAGTAGTTATGTGGTGGGCTTGGCAATAAGGGGTAATTTAGCCATTGTTTATTTAGTGTACCATGATGTTTCTCATACCAAAATTGCATCCATAGTCTTCATCATGGTACAGGGCAAAAGGATGGATTTACCTAGAGTAAATATGGTGCATCCTGTAAATGCACACGCAATGTAGGATTTTTCTCTAAAATTTTTTTGCCCCAGACCCGATCAACTCTTTTGAATTCTTCCTCTGTATATGAAAAGGTATCTGTTCTGAAATTTAATTGCTGGTTGGGCTCTTTATATGTGGTTCTTTTGATGTGTTGGCATGTTTCTTCCTTTAGTAACCCGTATGGTACATTGAAAGGTTTGATAACATGATTAAAATTTTTGCTTTCAATTTTTTCTTCTAGTTTTTGCTTCTTTCATTACCCTCACCACTACATCTTCAAATTTTGCTATAAGTTGGGACACCATTAGGGTCCGCTCTCCTTGGCTTATTTCTACATTGTTGGACATATCTTGATCATCAGGCTGTGCCTCCATCGCAATATGTATAGGTAAGTTATTGATGGGGGGAGAAAGAGGACGTACCTCAGTCTCCACAGTAGTTGCTTAAGAGTTCGGAACTACCGGTGTCGCCATGTTGCCATGCTTTTCCAATTGAGCTTGTAGACTTGCAATAAGTACATCTTTATCTTTTATTTGTTTGTTGGCTGCTGTAAGTGCTTTGTTACTTTGCATGTAGCATTCTCCAAGTGTAGCCAATTGATCTATGTCTTCTTTGCACTACTCTATGATCTTTGATTCGGCTGACTTCCATTTATTCGTTAACTCATTTGTATCATGCATATACTTTAATTCCCATTGTTCTCGCAATTCCTGCTCTTGTTTGAGTTGATTTGCATACCTTTCAAGTTGTGCTTGTAGTTCCATCATTTCATCACCTATGGGTTTGGCCGTAGTAATGGGTTGATTGAGTAAAAAAGAATTCATTAACTCTTTATTTCTGGTTTGCAACACATCGGCCTCCTCCATATGTATCTTGATTTGGATTTCCAAAATTTTGCACCTATTTATTATTCGTGCCTTTTCTGCTTCACTTGTCTCATATTTTTGTGCGCTGTCCTTTAGTTGGTTTCTCAAGTGTTTGTTTTCTTCTTTGAGCCTATTGAACTCTGCCATCGCATTTTTAAGGTTGTCCTCTCTTTTTGCTAGAGCTTGTCGGGACTGTAGCACCTGTGCGGATAACTCTTCACTTAATAGTTTGAAACGATTTTTCTCAATATGTACCTGTTCATATTCCTTATCCACTTCTATTAAATGTTGATGTGTGTCCATGGCTTATTTGGATCATATGATTCACTACCGGTTTAATTTGGGCCATCCATGTTTAACCATGTTTTTGGGATTATTGGTTCTTCTCTTGTTGTTACATATTTTCCTTTATTGATGTGTATTGTTTCATTAAACAAATGCCAAATGTGAAGGTGAACTTGTTGTTCAACCTCTTTTGTTGTGTCATTCTTCGACGTGCTTCCTTCCAGGGCAACATCCATTGGCGACAGCTCTGCCAGTACTCTAATGGGCACAGGATTTTCCTTTTCAAGGATTGCTTCCTCTTGTATTACTTCTTTAGTGTGCTTTATTGTGTTCTAACATTCAATGGTAACTTCCTTGAATTGCATTATGGTTGTATCATTTACTTGAATAGGATAGATGTTTCCCGTTTGATGATTATCCTCATGTTCTCCTTGTGTGGTTAAGTTCTTGTCAGCATTTGATTCTTTGCTACCCACTTCATGCTAGTCAACCACTTGATTGAGCTCATCCCAACCACCATCATTGTTTGTTTTGGAATGGATGTACACATTCATAGTGGACTGATCATTGTCCTCTTGGGATTCAGATGAAGAGCTTGAGTTTGCTAATCCCAACTCTTTATATCTATGTAATTTTGTTAATCTCTTCCCTAGTTGACTTTAATGTGTCATACTGTTTTATAGATACTGATGACCTTGAATCGACAAGTTGACTTGTCCCTCTTTGTACCTATGGGTTTGTAGTAGGGCATCTCTTAATTCAATTTTGGTGATTGGTGTTGGTTTTGCCAGTGTCGTTCTTGGAAGTACATGCATTCTCTTAGATACTGGTGTTGCTTCCCCTTTTATTTCCTCGTGCAGCTTCTTTGCTTCTCTCATTAAAGGTTTTGAGCTCGTCCTTGCTTCTTCTACAATGATCAACTCTTCCCTTTTTTTTTGGATGGTCATAGATTTTGCATATTTGGCCATTTCCACTCTTGAAGGCATCTCTCGTAGATGTTCTTGGATGTTCAGCATGTGATATATAAGCAACATCAATGCCACACTTCCATTAAGAAATTTTTTGTTGCCCCACTGTTTTTTTTGCTTCAAACAATCATTCTTGGACATATGGTGTTAGGTTCACTTGGTTTCCCACTTGCTTGATTGCATGAGATAAAAGTTGAACGACTATTTTCTACAGCGCTATGTATTGATGCATATTTGCAAAACAAAAATGCTAGTGCACCAGCCGAACCACTTCCTCTATGTTGATTCAATTGATATCAAGAAATGTTCTCTTTTTAGCTTCATGACATTCTTCCTTAAGATCTATGATGCCATCTTTAGTCCATCCAAATGCATCTTTAATCACTTCATGTGTGAACTTGATTGTCGTCCACACTCCGTGTAAATCTAGCACCTTGGCTTCAAGCACTGATGGCATATCCATTGCAGGATGCAAGGTATTCATTACCTGAGTACATCTCTCAAAGTCAAGCTTATAGATTGGTTCGGCAAAGTAAGTTGCAATCCATGCCTTCTTTTGTACATCAAGAGTTGATGGTATACCATGCAACATCCGAAAATCCTATGACATTATTGGAAAATGATGATCCCTTTCCATAATTCCGATATTGATTAACAACAAATGATCTCCTATGGGCTGATTCTAATGGAACCAATGTCCCTTCACCTTAGTGATGCTTTTCAATGGAAATTCTAAAATCTCGTCTTGCATAGTTGCTTCAGAATCCTCAGAAGTCATCTGCACTTGAAATGCAATTTATAATTATTCTCAAGGATAAAGAATTACTTCTTGTTTTATTCGTGTGCGGTTACTCTTCGTTCCTCATCAACTGGCGTCCCCCTCACCAGTTTGAGTAGAGCATAATACCCAACCACATATTTTTTCCTTTTCTTATTTATATTTATGAAAGAAAACATAATGGCTAGTTTATAGCCAAAACAATTATTAATGTTGTTCCTCTTATTTAACCTATTATGGTACAAGCTAAGTCCTTTTCCAACAATGGAAATGTGCATCACTACACTAGGTTGAAATACTATGTGCCGAATGCATGGCCTTGTAGTGTGGCCCTATCATGGATACTTTGGATGCATTTATTCTCAACATGAGTGTAAGACTGGTTCTTTTTGTTGTTCTAACACACTCCTTGTCGCTCCTTCGGTTTCCAATTTAATATCATAATCTGCTTCATTTGTCTCTTGTCTTGTGGTTCCTTCAACCTCATATCCATGGATTTACTCCTCCATATGTACGCATTCTCGTGTTGGGGTAACGTTTCCTGTCTTGGTTCTTATGATAATTTGTCTTGGAGTAATGTATTGATAATCTTGTGTGTTGTGTTGCAGAAGGTCCTTTGTTCTTGTTTTGCGTGTTCCTTGATCTTTTTTGGGATCCGTGTATGTGTATGTGATTGTTGAGCTTCCAATAAGCACATTGGTACCCATACTTGTAAGATCTGAGATTGATTTTGTTGAAGTGTCTGACCTCTTTGACTTTCTTGCCTCCGGTTGTGTTGGTGTGTTATCAAACTCTATCTATATTTGTTGGTCCTTATGAATCCACACTCATTTTGAGCCTTGGCATTACTCTGTCCTTGACATTGGTGAGATTTTAAATTGCCTGGGCTTTTTAGGCAGACTGTCCTCAGTGGATGGCTCAGGCTCACCTTTTGAGAAGAAATGATCAGTTGATCATGTAGTTTAGGACAAGGTGTAAGTGAGTGGATAGTAGAAACATCAATGTACAAGGGTTTTGTTAGAATTTCATGCACTGGTTTGCCTATACCTAGGGTTTGAAGGTTTGTTCTCCTTGTTGTTTTTAAGGGTTTCTCATCTAGAAGACTAAATACTTCTCTATGGTCTATTTTAGCCAATATGTATCCTTGGGAAAGATGGGTGCTAACAACAAACTCAAAGATGCAATCCTGCCCGAGAAGCAACCCCTCCGATAGGTCTATATCGTTGGAAAACCGGTCTTTGTTGCATAATAGCGTTTCCAAGGTGTAAAGACATAGAAATATCTCATAGACACTCCACAATGTTGCCTCCAATTCCTATCATATATGCCTTTGTTGGGGTAAGTTGTGCCTCTAGCTTCTCTGTTAACAAGACTCGTATACAACTAAGCACAGCTGCTATGTCAATCAATGAATCCACTAATTTGTAATCATCTTTATCGATTCCTAAGTTTAAATATGGTTGTTTGATGAAGGTCCCTATATTTTTTGTGCCTTTAATTTGGTAGTTTGCTATTGTAAAGGGTTCTTCTCCCTATAGATATATTTCCTCCCGTTGTCGTCGCCATTCCTTTCATTTTCATATACATTCTAATGCTTCCACTCTAGCTTCTTCTCTTATTCTCTCCTCTTCTTGTTTTCTATTTTGTGCTCCTAAGAGTCTTGCTAACATCTTTTTGGTTAATGGTTACATATACTTCTTGATTCTACAACCACTTATGTAGTTATGTAATATGTCTCCATCGAGTGTAGCTAAGTTAATTGCTCCACTAGTAGATTTCTTTTTTATCAATAACGGTCCATATCCATGTTCTTGCAGTTTCTTCGCATGTTGTTTAAGGGTGTGTAACAATACTAGGTCACCTTCTTTCAGTCCCTTATCTTTGATGTGAGTGTCGTAATAGGCTTTTTGTCTCATTTTTGCAACACAAATGCCTGCCACTACTTGTAGCCTAGTCTCATGTAACTTCTCAATTTGATCTAATTGCCTAGACAATTCATGTCCCATCCTTTCATTTTGTTGAGAAACTCTCAGATTTTGAACTAAAAAGTCGATAGGCACTATTGCATTTTGCCCATAGACTAGATTGAACGGAGTAGTTCCAATAGCAGTTTTGTATGCTATGTAGAAAGCCCATATTGCATGATGCAATTATTTATCCCAATCGGACCTCCCATGGTTGATTATCTTAGTTAAGATAGTGCATAACACTTTACTGGAACTCTCAACTTATCTATTGGCTTGAGGATGATAGGGAGCTGATTTCTTATGAATTATTAGGAATTTGTTCATAAGTGTTTCAATTACCTCGTTGATAAAGTGTCTTCCCCTATCACTCACAGTTTCACTTGGACTTCCAAAACGAGTGAATATATTTTCAAATAAGAATTTTGTTGTAGTTTGAGCATCATTTCGCCTATAGCTTTTGCTTCCACCCACTTTGTCAAATAATTTATGGCCACAATGATATATTCTGCATGTGATCCTTTCATCGGAGGGCTTATTGGTCCAATAAAATCAATACCCCATTTCAAGAAGGCTCGCACACTAATCATTGGTCTCAAGGGCATGTCGTCTTGTCTTATAGTATACTTTGTTCATTGACATACGTCACAACTTTGCATATAAGCTTCTGCATCTATATGTAAAGTAGGCCACCATGAGCTAGCAACGAGAATCATTTTAGTTGTTTTTTCAACTAAAAGATGTCCTCCAGTTGCTCCTTCATGAGCCATTTCTAGAATGGGAAAGTATTCTCCTTCATGCACACATAATTTTAATTGATCGTCCTTTCCTCTTTTGAATAATTGTCTTCCCATTATGACATAGTCCTTTCTTTGTTCTTCTAGGGTTCTTTTCCTAGCCAGGCTTTCTCCTTTAGGGTAAGTTCGTGATCTCAAAAAATTAAATAATGCTTTACTCCATTCTAGGGTAATGGTGGAATAACATAATGAGGAATGTTCATCGAGTGGAGTTTCCTAACACACTTGGCACCCAATGATGTGCCCATGTACATCCTTTTGAATATTAGGCCAATACATACCTAATCGTTTCAATTCTCGTGTTGTCTCACTAATGCCTTTGTGCATCCTCCATTTATTGACATGGGCTTTTTTAAGTAATCTCTTTCGTTCCTCATCTTGCATCTTAGAAATATTCCAAAGAGTATTTATAGTATAGACTTCCTGCCAACAAGTGGAGATTTCTTGTCTGCCATAACTTTCTATTATCATTTCTGTTGATCCTATGATGTGGTCCATGAGTGAGTATAGGAAGTAACTTCTCAGCCCATTTCAAACATACTTCTAAGCTGAACAAATATGTATCGGGTAGCTCGTGAGCTACTCTTGTGGGTGGTTCTCCATGAGTCATTCTTGATAGGTGATCAACTCTTATCAAATTCCATCAGTAGTAAAAACTATCTCACTAGCCTTTTTGTATTACATGGCTTATTGACCAAGTATAATAAATCTTGGTGATCAATAAAAAACTTGAATTGGTTGTCTAGGAGGTAATGTTTGAATTTCTTCACTATGTAAACCATCCCTAAACCTTCTCATTCAATAGTGGTGTAGTTGCATCCAACTTGGTTTAGTTGTCTACTTGCATAGGCTTTAGGGTGGTCAAGTTTTCCTTCATTAGCTGGTTGCGGTAAGATGCATCCGATCGTGAAATTGGATGCATCCGCATGAATATGAAATGGTTTATTCCAATTGGGTACTTTTCAAATTGGTGCTAAACTCAATCTGTTTTTTAATTCATTAAAATCTTTTTTCACATTCTTCTTTCCAAACAAATTGAGTTAATAGCTCATACAGAGGTTTAACAATTATGGCATACATGTGGATAAAATGTTTGTAGTATCCACAATGTCCCATAAAGGCTTGTACTTCTTTTGCATTTAGGTCTAGGTAGTTCTAAGATTACTTTGATTTTATGTTCGTCACTTGAGATGCCATTCTTGGACACTATATGTCCCAAAATTTTGCCTTTTCTAACCATAAAGAATCACTTTTTTGGATTCATATAGACTCGATATTGTCTACATTTATCAAAGATTCTCGTCAACTTCGATATGTGGTCCATGCATTGAGAAGAGTAGGTACATAGGTCATCCACATAGACCTCCATGCTTTCCTCATAAATTTCTTGAACACATGACACATCAATCTTTGGAAGGTTGCTAGGGCATTGGTCAATCCAAATGGCATGACTCTAAAAGCATACACTCCCCATTCAATAGCAAAAGCAGTTTTGTGTTGATCCTCGGTAGCAATAGCTACTTGGTTATAGCCTGAGAATCCATCAAGGAAGTTGTGGACCTCCTTGCCTTCTACTCTTTCCAAGAGATGGCCCATTATGGGCAATGGGTAGCTATCACACATTGTGGCTGCATTAACCTTTTTTACGTAAATACAAACCCTAAGCTTCCCATTTTTCTTGGGCACAACCACTAAAGGTGATACCCATTCTATGTGTTCAATCTGATATGTAAATCATGCTACCAATAACTCTCTTCCTTTATCTTGGCAGAATAAAGATCATTGTATGTGTATGGTCTTTGTTTCGAGGGTTTCGCTTCTGGGGTCGTTGGAATTCTATGGGAACGAATAGAGAGATCTACCCCTTTGAGGTCTTTATATGTCCAAACAAACACATTTCTATATTCTTGAATTACCTCTATCAATTCCTATTCTTCTTCTATTGAGACATCCTTGCCTATGAAAGTACATCTCTCCTCTTCTCCTTCCATGGTTACTACTACTTTTTTTGTCTCTCCTTTGTTGTCATATGCTTCTCCTTCTTGAGCTTCCCTCTTTGACATTTGAATTTCTATTCTTCTTTCTTCTACCTCATATTTTTTTAAATGTTCAGGTACTTGAAACGAGTCAGGATGCTGCTTTTCTAGAACTTGAATTTTCTCCTCATCGCGTCTCTCTTGATACCTCTCTATGGCAAGTATTATAGTATTTTCTTGGTCTTCACCTTGTTCCACCTCTTTGAAATATTGTTCTATTGAATCGAATTCAGGTTCCATTTCAATGCTTTCATAGTCATCACTCCACTCCTTTTCTACTATTTCTCCGACTTCTACTTCCTAGAGGACTACCATGTACAAATTTACATCGTTTCCTTCTTCATCGACACATTCCTCCATCATTAACACTTCTTCGTTTACACAGACATCTAGTGTTGCTAATACTTCCATCCATCCATGTGGCTCAAATGCTTCATCTGGAAAGATTTGTGACATGTATGCTGGGTCTTCTATAGGTTTGTAATTTTTATGCCCTACCAGCCACAATTGTTGTCTACCTTCTTCTTGTTTAGCTTCTTTGCACATCCATAGTTGGACATCTTCACTCATCTAGGATTGGTCACTTGATCCTGCACTATGGATGGACACATTGTCTTCCTCCTTTTGTATAGGATTCCATTGCAGGGGTGGTACATCCCTATATGAAAAGTGTGCAAAGTAATTTTTGTTGTAGCTCCTTCATGTTGAAGCTATAATGCATCTCTTCCCCAATCTTGCACTACTCTCAATTGTCTCATAAAGGGCCGTCCTAATATCATCTCATACTTACTTGCTTTTTCAAACTGGCAAATTGCTAGAGTGTCTTCAAACTCCACTCTGCATGTAGTTAGAATAACCTTTTCTAGGATCCCTAAGGGCCTCTCAACATGGCCATCTGCCGATTGCAGCTTCATCCGTGTTGGATGTAGTGTGGGTCTTCCCCATTTTTCCCGTATTTCTTTGGTTGCAATTCCCACTCTTGCTCTTATGTCCAAAATTGCGTTAGCCATGTACCCTCTAAAGGTTATGGGGAGGCATGTATTTCCCTCATCTCCCTTGCTGAATTCTCCCACTTTGTCAATTGGGATTTTGATTGTGGCCATGGCCACCACCTTATCTTTCTCCATAGTTGGGTTACTTTCTTCCAGGTTCAATTTTTGTGCTAATCTCCTCCATAACTGAGATTTAACTTGAAGCAACTCCTCCAATGTTAAAGAACACTGGACTTTTGTTTTCCTCAACTATGATAGCATGCTCGAAATTCCATCCCTTGGCTTCTTTTCTTCATCCCTCATTGTGGGTGCATGGAAAAGTTCAGATTTGGGTTTATATTCTCCTGTATAATTAGAAAGTTTTGTTAGACTTATTCCATCCTCTCTTTCATGGTCTAGATTTGATAGTTCCTCATAGATCGTTTTTGTTTCTAAGTTGGGTAGGTTTGTGGGGACATCTATGTCTTCGAAAGGTGGTTCCTTATTTTCACCCTTTTCCATCAATCATTCCGAAGTTTAGCCTATAGTTCATGTGACCAAATCGCCTCTACTTTTGGGATTACCAAGTCTTGTTCTCTCCTTTCAATACTTATGTCTTCCTCTACCTCTTCCTCTTATTGTTCCTCCTTTATTCATTGGTTGATCGTTTCTAAGCATTTTTGAAATTCGGCTTTCGATATCATGGTCTTGGGGAGGATTGGTATTGATTGCTCAATAATAGTTTGCACAATATCGATCAAATTTTTAAATATTTCCAAATCCTCAACCTTTGATTTTTGGACTTAGGAAAATCATGTTTTCTATGGATGTTAAAATTACTGGTCCAAATGATAAACCAAATATATGTTTGGAATCCAAATGGTGAAACTTTTCTTTTGAGATCCTCTCAACATAGTGATGTGATTTCGTTAACCCTAGAACTTGAGCTATAGTGCATAGAATTTGAGGAATATTCAATGGAAGATATGGAACAGTAAATATATATTTCAAAGCTTGATGATGACAACTGTTTTATAGAAAATCTTTCAAAATTTTTCGAACATAGTGGTGTGATATATATGACCTTGGGACTCAAGATACAATGTGTAAAATTTGCTGAAGATTTAATGGACGCTAGTCCTTAGCTGCCACAAGATCTTCCTAAAATTTTGTGTCAAAAGAATTTATAGGTGTTGAGATACAAGGACTCGACTTTTGCACATTTGTTTTTTTTTCTTCCTTTCACACAAGTCTCTTTGAACATGACACCTATAGAGAGTGAAATTAACACACCTCAATAAGATCGATTGGCTAAATCCCTTTGATGAAGAAGCACTATGGAAGATCTCAATCCACAAAAGTATGTTTTTCCTTAGGAAAAAATATAATCATATCTAAAAAGAGATACTTGGGCCCCTATACAACATGATATAGCTTAAAGTTAAAGCTACACTTATAAATTTTAAATCTTTGGTATGGAAGCTTCCATAATGAATATGAAATGACTCCCACAAGTATGACATGACTCCCAAGAATGAATATGAAAAGATTCCCCACAGATATGACATGACTCCCAAGAATGAATATGAAATGATTCCCCACAAAAAAGATGCTTGTCTAAAGTTTCTTGGTCTCTTCCACCATTGACTAATGACGAACTTTTTTTATTGTTTAAAATAAACTTTAAATGCTTACAAGAGTGAAGCTTGTGGCCATTCATACACATATTGAGATCAAGATACTGAATATTCATACTATATATGTTAAGATTAGGATCACATGCTTAAGTATTTGAGCTCGTTACACACATACACACACCCACAACCACACCCATACCCACACACACAACCTCATTTGGATGACTCATGCATGTCCCAAAAGTCCATTTGATTTTCCTAGAGCTTGACTGTTACATAAGCCTAGTAGGAGATGGTTGCACCACGCCTTAAGAGAGAGGATTAGGAAGTAATCCTCAATCATGGCTTTTGGGGCAAGTGGTTAGCCCAGCACACTCCTAACTGAGAGGTTGTGAGTTCAATTCCCAACATTGGTATCATAGCCTAGTTGAGGAACTTGGTCAAGATGGAGGTAAGAAGTCTCAATCGTGGGCACATGGGAAGCGCTTGATAGCGGGTGAGTCTAAACTAGCCAAGAAGGAAGGCACATGGGCATTTGGGCACCAATGGAGGATTAGATAGGTCCATGCATTGAAATTTGAGGCAAGTGGAGGTTCTCAAATGTGGGAAAGGGCCCAAGTTAGGTAGAAGGATCCACAAGTGATCATTGAGGACAATTTTCAATCTAAGGGGGAAGGAATGCCACATAATCGTAGTAGGAGACGAGTTGAACCACACCTTAAGAGAGAGGATTAGGAAATAATCCTCACCCATGGCTTTTGGAGCAAGTGGTTAGCCCATCACACTCTTAACCAAGAGGTTGTGAGTTCAATTTCCAACATTGGCTTAGTTGGTTAGAATGAAAATGCATGCGAAGGAAGGAGCAAAGTACTTATAAAATGAATATTGGCCTATAATTATTTGAGGGAAATGGCCCTAAAGATGCCTTGTAAACCAACTCGTTTGATGCCCAAGTGAAAGATGACATGTAGATTACTCGGATGATGGATCATCACTTCAAGATGACACTCAATTCGTGAAGATCTTTTCAACATTGCATCCATTATCAACGCTTGGCTCATTGGGACACATGGCATCATCATAGGGGAATGCTTGTCACTCTTGGAAGGGCTAACCTACATGCCTCAATAAGTTTCTATTTGAAAGCTAGGTATGTCAAATGCTTTGGACAATCAAAGACATTCTATCATTGGATCCATTTAGGGTAACACTTCTCTCCTAAAACTCTTGCTTTTGGAGTTCATATCACACCTAATCTATAGAAAAATGAACTTGAAGTATGACCTATCTTGAGAGTGATACGTGATCCCCCTTATACAACATAATAAATCTTCAAATTGAAGATAAGCTTAAAAAGTTTTAGAGCTTTGTCATGCAAGGTGTAAGAATGAATATGAAATATTTCCCCACGAAGAAGATGCCTTTCCAAAGCTTCCTTGTCTCTTTCTTTGACTCATAAGAAACTCTTTTTATGTTTTATGAATTAAAATTTAAATGCAGATTAGGATAGCATGTCAAAGTCTCTTATCTCATCGCACACATAAACACACACAATCAAGTGTAATGACTCATGAGTGTCTCAAAAATTCATGCTGATGATTTTTCATGAGCTTCTTTGATCCTTTCGTATTTGAATATTATTTCAAATCAATAGCTCCATCGTGCAACAATTAGGGAATAATATTTTTCTACAAAATTCATTATTTTTTTAGAGAGTACAATGAATTGGAAACACACTCACAAACCCGACGTCTAAAGGTAGAGGCACTTATCTTTGAAAAGATTCATAAATATGTCCAGTCAAGATTTGTACTCAGGACTTCCTCCCAGAGACTTAAGACGTTGAACCACTAGGCTCAGCAAGCTTCGACTCGAAAAAAATTTCTTTTTTTAACTCATTTTATGACTAATTTGTCTTGAGCTTGGAATTGAAATTGAGACTGAACCATATTCTAGAGAAAGCAAACTAGATCACGCGAAAATCGGTTGGAGATTGGACACTAGTGAGTCAAAAAAGCGCACTTGAAGCGCATCTTTTGGAGGCTGCTGCCTGGCTCTTGGCAGTTTGAAGATTATTTCCCTTGGTACTTCAAAGTTCAAGTCAGAGAACCGCATGTGTTTTTTGAATACTATTAGCAGGCTACAAGCCTGGACTACGGGAATCTTGTGAATTTGAGCAGCTTTGACTTAGCAATGCGATCTCTGGGAATCTGGATTCTGGATGGTCTGGGCTGCTGCTGAAACCACGTGCTCGAATTTTTCGCAGACCTCAGTCCGCCTGTTGCGTGCATTTGCTGCAGATTGCTTGTCATTTCGTGGACTAACCTCTTAAAATAAAGTTAATCACTCAAAAAGTCCAGTCCACTTCCATTCTTTGCTGAGCGGCGACTGGTTATTTCGATGTTGCACGAACTCCCACACGTCTTCTCGCAGTTTTTCTGAAGCAGATCTTCACAATCATTTTGAGCCAGCGCTTTCGATGCTTGGAATTCTATGACCCGTCTTCCCGTAGCTTACATTGATGGCTGCATTTCTTATTCTCTCATTGAAAAAAAAAGGGTCTTTCATGACTATCAGATGAGCAAGCGCAGCGTCGCTTCAGCCTTTTGCACAAAGGAGATGAACTCAATATTGTGCATACTCAGGACTTCATTAAATAGCTAGGCCTGTCCATTGCGTGGAATTCCATGTTTATAAGCGAAGGCGAACTCAAACATATCCTTTCTGCGAGTGGTATAGACATCAGGCACACTCATCTGTCAAATTTTGGGGCAGCGGAGTGCTGACAACATAAACTAGGCCGTTTTGTTGAACAATTTGTGATGTCGATTTCTCCTTTAAAATGCCCTGATCGAATTCGAAATTTGGTAAAACAAATGTGCCCGGATATGGCGACATGTAGCGGACATGATCAAATTAGGAGTGCATACAATGTTCTGTGTTTTCAATACGTCGAGGACAAGATAATTTAGTATACAAATATTTCTCCCATCCTGCGGCGACAAAGGCCCTGCTGATTACATTTCCGTTATTAAAGGCCAATTGGGTACTCTCAACAACCCGTCTTGATTGGTTATTCCTGAAAACCCTGTTTCTTTCGTTCCACTTAAGTTTTACATTCATTTACAGAGATGTGTAAATATCTGCTCAATCAAAGCCAAAACCTTGATGGTTAAGAGGGAGTATATCAGTTTTAAGTGGTATAACAACTCTAGCTTGCCTGGTTTTTGCAGGAAAAAGATGCGGTAAATGGCCTCAAAATATAGTAATACAAATGCAAGCAAGATAGCCAGCCTTGCAATTGGGATCCTTGGGCAAGGTTATGATCTGACAGGTGATTTGAAGTTTTCAAATTGTAAGGATGCTGATGGCAAACCACTGATTGAGATCAATGAAAAAGAGACTTATGAGCTCTCACTCCCTGGAGGTGTTATTGTTCAAAATGTGCCAACGATGATCAAAAGCGACAAGGGTGAATTGACACGTTTTCGATCAGATATTCTCACTTTTGATCAGGTCAATAATGATTCCAACTAAACTACTGCAATCCAGTACTTGTTGATCATCGATCTCATATTTGCATGATAAAAGTGCCATAGAGGAGAGATTTTGATAACAAGCAGGAAAATTAATTGTTGTTTCATGTTCAGTGTTGTGTTTCATACAGGTTATCATACAGTGGTGTTATTTTATATTGCGTGTAAGATTGTGGTCAATCTTTAGTATTTGAATTGATATTCAATCGTACATATGTAAGGTTCTATTTTTTGTAGCTTGTGTTACAAATGCTTAAATTTAAAGGTTGGACCTTCTATCCACTTTTCTAGGAATTTGAATTACCTCAAACATGAGCACTTGAAAGAACATGTCCGATGACCCCACATGGTCTCCTTTCATGAGGGAAAGGGTATGTGCAACCAAAATGCACAAAGAGGGAGAGAAATGGAGCATGTGACGGGGAACTCTTTTTATGATTATTTTGTTAGCCTGAAGATTGATTTTTGAAGTTTGTGTCGCTTTTTGCTCTTGGTCCAGAACATATAATATAATTTGAATATTTTAAACGTTGTCCTAAGTCTTAGAAGGCATAAGATGAACACATGAATGCTTATAGTAGATAGATGGTGGCCAAAAGACTCGAAAATAAAAAACTGGGAAGTTGTTATAGAGAGCTTCACTAAGTCATGACCTATGACTCCATTGAGGGCACACTCTTATCCTTTATCCAAACAACCTCCCACCTGAAGGGCCACAAGCACCACTATGTTTCATGACTTCCACCATTTGTAAGCATTGTTCATCTTGATTCTTAATGGGTGTGTTGGCTATGACCCTTTTGTGAGCTTTCCTTGCAGTGTTTCTGCCTTGGTAGAGATTCTTCAACTTGATGAGAGGTTCTTCATGATCTGATTTGATGTATAATATGATGCTTCACAGCCATTGCAATAGGAGAGTTTGCATTGAGATTGCATTGCAATAGGAGAGATTGCTTGTTCATCTCTTGAATCCCATATGGACTTCCTTTTAGTAGGTTGTCGATCTTGTATGTCCCTATTTGTGAACGAAGAAAGAATCTCTTCTTCTTCCTCAATTTGCCGAGCTGAAATTGGTACAACACGTCTTTTGGAAGAAGACCCAACATCCTCTCTTTGTCTTGGTCTTGGATACTTATCGTTGTTGATATTCCACAAATCCTTGGACACTAAAAGATTAATCCTAATAAAACTCCACATAGGATAGTTAGACATTACATCAAGTTTATCCTTTTGTTCCAATTTATCTCTATACTCATTCATCTTGGGAACAAGTAATGTATATGTGCAATAAAATGTGATACGAAGTGTTGGAAGTAGGTAGGCCCACACAATTTCATGCTCAAGATGATATTGTTTTCCAACACATGAAGCATAGAGGATTTGACTAATTATAGATTAGGATCATACGTAGATTGATGTCTTGCACCAATGCTTCTTCTTTGTAGTCTTCACACAAGTCTTCAAGAGTATGAACTGGGACAAAACTTGACTTGTGCTCCCTAATTTTCTCCTTTTTCTAAGGAGATGAAATTTTGAGAGACAGGTCTATTAGTGATGTTGGGTCAAAAGTTTTGGCCAGATGTGTCTTCCCACGATGTGAATGCTCTTGACCAGCAACAATGAATATGAAACTCTCTAGATTGGTATGATCACCTGGATTTTCTTGACATAACAATGTAGACAAGTCTATTTGTAACATTTGTCCACTTTGAGGAAGTTTTGCATTTGGAGATGCCCCTTAGAGGGTTTTGCACATGAGGTGGAGTATGCTTGACTCACCTCTCTGAAGGAGTTTGCACAATAGGTGTTTGAATCATTTGTCCAATTGGAGGTGGTCCATCCAAAAGTAGTCACCCAAGTTGGCCATTTTGGCCACATGAGAGGAGTCCCCCAACAAGGCCTAGGAGGAATCACCCAACTTGAACTATTGGTTGTACTAGCCTAAGTCGGTCCAATAGGTGTCCTTGGCCATGTTGGTCCATTGGGTACCCTTGGCCATGTTGGTGTAGTGGGTGTCCCTACCTAATTTGGTCCTCCTTCTCCTAAGTGTTTTCTGCACATCATATTTGAGATCCCTTGTTTTGCATGAGGTCTGTTATTTTAGATTAATCATCAAGTGAAGTGGAATAGTAAGCTCCCCTATGTTGAGTCTTTGTGAGTACTCTAATTCATGTGCCTAGACCTACTCCAAGAGTAAGTGCAAACCGCACTCCCTACAACCTACACACAACTTGGCCACCTACAAGTTGTGGAATATAAACACCCTAACATAGATCACCTTTGAGAAAATTTTTTTTCATATCTAATTGGTATACTTTCCAACCAAAGAATCCAAGTAAAGAAAACGTAATTTTGACTTGATCATTTTAGAAGTAAGAGCAAAATTTTCATCATAGTCAATACCTTTCTTTTGTGCATAACCTTTGACAACTAACCTTGCTTTATGCCTGTCAAAAGTACCTTCAGCTTTTCTTTTGATGTTGAAGACCCATTTCACACCAATTGCTTTCTTACCCTTAGGTAACTCACAAAGTTTCCATGATATTGAAAGTCTTGCGTTTGGTAGATAGAGAAGGTGCCAGCATGGGCCTCATTTATGAGCTCACAGGTAGACTAGTGGAAGAGGTATCAAAGCTGAATATAAGTATTCTTGAAAGACTTGATGAGATAAAAGATTTATGCATAACTAGATGGAATATGATGCACTCCCCACTCAATGCTGCTGCATATGTACTTCATCCTATTTGGAGGGAGAAATGCCTTGATAATGATGGAGAGGTTAATAATGGGTGGATAGATGTTCTAGAAAGGTATACAAAAGGGGATCTTAAGAAGAAAAGTGTTATTTTTGATGAGTTGGATATATATAAATCATGCTCAAATACATTTTCTCGTCCAATTGCAATGGCTCCCAATAGAATGCAACGTCCCATCAAGTGGTGGGAAACATTTGGAGCAATCACGCCCAATTTGCAAAAGCTTGCCATATGTATGCTCTCGCAAGGAACATGTGCTTCTCTTTGTGAGAGAAATTGGAGTACATTCTCATTGATTCACACAAAAAGTAGGCTGCATCCAAAAAATATGGAAAAATTGGCTTACATACATACAAATCTAAGACTTGCATCCAAAATTAAAGAAAGAGGATTTGTAAAAATGGAGGCTACATTGGATATGATTAAAAAAGAGAAAGATGATGATAGACTCTTGAAATTGCAAGGCACCATTGAGAAACAAGGATCTTTAAGAGAAACAATGATGCCTTCCACTTCATGCATACATACAGAAGAGGGTTCTAGTATTGCAATAGAGAACCCTACACATGATGATGATGATTATGATGAGGAGGAGGAGGAAGAGGAGGAGTATGTGGAGGAAGATGATGGCTGATCATACATGATTATGTGCATATTTTGACATAACTTTGCACTCATATTTATAGACTTTTGGTTTTTCGCGATATCTATATGAGTTTACTATCTATTTTCAGCTTCATACTCTTTGTGTTTGGTGAAATTATGCTTAAATGTCCTTGATTTATTTTTCTAATCTCATTTAGATTATCTGCAATAATTTTTGTAAAATTTTTTGGAGAAAAAAAAAGTCAAGTCTGATAATGTTCGAAATGTTTTTCCAGTCTCGATTCGGGCTTTCCAACCCATCAGAGTTTGAAATCCGATTCCCGTCTGAATCAACTATGCTTTGAGCCATGCCCACTGTCTAAATACCCTGATGTAGAAAAATGACTATAGCGTAAAAGTTAAACAGAACTACTTGTTGAGCTCCACTAAACCTGTAGCATACTTCGAGTACTTGTAATGGCGAACCAAAACGTGTGTATATGTTTGGCACAAAAGGATGAAATTGCTTGCATAGGTGCTTCGATAGTGCATTTGGAGGCCGAAACGAGTTAAGATCAAAATTTCAATGCCACAAGGAAGAACTGTTTTGAACTCCTAATCACTTTGATTATGCTCACCAATTTTCGTGCGATTTTGAGATTTTGACCAAAGGGGTGTCGATGACGCCCTAAATGAAGAAGCACCATTCTTTGATACCAATTGTTTGAGGTTTGCGAGATCACATGAACAACAAAAGGAAGAAGAAGAAACTTGGAGTAAACCACAACACTGAATGAATTACCAAGTGAATGACTGAGTAACCAATTAGGGCTATAGCCGTATATACAAGCCATGAAAAAAAACCTCCCAAAGAGGAAAAAAAAGTGCCCCTGATGGTCCTAAGTATGTTCACACAAATCACTACCGAAATATATAAACATCCTAGGAGGTGTATCTACTCTTCCTAAGAACTGATCCCGGGTATCTCTTCTACAATTTGGCACGCTTGATGGGACCCTTGCATGCTTTGTGCAAGGCACATTTTGGAAGTAATATTTTTAGGCAAGTGGGTACATGACCCATACTCGAGTAGCTAGGGAATCTCTTCGTCTTCTCAAGAGTCCCATAAAGATGTATGATAGAAAGAGGCATCTCATTATCCTTCTCGACGATCAATCACCTCTATACCCTTAACTCTTCCTATTGATTTCTCTCAAGAATTAGCTCAGAGACCTCCTTCTAAAAAGAAGACTAGGAGAGCACCGGGATCCCCCTCTGATACTTCTGAGGATAACCAATTATCAATGGATGACCTTATGAATCTGTTGTCAAGGTTAAACATTGAATTTCCTACTTTCAAGGGTCTAATGCAAGAGGATGCCGACAACCATGTAAGGAGATTTATCTCCTTATGTCGAGGACGAGGATTGCGAAATTGAGCCAAAGTTTTCTCAACAAAAGCTACGAGAATCTCCAAGGCTGGGTGCGACATTGGAAGTCTTCATGGAAGCCTCTTCATGTATAGAAGAGGAAAGAGTACATAATGAAGGTGGTAGCCAACCTACCTATACTTGCTCCGTGGACCCGATAGAGCAACTCACGAGGGAGTTAGAAGCATTAAAGATGCAATAGAGCCACCATGAAGAGAATGTTACCTCTCCACCCATACAACACAACGATGACGTACTTGGGCAACTTTGATGGGAAGTGGAGTAGTTGCGGTCTTCTCAAGGGATCTCTAGGCAAGTATGGTGTATGATATACAACTACAATGGTCATTCTAACTTAGATTGTCCAAATAAAGTGACTTGCCAATTTTGTGGTGAAAAAGGTCACGAGGCTCGTGATTGCTACTTCCTCAAGGGAACTCAACAAAGAGGTAATTCTTAGGTTTCTAACACTTTTTAAGCTAGTACGTCAAATTCACACAATAGGACCACAACCACCCAAACCGACCGAAGTACACAAGACCTCTCATCTGCTATTGATGTAGTGAATATGGGCATATTCAAAGTAAGCTCTCTCTATCAGAGGGTGCACCACCGTGTCAACATTGCCCGGATGCTAAAGACCACTATATGAGGGACTTCCCATGCAACCACCTAGCTCCAATTCACATGATAGGAGTCTCTCCAGGGGAAGAAGGTATGACTCCACATTCATTGGGTGCTTCATCCTCTATGGCACCTATGATAACTAGGACAAGGCAAGTGGCAATGGAAAGGAAAGAACTGCAACAAAGAGCGAAAGAGATAGAAGATGAGGAGCACGTTAATCGAGCAAGAATGAAGCCATAGAATGAAGATGAGAGACACATTAAGAGACCGATCCGCTCACCCTCATCGTGCAGGTGCCCTAGACATTGAAGGAATTTTGAGGGAAACTCATCATAAGGTTAACCTATATCGACTTATTAAGATGGATGCTAAGGTAAGAAGCGACTTACTCAAGGTCATACAGTCTACCTATTTGAGTCTCCCACCAAGTGTAGATTGAGACCAATGACAAGTTGCAAGTACATTTGGAAAAAGAGTGCTATCATGTAAAGCAACTCGATATACAATGGATATTGAGATAATGCCCTCCTTGCCACTTGAGGAAGATAATCTCTTCAATTGGATGATGGGTAGCCCAGAGTGCTCCACATGTGGAATTCGTGAAATAAATGAAGAAATGGACCAAGCTTGATCCTATCCACCCTCTACAAATGGGAGTGAAAGCTTGAGATCGATAACTGGTCTCTCTTGGAAATGCCTTTCGTTGTTGCTTTCCCATCATACAAGCTTCACAAGTTTCCTGCAACTCTGAAAATGCACGCAAATGAGCAACCATCCCTGTTCTTTGCATCTCCTTCAAAACTGCAAATCTGAGATGCCCAAATCGTTGGTGCCATAACCTGCTTACATCTTTATCTTCTGTAGCAGTTAAAGCACTTAACTCATACAAGTTATCCCATTGTATGCCTTTACCTACAACATTACCCGATGAATCCAGGATTTCTGCACCACTCTTATTGAAGTGAACTTCGAGTCCACGATCTGTTATTGCAGAAACTGACAACAAATTTCTTTTAAGTGTAGGTACATAGAGAACATCGGATAACTTTTTCTCAACACCTGGAGAAGTGATAAAAGAGATGGTTCCAGTTCCTTCGATTGGACACTTAGAGTCATTTCCCACCACTACATTGATGGATTCCCGTAGAGGCACTAGGGAACTATACCAATCCTTTTTACTGGTCATATGGCGAGAAGCTCCACTATCTAAAATCCATGGTTCATCAACACGAGCTTGAGCAGATCAGCATACCTCTTCAATAGCTACCCAAAGTTCCAGCTCTGTGTTGTTTGCAGACTCTTTGTTCTTCCATGATGATTTTACAGTCCCATTCCGTTCATCAGCTTGCTTCTTTCTGCAATCCTTGATGGCATGGCCTTTCTTTTCACAATAGAAGCAACTTTCTGTGAACTTTTTCTTCTTTGGCTTCCTCTTTGATCCATCAGAAGAGCCTTTACCTTTTGCATTTGCTGAGAATGAAGCATCACTTGTGCTTTGCTGATTCTTCACCCGCATCTCTTCTTCTAAAAGCATCGCACAAAACTCTTCAAATGTAAGGGGAGTTGGTCTTACCTGAGTGTTAAGGGCTGTTACTAATCCATCATACTTTGCTGGAAGAACACGTACACATCTTCTAGCCAGCTCTTCTGGTGGTATAACAACACCAACTGCAACCAATTGATCTTGAAGATGTTTTATCCGTTTGATAAAATCTTCAGCCTTTTCAGAATCAGAAGGCTTTTCATTTGCCAACTGATTTTCTAAATTTTGTATCTTAGTGTGATTCTTGGTCTCATATTGACGTGCCAATATGCCCAAAGCCTCATGTGCTTTAGTAGTATGTTGAACTAAAGTAAGCACAGAATCACTTACACTAGTGACAATCGCACATAATGCATCAACATTCTGTCTCTTGGAAGCTCGTAGAAGATCTGGGTCTGGCTGAATCATCAATCTTGAATTTGCTGGATCTTCGACCCGTACAGGCTCTGGATCCAATCCCATCGGTCCCATGACAGTGTCAAGTAATTCATAGGAGTCCAAAATTGCTGAAATTTTGAACTTCCAGAGTGCATAGTTGGTTCCATCCAGCATCCCTTCAGTGAATGCAGGTGGGCGAATTCGAATAGGTGCAGCATTAAAATTAGCTGAAACACCAAGACCAGTGTTCGACGATGAAGCCATCATGTAATCACTCGAATAATCTACTGATATTCTAGTTTGCTAGTAGGCTAAAGTAGTGATACTTCTCAAGCTATTCGAACCTTTCAGCTCTGATACCATGTAAGACAATAGTTACGCAATATAACACAAGAGCAATAGCAGAGAAGATAACAGATATAGGAGAATCTCAACAATTTTTCTACTAGCAGCAAGTACAAAGATGATGGCGTTGTCCACGCGTGCGCACTCAAGGTAGAGCTTAAATGGTGATCTAGACAACTCTAGACAGGGAGATACAAGGTAGAGGTATGCTGGCTCAACTCGATGTCTCAGGTAGTGCAAAAGTCATGTATATATAGGATCGTGGGTGGCCTTCCATGGATGGCTATACATGGGCGGTAGAGCATGGGCGGCCACCGCCCGCGTAATTGCCATACACGACTTAGACCGGTTGAACCTACTTAACAAATATAAATGATTTCTGACTCCGACAGGGAATATTCCATGGAATATTCCCTTTATCGTCGCACCGGGGGTGCTTCCCCCACCAGGGGGCCCGCTGGCCCCTCGGGACCCCCCCGCGTAGGGGCCCACTGGCCCCCTTGGGACTCCAGCCGGAGCTGTTCACCGCTGCCCCGGACCCCACAATTGGGGACCTTGGTAACTCCCTTTCCTTACAATACCTTACATGGTCCAATATGACCTTCATCCAACATGCAAGTTGGGATTCCCATCAATTGGGTAATGCACGCTTGGCTTCTCCTCATAAAGGGGGCCTTACAAAATGTGCATACAATCATGAGGGGTAGACATTGATCATATACTAACAGGAACGACTCCTTCTGTGAGGCAAGTAGGACACATAACTTTTTTATTGACACCTCGGGGGGCCAAGCGCCTTCGATTGGGAAACTTCCTCAAAGTGGAGAAATCTCAATTTTATTCTTATGTCAAAAAAATTAAGTGGTCAAGCCAATTTGGGCATGTTTATGGATGCATGACCAAAAGATGCTTAACATGGGTAGGCACATTTGGAGACTGATTTTGACTATGGAAATAGAGATTACCTTCCATTTCCACATTTCTAGATATTCCATGCGGATTGACTAAGGAGCATATCATGGATCACAAGTTGAATGTGACTCCGGTGCAGAGTCTGTCGAAAATGCAACGTTCTACAAGAGGGATTGGACATTGTTTTAGAGTTGAACAGTTTTAGACAAAGTCAACCATGGTCAAACCAAAGTCAAAGTTAATCAAAATGGTAAAAAATTGCAAAAATTTTTGTTGCATATTTGAAAGTACAATCAAGAACTATCCATTGATATATAACACTTAAAATTTGGACCACATTTGGGAAGTCAAAAGTCAAACCCTTATTTTTGAAAATTATGTGAAAAGAAGTGTTTAAAAGCGAAAAGCAATATTCCATGTGATTTTGACCCAAAAAATAAGAAAAATATAAAAAAAACTCAAAATTAAGGTTTCCATGATTTTCGAAATTAGGGTTTGTAAAAATTGCATCATCTTGCATTTTGAGTTTTTTTAGGCTTTTCATGGAGAAATAAAAGCTATACAAACAGGAGGCCTATTGCACTCATATCATCACTTCTAGGTGGTCTAAGCCTTGAGCTTGGCAAAGGAGGTCTTCTTCAACCTTAGAGAAGAGGAGAGCTTGCATTTCTTCACCTTCAACAAGGAGGGATACAGCTAGGGTTTGTGTTTTTTCTTCATCCAGAAGGAGCACATTGACTTGGAGCTTATCTATACTTGGAGGAGATCATCTTCTCTTGATGGGGATTGTGAAGTTATGAAGATATGCGGAAGATTTGGTGGATTTATATGCAGACTTTATGATTCTTTGTAAGATTCATGTACTTCATCTTAATGTATGGCATATATGTGGAGCCATAGTTGTCTCTGATGTGTTTTGGACTCTTGACTTCTGACATGTAACCGATGTCTGACGGGTAAGGTAAAACATTTCTGACGATATTTGACACAGCCTAAAATTGTTACAAAGAATAAAAAAGAAAATAGTATACAACACTAGTTCCTTTCCCATAACCTTGAGAAGCTACATATCTTGATATATAGCACACTAGTAATTTCATTATTTATTGTGCTCCTAAGCTTTTTCTTTCTCATGTTGTTTTATGTGCATTCGTATTCTTCCAATTCAACATATCTTTAAGATTCATGAAATACGATTCTCTCCAAAACACAATATCATCTTACTTCCTTGTTGCCATAACACACATGCGCGTGGGCACACACACACATACACACACACATATACATACATACATACATACATGCATGCATGCATGCACACTCATGCCTAGAAAGTAAGGCTAGTCAAGCTTATAGAATGTTCCCCCCCCCCCCCCCCCCCCCTTCCCCCCCTTCCCCCCCTTTTTTTCTCTTGCTCCTTCTCTCCTTCCCTCCTTCCATTCTTCCCTCTCTCTTTCTCCCTCCAAAGTCAAGTAGCTAGACAATAAAGACCTAAAAAAACATAGCATTTTGTGAATAATACATAACGTTCTACATGAGTAAAAAAGTCACGTTAGAAACAATTGATAGAAGTGTCAGAAAAACGTTTCTGACATGTCAGGAAACAACTATGGTAGTGCCCAGTGGAGCTTTGCTTCTTCATCTCTCTATGTTTTTTCTATTCTCTCTCATGCCTCTATTTCATTTTTGTCTTTATATTAATTGGGGGCATTAAAAACCAACACAATAAAGATGACTTTTGAGGTGAGACCACTAGAGAGACACTAGTACAAGAAGTGAACTTTGGAGATAAAGAAAACCCGCAAATAGTCCACCTAGCCACATGGTTGTGGCACTATCCATTTTTATTACAAAAGGTAACATCCCTCCTCTATAACTATAAAAGCACCTTTGTTTGGGCCTACAAGCATCTGGAAGAGCTTGGGCTACATCAAATCCCTTTGATAGAGGGAGCTTCACCCATTAGGAGCAGACCATATCGACTCAATCGGAAGTATGCAAAGGAAATCAAGGTAGAGTTGACTAAATTAGAGGAGGGAGGTATCATTATTCCTATCGAACACTCATCATAGCTCTCATCTACGATTATTGTGCCAAAGAAGAATAGTGGAAAGATAAGAGTGTGTGTTAATTTTTGCACCCTAAATAAGGTAACTCTTCAAGATAACTTCCCACAACCTTTCACTCAGCATGTATTGGAAGAAGTAGCTGGGCATACCCTGTGCAAATTTTTAGATGGATCAATGGCTACAACCGAATTCTCATCCATCTTGAGGATAAGGACACGACCTCTTTCATTATTCCATGGGGCACCTATGTCGATATCCGCATCGCATTGGGCCTAAAAAATGCACTTGCATTGTTTAATCGAGCAATTGTGCTCATTTTCATGGATGATTTTTTCATATTATTCTCAGGACAGGGAGAAAAAGCCATGGCACACTTGGAAAATCTGAAGGAAATACTTGATCAGTGCATCAAGACAAGCTTGAAGTTGAATCCTGTCAAGTGTTAATTTTCAGTCATCAAAGGTACTCTCCTTGGCCGCACAATTTGTGCCGAAGTTATTGCTTTTGTCATCTTGTCCATGCCCATCCCACATACTCCCAAAGAAGTGCAAAGCTTTTTGGGCCATGGAGAATACTGAAGGAGGTTTATATGTATGTATTTGAAAATAGCTAAACCATTGCCAAGGCTCATGAGCAAGAAGACACCATTCTCTTGGAGCCTCGAAGCACAAATTCAACGAGCTAAAGTTAAGGTTATGTACTGGACCACTCCTAACTATTCCTAATTGGTCACTTGAGCTCCATGTGCATACAAATATGAGCCTTCATGTAGTTGGAGCAGTTTTGGCGCATCCATGGCACATAAGCAACCTTTTTCTTGTTACTTCCTAATTCGATTAGTATGAAGAGATAGAGCGATTCCTCACTTTAGAAGAATTTCCTCCGAGGATGGCTCCATTGGGAAAAGGGAAGTTAATGTTTAAAGCTAAATCATTTTCACTCATAAAAGGACAAGCTATATAAATATTGTCAAGATATTCTATGAAGATGTATTTATCTAGAGGAAGTAAACCTCTTGATTGAAGCTCTGCATAGTGAATGAAATCTCAAAAGAGAGGACTTGATGCACAAAATTCTTCATGAAGGTTTATGGTGCCCCCATCTCTACAGGGATGTCGCCAAGTATGCAAAAGAATGTGACACTTGTAAAAGGTGTGCCCCTCGCTAAACAAGAAGGTCCTTGGTGTTCGTTATCGGATGGCAACCTTTTGAGCAATGGGGGCTTGACTTCATTGGGCCCATGGGCATGGCAATAAGAGATGCATTTTGATGGCCACCTGTTACTCAACCAAGTGGATAGAGGCTAAGGCCACCTCGGATTGCACTACATGAAATGATGCTAAATTCATGTATAAATAGATTTTTTCACGATTCTGAGTGCCCACTCACCTCATCAAGTTGGGCAACCCATACCACTTGCCTCATCAAGTTGGGAGACTCCAAGAGACCACTTACCTCATTGGGTTGGACCACCCACATCTCATGGTGCAGGGTGGTCGACTCCTCCTTTGGACTAGGTTAATCCCAAAGTTACCTCAAGATAGCAACAATTGGAGCCACCTCAAAGTCTTGCAAATGTTAGAGGCTAGCCGATGGTGGGAAAGTCAAAAAGTGGTTATACCACCCAAGGGTGGTTGCCCACGTTGGCAAATTCCCTTTGCAGGTAGCCATCTCGTAGAATCGTTATCTATTTGAAATGGGGTAATATGGCCGATTCATGTTTTCACAGTGGAAATTTAGGACACTATTCAAAAAACTATCCTTCTCTAAAATCGGAGGGAGTTAGCCTTATTCCTACTTGTCTTGGTAGCGAAATCTTGGATCCTGCGGAGTAATTGTTTGGCAAACAAAGAATGATTCCACATGCCAGTTTAGCTTCCGGAAACATGACAATTCAGTTCAAGGATCTCGTTCTAAAGGGAAAGAAACAATGACTGAAAAGTAGACGCATGAGTCAACCCCTGTTGCTTGAGGAAAGCTTGATGTGTATAAGCATAGAGACGGAGAAGGAACGAGCAAAGATGTTCTTGGAAGAAGAGTGGGTGAAGCAGGGACAAGGGTTGTAGACAATGATGGATTTACTCATGTTAGTTGCAAATTGCAACAATCCGGATACTTGGCCTCCCTCACGGATGAGGCCAATTTTGCACCTCACTCCGAAGAGTATATGGCATATTACTACGATAATATGGATATTGTGTTGCAAGACTTGGCTCCGGCTTTGGCTCACGTTGATTCCTCTCTTGCTACTTTGCCAGTATCATGAAGTTAGCTACATGGAATATCCAAGGTTTGGGCCAGTATGGAAAATAGACAAGGTTGTGGAGATGGATTATTAGACACTAGTTAGATTTGGTAGCAATACAAGAACACAAAAAACATGATCATGCTGGAATGCTCCTTTACACAAAAGACTTCCGTTGCGCTATAATGGCATCAAGAACAATACTCATGCTCTCTTTTCATTATTAAAAGAGACATTCGCTTAACGGTATTGTTTGATGACCCACAAGGCAGATTTATCATTCTACATCTCACGTTGCATGGAGCCTCTTATGTCTGTATTAATGTTTATGCCCCTAACTCTTATGCGAAAGAGTCAAGACCTAGAAAAACCTTTTGCAATCTATTCAGCATTGTATGCATCTTCAACTCTGGAGAGGTGCTCGTATTTTGTTGTGTGGAGATTTTAATATGGTGGACCTCTGATGTTGACTGCACAACTGTTTCTCCTTTACTTTCCTCGCAAGAGAACGTAATTTGGAAATAAATTTTGGACATGCTTAATTGCAAGGATTTATGGAACTGCATTGGAGGGCATACAATCAGATATACCTTTCATTCGAGGTCACACAAGAAAGCTATGAGTAGGCTAGAGAGATGTTATTACTCTCATGTTTATACTTTAAATGCAACATCCACAATGTGGATTGATGCTATGATGCTTCTCTTAGATCATAATCCTTTGTTGACTGAACTTCAAGAACTAGATTTGAGTTCATGTATTACAGATAAACTTTGTAGATTTCCTTAAGGCTGAATCATTCCTGGCTTCAAACATCTTTATTTAAATTTGAAATTCGAAATTTGATTCAGCAAGTGCTCTTATTGAAAGTATATGCATGTATGAAATGGGAATTTTTTGAGGTGGGTATGCAAGATGTGATTAGGGAATTTGGAAAATACTTTTGTACCGGTCTTAATTCAGCTAAATCTGAAGCTAAGCAGAGGGTTTTCTTTATGACTGAAAAGTAGATGTTGGACAATTAGTTTCTGAGAAAGAGTATACTCGTCTATGTGATGCATATAGATGTTTGCAGCTGATTGAATGCTATTCAATCTTCTAAAGTCAAAGCTAGATGTGTAGAAGTGAATGATCCCCATGCAAAGTCTAGATGTTTCTTTGATTTCTTAGGTGCAAGCATCTTAAACATGCAATCTCCCTACTTGAAATAGATGGATTAACCCTCCGTGATGAGAATTCTATAGCTGTGATTTGCACATATCACTTTCGAAAATTGTTTGGTGCTTCATATAAGACAGATGAGGCATGGTTTGCTTCTCTTCAGGAATCGCTTGCTTATACTATGCAAGTCCTTGATTTGCATATGGCTGCTGTGTGTGAAAAATATATTTGAAGAGGAAATCTTTATGGCTCTTCAATCCCTTAGGAGTGGAAAAGTAGGAATGGATGGTACCACGAAGGAATTTGTGATGGCTTTTTGGCCCTCTCTTAAAGCTTTGGTTCTTGATGTTTGTAATGAAATATGGAGTGATGAAAAGATGCCTTATTCTTTCAAGTTGGGCAAGGTCAAACTCATTCCTAAATTGGATGTTCCTAAACGGATAAGGGACTGGAGGCTTATCACGATGATGAACATTATTTATAAAATATTTACCAAAATCTTTGCACTAAGACTCAAGCCCATCAGTCACAAGGTAGTTCACCCCTCATAAATTGGATTTATACATCGGAGATGGATTTATGATAATATTCTTCTTACTCAGATATTGATGGAGCATTCCGTTGCATCCAATCAAGAAATGGTTGGTATGTAAATTGATTTTGAGAAAGCCTTTGATCCATACTACTAAAAAAACTTGGTTTCGGAACCAAATTTTGTCGCTTGATTTATACCTTAGCCAAAGACAGTGCCTCTCACATGGAAATAAATGCAAGGGTTACTGAGGCCTTCCCCATTAAACAATCTGTGCATCAGGGATGTCCACTAAGTCCTCTCCTATACACAATTAGCCTCCTTGTCGATGTTTTGTTTGTTAGAGGCTAAAATGAAATCACATTGTATTCTTGGTATCTCTCTTCATCCCGCTCAACAAATCGAAGTTGCGTTTGTAGATGATACTTTTAGTTTTGCAAAAGATGACAAGAAGAATGTTGAAAACATTATTGATTCTTTAACACCTTTCTCTGAAGTGTCGACTTTGAATATAAATATGAGAAAATCAACACTTATTAATTTTTTTGCATGGCATTTTCAGACTTTTCAATGGGAAGGAACTAAAGTTGAGAAAGGTACTATTTTCTGACATCTAGGATACCCTTTGGGTATAAATGTTTCTGGCATAGATAAAACTGAATGGGTAATGCGCAAAATCAAATGCAAAACAGGCATGTGGCATGCTTCGCAATGGCCATTGCATACCATGATAAGAATTGTGCAAGATTTCTTGCGACCTTATGTTATCTATTATGTATTACTTTTGGATTGGAAGAAGTGTCACCTTTGTGTTTGTAACAGGGTACTCTGATATGTCCCTTAAATAATGTATTTTATGTTTTGCTTTTCGAGATGCAGAAGGAAAGTACAAGAAAACTTACCTCGATTTCGAGCAGATGAGATGCAGAAGAAGCAAAGAGGACGAAGATGAAGAAAAGAGGATCCAACTCATCGATTCATGAAGGAGGCAAAATTCCCAATCTCCTAAGTAGCCTGATTTCTCATTTCACCACTTTTCTAAGTTGCCTAATTTCCCATTTCAGCACTTTCCTAAGTTGGCTAATTCCCCATTTCACCAATTCCTTAAGTTGTCTAAATTCCTAAGTTGGCCAATTTCTCCGCGAAATTGTCTAGTTTTTTTAGTCGACTATTTTTTCGAGCTCTTAGTACCCAAGTTGACCATTTTTATAAATTTACTCGACTTATCTCAAAAGTTGACCATTTTTATAAATTTAGTCTACTTATTTCAAAAGTTGCCCATTTTTTGTAAAGTAGTCTATTTTTTAAGAAAATAGTCTACTTTTGATTTAGTCTACTATTTCACTTGAAAAAGTGACTAAATTTCTTAGATCTATACATGGACTAAATTTTCAGCCACTTGTATGTGGAAGTTCATGGACGGTGGACAACGCCGAATACCAGAATTTGGGAGGTAGTGACGGCGCAAGAAAAGTGGGTCAAGAAGGAAGTTTCTAGAGTACCAAAATTTTTAGTGAGCTTGCCAAGGAAGAAACTAATTTTGTCCCTTTTGCTACCCTTCAGTTCCTCTCAATCCATAAAAACTATATAAGGAGATCTCTCCATCAAAGAAGGGACAAGCTTGAGGGAGAGGCTAGAGGAAAGAATGCTCAGTTGAAGCATTGCCTTCACTTTGTTTGTGTAGAGCTCTTTGCTTACCACTAGTACTTCACTCGGAAGAATTGGAATGAGCTAGTTTGGCACTATGAGTGAGTAACAGTGGGCAAGCAGTGATTGGCCATTCTTCTCTTGAGTAACTAGTTGGAAGGTTGGAGTCTTGAGAATGGATACTTGTAGAAGCGAAGTCCAACAATTAATATGAAGGTGTCTTCTTATGTCTCTTGCTGATTACCCCAAGTTTGTACTATCATCTTTTTGAGCTGTGTATACTTATAATTTCAACATCTTATCTTTCTCTAGTATCATTGTGAGTTGTGTATTCTCATCTTTTTAGCCTCCTTTTGTAGTATCATTGTGTGTCACTGTATAAGCTATTTTCCCCCGTTGAGTCTTCAAATTGCAACCCACAGTGCATACTACACTTAAAAGAACACACCACATCGAGCAAATAGATCAAGAAATTGATCTACAAGTGCTCATTTTGACAAACATGGTGGGACCTGGATTGCAATTTGAACTTTTAGAAGTTAAGCCCTTAGAAGAATGAAGTTGATGAAGAGCATTAGAACGATAGTCTATGACTCACACTTGCTCCAACAATAAGGAAGGATCTCTTACTCCCATAAAAACTCCCATAAAGAGCTATCAACGGAAAAAGTTACACTACGTCCCTCCTACAACTCCACCATGTCCATTTCCACTCCCTGATGCATCATCACAACAAGGAGTATCTGGTAAGCACTCAACGCCTCCTTCAACGAATATGGAAGACAACCAAGGACCACAACCCACGGTGATGGGGGATGATTTGAATAACTTGCTCTCTCGGATCAACATCAAATTTCCTTCCTTCAAGGCGGCTCCCCATGAGGATGCATGGACGATCATGTCAGAAGGTTCCTCTCCCTATGTAAGAGTAGGGATTTACATCAACGAGAAGATGCCTTCCTTACCTTGTTTTCAGCCACTCTTGAAGGGCTCGGGGATTGAAGGTACAATCAATACAATGAAGGGCACTTCAACTCCTGGGATGCTCTTAAAACCACCTTCACAACTATGTTTACCCCAAGTAACTCCACAGAATGCACTCTTGATCAATTGAAAAATCTTAAACTACAAAAGGGAGAGGCATTCTCTGAATTGATGACAAGGGTAAAGTCTTTTGTTTCTCGTCTTCCTCACAATCCCGAGGATTTTCTGGTCAAGAAATGGTTAGAGAAGGCTCTACCAAAAACTTCTCAGCAACAGCTTAGAGAATTAGTACAAGCTGATGCATCATTGGAAGAATTTGAAGCCGAAGCCTCAAGGATCGAAGCAACAAGATTCCAGTTCAAAGAACATGAAGGTACGGATGAAGTTCCAATTTCTATTTTGGATCTGAATTCAGATCTAATCCTCTCACAAAACTAAGAAGAGAGTAAGAAGCCTTGAATATGAGGTTTTGCAAGAAATAGACAAGGCTTTTGAAGAGACGATAAAGGAACCACGTCCAACTAATGAACCTCTTCTACCTTTGCCAATACAATCCATCATCAAATTTGGGGAGATACTAAAGAACACCTTCCAGCAGGTATCATCGTATGATCTATTAAGATTGGATGAAAGATTTAGAAGTGAAGTCATAGGGATCATAGAAACATTGTCTCCTCCAACAATGCTTGTAATAAGTGGTGGGCACTCCAACAGATCTGATGAAAGCTTCAATTTCAGATAACTTCACAAACATATCAATCAACTCTCTAACTGACTTTAGGAGTCAATGTCTATTGGTCACTATATATGGAAGAACTATAAATGGAGTAATAATCAATGGAGGTTCCGGCATAAATCTCGTGCCATATTTTACCCTTAAATTACTAGGACTCCAACTTTCAGATGAAGCAAAATTCACAATAACCTTGGATGACCAAAGTCGAGTTAAACCTCTTGGTATTGTAGAAAAGGTACCTGTAGAGATGGATGGTTTGACCTTCTCTTTAAAGTTTAGATTTTGTGGTGCTAAATCTACCGCAAGTCAATGGAGGTTTTCCTCTACTCATAGGAAGGCCATGGCTAAGGCACATCCAAGCCATGCACGATTGGGGAAATGATGCCATTTTGGTTAACCTACCAGGGTAAGTACAAAAACAAGTACACTTAGATCAAAGAGGATCTCATGGAGGTAATGTTCATTCTTTCACTATTCTTGAAGAACGACACATTCCCGTTGTCGAAGCATGTAACGAAATTGAAATAAACGATGACTAAGTTCTTTTGGAATGGATGGAAGCTACATATTCATCCTATCCATGTTATGGTGTATCTATTTGTGATGAGGAGTATGAATAGGTAGAAACCAAAGTCACCAAGGGACGGGGACGGGTCCCGGGAATGGTTGTGTCCCCGGGTGTCCCGGGGATGGGTCCTCAGGACGGCAAAAAAAGAAAATGCTGATTTTTTCAAAATAATGAGATGAAAGTCATGTACAAATAATTCCTCAACGTATGAAATGACCAATAAGAAGAGAAACATAGAAAAAAGGTGTTTTTTAAGTATAAACAATGAACATATAGGAAGCACGTTGAGTCGTTGACAAATGAACATTCAAAGTTAGTAGTTACTCCACGAGTGGCAACTTACAAGTCATAAGTCTCATGTATTTTATCATGTCAAAAAATAGATTCTACATCATCATCATATCAAAAAGATGTTACAGATCATACGATCGATGGACAAATGTCAAAAAGACTACATATGATGGGAACATAAATGAGAAATGTAAAAGTCTACAACATAGTTGTGATGACTATGGAGAATCCAAGTGGGGAGTCACAGTAACAAACTCATTTTCTGCAACACAATCAGTGGTTGCTACATCTTCATGTTCTTCATTCACCACTTGGTCACATCCTTTCTCTACCTCCTATTCTCTGAAAGGATCTCCCTCGATGCATTGCGTCTGTAGAAGCATCTTCAAATTTGCATTGACAAACACAAGATCACTAGCACGCTGCACACCAAGCCTGTTCCTCTTCTTAGAGGCTACATGTCCATACATACTCCATAGTTTCTCAAGGCAATTCATGGTGCAAGCCTGGCTAAGTATCCAAATGGCCAATTGTTGAAGCTCTGGACCATCAAAACCAAAATCCTCCCACCATAGTGGAGCACCAACACGTAACCTATCCTCTTGGGCATCTGCACATGCATATGAAGCATCTTTCCTTGTCCTATATTTGGATAGCTGATCTCTGATAAGTCGTCTAGCTTCACTATCTGGGACAAATCTCTCTAATATGATCCTCCATCCATTAGCCACCCCTGGATTTGCATATTGCTTTTTATCTTGGAATTCTGGATCCAACATGTATGCTCCTGCATGAAGTGGAGAGTAGTATGCATCCCATCTGCTAACACAAATAGCTTAAATCTCTTCATACCTGTCATTGTCTTTCACCAATGTTTTTGGTGCTTTAATTGTGCGATCCATAGCTTCATACACTTTACCAATGCATGGCTCCATGGAATCCACAATTTTCAATAAGTGCACAAGTGGATGAACAATATCCACGATGTGGGAAATGTTCTCCCACCATGCTGCATCATCAACTAATCTTCTAAATTGCCTTCTTGTCGAAGTAGAAGCCTTTGGAATCCTCGCAAATTCATCACTCAATAAAAGGCCTCTCAAGACACCACTACATTTCACTACTCGGTGTAACATGGTAAAGTTATATGCAAACCTTGTATCTGAGTACTTGAGCAAAGCAAGAGTAGATCTCTTGCTAAACTCATTCTTCACACGAGTATGATTGTTGATGAAGCTAACCAATGAATTTGTCTCATTGATTACAGGCAAAATCCAATCCAAATTCCCAATGTCTTTGAAAATATTATTTGAACAATGAGCCATGCAAAAGCAAACAATGATGTGAGGGTACAAATTTTCAATAATTACACCTGCAGCCCTATTTGCAGGCTCCTGTTACAATGCAAACCACATTTGATGGCCCCACAATCTCTATGGCAATGGCTTTTGTATTATGCAATGCTCATGCTTCTTTCAATCGAGTGGTCTACTAAATCTTTCGACCACTGTTGCCAAAGTTCTTGAGAATCTTTATTGACGACTTCTCCACCTTTTTAGGCACTAGGTGTTCAACTCCCGTGGAAAACTTCACTGATCATCTTTGTCAATTGGAACATGTTTTTAGTGCTTGTAGGGAAGCCAAACTAAAGCTCAACCCAAATAAATGTCACTTTTTGGTGACTGAAGGACACTTTTAGGTCACATAGTCTCTGCAAAAGGTATGGCTCCCGATCCTGATAAAATCAGAGCAATATTACATATGCCTAAACTAGTTAATGCCAAGGAAACTCAAAGTTTGTTAGGTCATATCGGCTATCACCGCAAGTTCATAAAAATGTATGTTGAGGTAACTAAGCCCCTCTCTAGGCTGGTTAGCAAAGCGGTACCCTTTCAATGGACTGAAGTAGAAGACAATGCATTGAAGCTTCTAAAAACCAAACTGATTAGTGCACCTATTTTAGTTGTACCAGATTGGAATTCTACCTTGCACATACGTGTGGATGCAAGTTCTACAATGGTAGGAGCCATACTCAACAACCTAGCAAGGAATATAAACTTGATTGCTAACAGAATTCTAACTAAGACAGAACGCAACGATAGTACTATTGAAAGGGAGGCACTTGTTATTGTTTTTGCTATGAAAAAGTTTCGTCATTATTTATTGGGAATTCACTTCACCGTCATCACCGATCATCAAGCAATCAAATATTTGCTAAACAAGCCAAACATCTATGGAAGAGTGTGGAGGTGGCTACTCTTATTCCAAGATTTCAACTTTGAACTAGTTCAAGAACCTGGGAAGCACCACGTGATGGCCGATCACCTCTCAAGGATTATAGGACAACCAGTACGAGATATGGGCATACAAGACAACCTTCTAGATCAATCTTTATTCCAAGTAAGCACTTATCCCACTTGGTACTAGGACATCAATCATTTGTTAACCATAGGAACCTGCCCATCTAATCTCTCACCATTGGAACGACGAAGATTGCTTCTCAAAAGTAAGAATTTTTCGATTATTCAAAGTACTCTTTTTCGAGTTGTACTTGATGGGGTATATAGGAGATGCATCCTACCACATGAAGTACAACAAATACTAGAAGAAGCCCATGAAGGAACGACTGCATGCCATTATGCAGGGCACATAACAACACATCGGATCTTACATGGAGGATTATGGTGGCCTATCTTTTTTGGGATGCAACACAACATGCAAAGATGTGTGACACTTGTCAACGTTGTGCACCAAAACCAAGTAAGCTCAACAACCAACCATCGCAAATTTCTGTATCATGGGAGCATTTGAGAAATGGGGATTGGATTTTGTGGGGCCAATCTATACAACCTCTTCGCCATCGAATGTGAAGTAGTTGTTGGTGGCCACTGACTATGCCACCAAATGGATGGAGGTTTTGGCAACAAAAGATTGCGTTTCTCACATGGTAACTACTATCTTGTATGGAAATATTTTTTGCAGGTATGGATGTCTCATTGAACTTACAAGTGGCCAAGGATCTCATTTCACAATAAAACCCTAACTGAAATATTTACGAAGTACAAAATCTTCCATAAAAAATCATGTGCATATTACCCAAGAGCCAACGGGCAAGTGAAAAGCACCAATAAGCTACTCATCTCTCCTTTGAAGAAAATGTGAAATTCACTCCCTTCCAATTAGTATATGGTCTTGATGCAATAGCTCCATTAGAATTTATGAAAGGGTTGAATAGAGTGGGACATCCAAGGATTGAGAATTTGCAAGTCATTAGTAATATCAATATGTACCGATTACATCAACTCGAGGAAAAGAGGGCAATTGCAAATTCGACTCTCGAGAAAGAGAAGATGAAATGGAAGGCATGGCACGATAGAAATCTATGGAAGACGGAAATCAAGGAAGGATTGCTCGTCCTTCTATACCAACCAAGCTTGTAGAACAAGAAGGAGAAGAAGTTATCCACCAGGCGGATGGGTCCTTACAAGGTAAAAGAGATCTTCCCTTAAGGAGCGGTATGCCTCTCAATTTTGGAAAGGGACCATATCCCGCTAGTAAACGGGTCCTGTCTCAAACCTTACCAAGAATAACGATAAGGACATGGGATCACCACTATACATATTGTATATACTAAAGTAGAAGTAATAAGTACCATAGTCCCTTCCTTTATGCACTGCTAGAACTTACCTGCAACAATAAAACCCACCATAATATGCATTGAGGCTGTTCACAACACTAGCAAATCAACACCTCACCTCTTACTCAGATCAACACCTCACCTCTTACTCAGATCAACACCTCACCTCTTACTCAGGAAGTGTGAATAGAAAGGGGCTTGCCTTCCTCCGTAAAAGTGGACCTTAACCACTATATCAACCACATTGCCCAACATGGCTTAGTCTAGCCTTGCTTAAGGTGGCCATAAGGTAGGCCAAATTGGGATAATTGGGGGCAGGACAAATCGACCAATTGGTGGTCAGATCGAGGGAAAATCGGCCAATTTTAAGGGGGGACTTTTCTTTTCACCAAGTCATTTTGGGGTAAATTATTGTTTTAAGTTGATTTTCCTTCAAAAGGTCTATTTTCCAAATTAGTCGATTTTTTTTCTTTTGGAGGTCAAATCACATTTAGAAATCGATTTTCCATTTTCATTGATGTTAGTCAATTTTTTTAGTTGATTTTTAATGCAATCGGTGGTTGATTTCGGGTTTTGTTTGTTCAATTCTCTGGAAATGATGGAAGACAATATTCTTGGTCGATTTTTTTAAACATCTGATCGAAGGCAATATTCTTGGTCGAATTTTTTGTATGAGCAATCCATTTGGTTGATTTTTTTAACATCTGATCGAATGCAATATTCTTGGTCGATTTTTTTGCATGAGCTCCATTTGGTTGATTTTTTAACATCCGATCAGTGGATTCATACCAAATTTTTGGCCGATTTTTTGAAGTCAATTTTGGTCTAATTTCCTTGATGCGGGTTTTAGGGTCGATTTTTTCCATGCTGGTCGGTTTTACGCTGCTGAATACCGTGGATGAATAAATTCTTTGACTTTCAGTTGAGCTCTTAGACGATTGTATGGACAATTTGTGAGAAAAGACGATTTTGAGTAACTGGTGAGTCAATTTTGGATCAACATAGCAGCTGGCTGAGGGGTCGACTTGCAACAGAAGGTGACAACATCTAACAACTTGAGAATTCCACAAGGAGGACTGCCCTACTGCATGCAGTCGACTGCCTATGCATGCGCAACTTCACAAGGACACTGCCCTACTGCATGCAATCGACTGCCCTAGGCTGGACACGCCTACAATTAGCCCAAAGTGTAATCAATTGGAAGGTAAAATTCCCGAGCATCAAGGAGTTAAGGGGCAAAATAGTGATTGAAGTACAACAGAATATATAAGAGGAAATGGATTCATAGAAGTTGACATTACCTTGCAGGCATTAAGCTTGCAGCCATTGAACTATTAAGAAATTCAGCACATAGAAACACAAAATTACAAGAAGCAGCAGTAAGCAGCTTAAGATGTCGATATCGTCTTCAAGGGATTCAATGAGAAGCAACAATTATGACTGTGATGATGAGCCATATCAACAAAAATCAGACTCAGGCTTCAGCCCAGTCAACAAGCGAAGGAGAAGATGAGATCACAGAAGAAGAGTTGCATACGATGAAGGAGCTCTTCACAGAAGAAGAGTTGCATACGGTGCAGCTCACGGAGATTTCTAAAGTGCCACTTACCAAGGATATCTCAATTGACAAGGTAATTGATTTCTTTAAGTCCTTTCCTCACTTTACAGGAGGAACAGTTACCAAGAAAATGGTTACCAAAGTTGTGGGGTTGAAAGAATTAGAGAGGTTGAGACTAGGGAGATCATACTTAAGCATGGAAGCCAGCAAGGTATGTCAAGAATGTGTTAAGTTATTCAGAGCCAATGACCTCTTAGGAAGGCACTATCACATTTTATGCGCATGCAAATTTTTTCTTCTCTCGAGGAGGAAAGAGTCCAAGTTTTCTTTCAACAACATCGCTGCTTGTGACATGCTTTTGTGCCTTGCTTGGGTTCGTCCATATCCCTTCCATCATCTCATATGGACGTCTATCATGGAAGAAAGGAAAAGGTACACGGTGCAGGTAGAGAAGAAGGCAAATACTCTTCGATAATAGTTCTATGGTCAAGAAGCTGACCTTCGAAGCTTACGAAATACACAGGGATTTGGATCAGCCCCAACCTTCCACAAAACAAAATCCATCCACTCCAATAAGAAAGAAACTTCAAGTGAAAAGGGACAAGTAAAAGGTGACTCATTACAGGACATACGAACTTTTCTGATTGCCGATCAAGGTTATGAAACAGCAAGAGGTAATGATCCCCTCATCTTCACATACATATGTATGGAAAAGAGCTCCTCATCCCCATGTCCGCACACCCCATAGTACTTCACATACTCCACCCACACCACCACCACCATCGCCTCATATTGTTTCCATTCCACATGCATCACCTCCTACACAAATCCCTTCATACGTCTACACCTATCCCACCTATTCCTATCCTTCCACCTATCCAATCGCTAAATTCATATGCCCCTACCATCTTGATTACCCCATTGTGCTCACACATCCATTCCACATGCACCCAACCCATGCATTCTAACACACCTCCAATTGCACCCTCTTCTTCCACTTATGCACTTTTAGCATTAGAAAATATCCACATAGCTAACATTCATGCAAGTAACACGTTATAATATCTCACAGAACTCAATGAGTATCACAAAGAGATCTCTACATTCACGGGACTAGCAAACCGATAAGTCATTGAGCTTCAAAGAAAGATTGCAGACTTAAACGAACACAACAAGCAACTAGAGGAGAATAACAAGGAACTAAAAGAGGAAAATGAGAAGTTACGAAAAAAAGAAGTGTTCTACAAGGACATCCACGACAAGGCAAAACATCTCTTTACGGGAGCCCCAAATGCACCTTAGTTGGTGAAGGAGAAGGATAGCATTAGATGTTCCTTCTACTTTTGTTTGGAAATCTTTTGTTCTAGTTACTTCTTCTTGTAAGAAGTATGTGTGTCATTTTAATCTAGCAACTTGCAAATATTTCCATGCTTTCCATCTTTTAGTTATAAAATATATATAAAAAAGAGAGGGAAAAGGAAAAAAAAGAAGAAAAAAGAAAAGAGAGAAAGAGAAGGGAAAAAAAAGAGAGAGAAGAAGAAAAAGGAGGAAAAAAAAAAAGAAAATGGTGAATGTCTAAATGGTGGGTAATCTGGAGGGGTACTATGATACGCCCCTTAAATAATGTATTTTATGTTTTGCTTTTGGAGATGCAGAAGGAAAATGCAAGAAAAGTTACCTCAATTTTGAGCAAGATGAGATGCAAGATGAGATGGGGGAGAAGCAAAGAGGACTAAGATGAAGAAAAGAGGATCCAACTCATCAGTTCATGAAGGAGGCAGAATTCCTAATCTCCTAAGTTGCCTAATTTTCCATTTCACCACTTTCCTATTGAAAGAGGCCGCGGAGAGCTACGTCGTGGTGTGCTCGGTTGCTCCAAACACCAAGGGAGTGGGCTCCTGCGTGAGGAGAGAGAAAGTAGAGAGAGAAACCTGCGCAGAAATTTGGAGAAGAAGATGGAGAAGCTGAAGTTGAAGAAGTCCCAATCAAGTTATGAGAGATTTGGGACCAAGTCTTATTGATAAGTGACTTTTAGGTCATTTGGGCATGTTCACACATGGCCAATGACCAAAAGTCATAAAAATAATGTAAATGCCTATAAATCCCCAATTTGGGGTCCAAAAAATATAACAAAAATATGTCTGGAAAGCTCTCGAAGAGAGCTTTTCACATGGAAGGGTCAAAATATACAAAAGGACAGTCCTTGGGGCCTTTATCCCCAACAACCTCCCACTTAAAGGACCAAGGAGGATCCTTTAAGCTAAGTAACTCCCACCATCTGTATACATAGCTGATGTTCTGCCTTGGGTAGACACTTCGTGAGAGCATCTGCAGGATTTTGTGAAGTATTGACCTTGATCAAAGTGATTAGGCCGTCCTCTAACACCTCTCTGATGAAGTGATATCTCACATCAATATGCTTTGTGTGAGCATGAAACATGGCATTTTTTGCCAAACATATGGCACTCTAGCTATCACATCCAAGAACAGGTGCCTTTTCAAGCATCCCAAACTCACTGCATAGGCGAGCTAATCAAATGGCTTCTTTGGAAGCCTCTGTGGCTGAAATATATTCAGCCTCTGTAGTAGATAGTGCAACTATCCTCTGAAGTCTAGAGCACCATGAAATAGCTCCACCTGCAAGGATGTATACATAGCCACTTGTGGACTTGCGTGTGTCCACATCACCTGCGATGTCTGAATCACAAAATCCTTTTAACTCCAATGGACCCTTTCCATAACATAACCATTTACTTTTGGTCCCTTTCAAATATCTCAAGATAGATTTGACTGCCTCCCAATGAGCTCTACCAGGATTAGCCATGAACCTGCTAACAACTCCCACTGCATGAGCAATGTCTGGCCGAGTGGCAACCATAGCATACATAAGTGAACCACAAGCTGATGCATATGGAACACCCTTCATGTAATTGGCTGCATCATCATTTTTGGGACAGTCATCCTTGGAAAGCTTAACATGTGGCTGCAATGGCACTCCAAGAGGGTTAGCATCAGCCACATTAAATCTGTCCAGCACTTTTTCAATGTAATTTTCTTGGGATACCTGCAAAGTATGCTGCTGTCTATCCCTTTTTATACGCATACCAAGAATATGCTCAGCTTCCCCAAGGTCTTTCATTGAGAATGCAGAGTTCAGCTGCTGTTTTAGAGCATTCAGAGTGCTCTTTTTCTTCCTAGCCAGCAGCATATCATCTACATACAGTACAAGAATAATTGGGCTGCCATCTTCATCCTTTTTGGTGTACAAACAGTGATCTGCATGGTTTCTTTTAAACCCATGTTTGAGCATAAATGCATCAAACTTCTTATACCATTGTCTGGGGGCCTGTTTCAGCCCATATAAGCTCCTTTTCAGTTTGCATACCAGATGCTCTTTTCCAGGAATGGCATATCCTTCTGGCTGTTTCATGTACAGCTCTTCATCTAAATCACCATGCAAAAAGGCTGTTTTAACATCCATTTGGAATAATTCCAAATCCAAGGCAGCTGTGAGAGCAAACAACACACGTAAAGTGGTCATTTTCACCACTGGAGAGAACACTTCTTGGAAATCAATGCCCTCTTTTTGGGCATATCCCTTAGCAACCAGCCTTGCTTTATACTTGGGTTTCCCATCAACAGTTTTGATTTTGTACACCCACTTGTTCGGAATGGCTTTCCTTCCTTTGGGTAACTCAACCAAATCCCAAGTATCATTTGCATGCAAGGCCTTTATCTCTTCCTGCATGGCTAACTCCCACTTCTTCTTGTGCTCACATAGCTTTGCCTCTTTATAAGTAAGAGGCTCACCCTCATCTGATAACATAATATAACGTATAGAGGGATCATATCTATTCACTGGCCTCCTAGGACGTATAGAACTTCTTACCCAATGATCCACATTACCAGGCAATGGATCTACATCAGGAGGTACATTAACTTCTTCATTGTTAACAGGCTGCTGTACATTATTTCAGTTCATATCAGATTTAATTGGTGGCTGTACATGCTGAAATTTGACTCTTTTATGGTCATCTTTAGAGGCACAATTATTTTTGAGCAGCCTTGCCTCATTAAATACAACATCTCGGCTGCGTATTACCTTCTTGAGTTGAGGTAGCCAAATCCTGTAGCCCATGTCACCTTCATCTCCATAACCCATGAAGATTCCTTTCATGGACTTTGCATCTAACTTGCTTCTCAACTCAGGCCTTATATGCACAAAAGCATCACAACCGAAGATGCGTAGGTGGTCATATGAAGCTGGTTTGCCAGACCAAACCTCTTCTGGAATGCCACCTTTTAAGGACATATGAGGGGATCGATTGCAAACATGAACTTCAGTTTTCAAAGCCTCTCCCCAAAATCCATGAGGGAGATTAGCTGTGGACAGCATGCATCTCACCCTCTCACATAAAGTCCTATTGTATCTTTTAGCCACACCGTTGGAAGAGGGGCTGTATGGGACTGTTAGCTCCCTCTTAATACCAAGATTTTCACAAAATCTATTCAATTCAGCACTTGTAAACTCACCCCCATTATCTGTACGTAAGCATTTCAGCTTTCTACCTGTTTGAGTGGTCACAAATGCATGAAATTTCTTAAATGCAGCAAAGGCTTCATCTTTAGATTTTAACAAATATACCCAAAGCTTCCTAGAGTAGTCATCAACAAAAGAAACAAAGTAAAGAGCACCCCCCATAGATTTTGTGGGCATGCTACAAACATCAGAATGAACAAGATCAAGCACATTATACTTACGAGAGACACCAGAGTAGTAGGAATTCTTTACTTGCTTACCATATTGGCATTCATTACAAAAATCAAGTTTTGAGCCTTTAGCATCAAACTTGTCCAAATTACATAATTTATCAAGGCCTTTTTGGCTCATGTGGCCAAGCCTTTTATGCCATAATTCCATATGTGAATGGATTTCAGCCAAAGCAATAGACTTGCCCAGCAAAACTTTACCATGCAAGCAATAAAGAGTCCCTTTCTTTGTACCTTTAACAATAAGCCTAGAGCCTTTGATAAGCTTCCATGACCCCTTCTCAAAGAGGGTACTATATCCATGCATATCCATTTGCCAAACAGACAATAAGCTTTTCTTGATGCTTGGTACGTACCTTACATCATGCAAAACAAGCTCATTGGTACCATCCACTGTGATATGCACTGTGCCAATACCTTCAATAGAACAAGCATGGTTATTTTCAAGATATACATGTCCATGGCTGCCTGCATGAAAGGTAGTGAAACACTCCTTAATAGGAGTTACATGAAACGATGCACCTGAATCTACAATCCATGTTTGTGACAAAGCATCATTCACAGTAAGCAATGCATCAATCAAATCCCTCTTTGTGATCTGCATATCTTGTGCAGTGCATGAATATTAATAGAAGCATCAATAACTTCGGCATGCTCTGCTTCCATAGTAGCACAAAGTATATCTTCTGCATCTGATAGTTCCTCAATGATGACACTAGAGGCTACATTGGCCTTCTCTTTGTCTTTGTCCTTTGAGGTATCATGTCCTTCATTCTTGGTGTCCTTTTTCTTCTTGTCCCCTGTATTCTTCTTTCTTTCTAGTTCAGCTTTATAGTATCTGCAATCAGGCTTCTTGTGACCTTTTCTACCACATTGATAACAAGTCACTTCAGCCTTGCCTTTGCTTTTGCTCCTGTTCCTCTGTACATTTCCACTTTTCTTTTTTGTTCTTCCTCTAGCCACATTGGCTAAACCACTGCCCTCTCCACTAGCTTTCCTCCTGATTTCCTCGTTCAAAATAGAACCCCTTACACCATCAAAGGTAAGACTGGGGCTATTCGAAAGTGAAACAACCAATATTTCCCATGAATCAGGTAAGGTCATCAACAAGAAGATGGCCTTAAGCTTATCATCAAATGGAGGTAATCCAGAGTCCTGCAATTGTGAAAGAGTACCTGTAAACGAAGATAAGTGCTCAGCCGCACTTTTTGACTCATCAAGCTGCATACACACTAGCTTACGCATAAGATGCACTTGATTTACAGGCGTGGTATTTTTATAAGTGGCTTTCAGCTTCTCCCATACTTCAAAAGCATGTGTAAGGCCTTTCAAATCCACTAAGATTTCATATGATACAACCATCTTGATGTAAGTGATATCTTGATGTAAGTGATGGCCTTCTTGTTTAGGTTCATTGCCACAAAAGACCTGTAGATGAAAAAATCAGCAATGTAGATGCTGAAAATGACCTGTGGGGATAAAAAAAAGAAGAATAGAAGAGATTCTTCGCGATGAAACTCTCTAAAAAGCACAAAATTTGCTTAAGCTTTGCTCCGGGCTGAAGTAATCCTCCAAAAACAACACTTTTATCGCGAAAAAAGAAGGTTTTTCGCGATGAAATTCTCCCAAATGCAAGAAAACACCTTCAGCTTAACATAGGCTGAAGTGGAAAAGCACTTCGAGCAACTTTGTCGCGATGGAACAGCTCAAGGCTCTGATACCAGTTGAAAGAGGCCGCGGAGAGCTACGTCGTGGTGTGCTCGGTTGCTCCAAACACCAAGGGAGTGGGCTGCTGCGTGAGGAGAGAGAAAGTGGAGAGAGAAACCTGCGCAGAAATTTGGAGAAGAAGATGGAGAAGCTGAAGTTGAAGAAGTCCCAATCAAGTTATGAGAGATTTGGGACCAAGTCTTATTGATAAGTGATTTTTAGGTCATTTGGGCATGTTCACACATGGCCAATGACGAAAAGTCATAAAAATAATGTAAATGCCTATAAATCCCCAATTTGGGGTCCAAATATACAAAAGGAGAGTCCTTGGGGCCTTTATCCCCAACACCTATTGCCTAATTTCCCATTTCACCACTTTCCTAAGTTGCCTAATTTCCCATTTCACCAATTCCCTAAGTTGTCTAAATTCCCAAGCTGCCCAATTTCTCCAAGGAGTTGTCTATTTTTTTTAGTTGATTATTTTTCCGAGCTCTTAGTTGCCCAAGTTGACCATTTTTATAAATTTAGTCGACTTTGGCCATTTTTATAAATTTAGTTTTTAAAAGTTGATTTTTTGTAAAGTAGTCTATTTTTTAACAAAATGGTCTACTTTTGATTTAGTCTACTATTTCACTTGAAAAAGTGACTAAATTTCCCAGATCTACACATGGACTAAATTTTCATCCACTTGCATGCGGAGGTTCATGGACGGTGGATGGCGCCAAATACCAAAATTTGGAAGATAATGATAATGCAAGAAAAGTGGACCAAGAAGGAAGTTTTCAGAGTACCAAAATTGTCAGTGAGCATGCTAAAGAAGAAACTAATTTTGTCCTTTTGCTACCCTTCAACTCCTATTAGTCCTTAAAAACTATATAAGGAGACCTCTCCATCAAAGAAGAGACAAGCTTGAGGGAGAGACTAGAGGAAGGAATGCACAGTTGAAGCATTGCCTTCACTTTGTGTGTGTAGAGCTCTTTGCTTACCACTAGTACTTCACTTGGTAGAATTGGAATGAGCTAGTTTGGCACTATGAGTGAGTAACAGTGGGCAGTGATTGGCCATTCTTCTCTTGAGTAACTAGTTGGAAGGATGGAGTCTTGAGAATGGATACTTGTAGAATCGAAGTCAAGCAATTGATGTGAAGGTGTCTTCTTGTGTCTCTTGCTGATTACCCCTACAAACTCTTGCTGATTACCCCAAGTTTGTACGATCATCTTTTTGAGCTGTGTATACCTATAATTTAAGCATCTTATCTTTCTCTAGTATCATTGTGAGTTGTGTATTCTCATTTTTTTAGCATCCTTCTCTAGTATCATTGTGTGTCACTGTATAAGCTATTTTTCCATGTTGAGTCTTCAAATTGCAACCCATAGTGCATACTGCACTTAAGAGGACAAACCACATTGAGGAAAATAGATCAAGAAATTGATGTACAATGTGTTTGAATGCTTACTAAAGAATTTCCTATGAAATAAGAAGCATAATTGCGCACTGGTACTTTCAGCATGGTATTATGTTTGTCAACCTAAGCTTAAAGGGCGTCTTAGAATCTTGAATTTACATGCTAATACAATGGCTAGGCGGGCAACCTTTGTTATGCATATTACCTATGCTCATAGACCCCTTTGAGTTGATATTTTCTGGAGGTTTATAGAAAATGTAGAGGTCGTTTTAAAGGGACTTGGAAATTGAATGCTTGGAATAAGTTCTCTCATGCTCCATTGCATACTTCCTCTCCCACACTCAACTTTCTTTTACGAAGTTTCAAATTGGCTTCCTCGTGCTTGAAATGGAATGGAAGACAATGTTATGTAGGAAACTCCTTTGCTTCATTGTCTCCATATTGGTTCTTCTTGTCGAATTCACCTCTTGCTCACTCCTTGGGAGCGGCAACGGGATATTTAAACAACAAGGGGATTGATTCCATTGCTATATGTTATAGTTTTAAATGGGAATTGTTATCTTTTCCACTCGTCAAAAGAACTTATGCCGTGGGGATTGCATATCGATCTAAATGGGTCCAATCATTACTCTTCCGGCATCAATTTCAAGTGCCTCTTTCTATTGATGCATCTTACCCTTGGTGGGATTTGGCTCCTTGCAAAACACACTAGGTGCTGGACTGGTACAGCAAGTACTTTTTATCATTTATTTATCGCTTTTGAAAGTATTGCCTCTCAATGTAATTTCGGATGGAAGCTTCAAAAATCCCCATCATGGTGGCACACACGATTTCTTAAGATCTAGGACTCCTTTACCTTCAAGATGAAGATTTTCATGTGGAGGATTTTCGTGGGCTATTTCACCTTAGGGGCATTCCTCTCCAAGCATGGCTTATAAGGTACACAATGTCCGCATTATGGGTCATATGCTGAAAATATGTGTCATGCCTTCTGGACATGCCAACAGATTCAAAGATGGTGGAAGTACACAATAATAGACAAAAATATAAGCAGTCAGTTGACAATAGACATATAGAATCAACAATGCATAATACAAAATAGGAGTTCATAAAATTAGCTGTACAAAAGTTTCTTGAAATGTGCAGAAAGTTACTTACCAAAGCTCGAAAATTTGAATAAATAGTCACAAAAGTACTCTCTCTAACTTAAAATCACATCGAAGAAGATTGTAAGAAGAGAAAGCTCTTCATTGAAAGTGTCTGAAACTTGTATCAAGTCATTACAAACAAGGCATCAAGGGCATGTATTTGTAGCTGTCCAAATTAGAAAGGAAAGCTAATATCAAGCTAAGAAATTAAAAGATAAAGCATATAAATAAAAGATCTGCAGCTAGATAGAATCTACACTAAAGCTCAGCTTTTACTTGGTATAAAATTTTCGCCTTGTTTTGGTTTAATCAAAGCACAATTTTTCATATATAAAAGCCATTTTCAATAACATAAAAAGCTGCTTTTCAAATCCCAAAAATACTAACATTTTTTTAAAGTCGTGGCCTTTTGCTTAATTCTTGATGGATACTGATGGTATTATACAAATTTGGTTGCCTTAGGATGTTCTATCTATTGACACAGTTGACTTTGACTTTTTTTTTTGGACTGTTTGGCTAGAATTTGACCTCAATTTTGACCTATAAATAACTATCTAGTGATGCCTAAAGTCTGGCATGTAAAAGGTCTCTTCTTTATAGTTTATGCCAAGTAATGAGCACCTCATCATCCATATACATTGGTGCAGTCAAAATCTTAACGTTGGATGAATGAAAGAAGTGGTCTCATAATTTATTATTACCAACACTAAATGGATTTTTAAGTTTAAAGTAAGGTAGAAGTCTTTTCGTAACAATCTAAAGAGGTAAGAGAAACTTTTATACATTTGAGCAAGTTTCTAGAATTGATCTAGTCTCTAGATTGGCATTTGTGTGAATATTGTGATGTCTTTCTCAATAAAGAATGCAAATCATCCATTTCAAATAGACTGAGATATACCCTATACCCTACACATGGGTAGCTAGATTCTTAGGAAATGGAATCTCTTAATTTTCATACAACAAAAAATCATTCATAGGTGATGAAAAATGCACCTTTCTCAATGCTTCTCTGATCTTATTATTGATATTTTTCTACAAGAATGCCACAAATCAATAAACTCCACTGACACTGAGCATCTGGCCAAGAGTTCTCTTTTATGGGCCTCACTGATTTCCATTTCAATGCATGCACAGTCTGATTCAACATCATTATTGTCCAATGCATAAGCATTTTCTCCTTGGAGAATCTCAAATAGACCATGCCTGTAACAGAGAATAATATCCGAAGCATGGTGCAGAAATTTTCTGCCAGTTCCTTGACCATGTTCAACTATGATAGGCACTGTCCCACACATTTTCTGCTTGCGATAAAGCCATGTTATTCCTCTTGATAGTTGAGTCTTCACATAAGAAGTCAGAATCCAGATAATGCATGCTTCATAGCTTTTATGGCTTCCATGTCAACTTATGCTGCTTTTTCCATGATGAAACTAGCCTGAGAGGCACAAAACTACAGGATGATCAATATTGTATGGTTTGGCAATTAATCAGGGTGATCTTCAATGAGTAAACAGCTACATGGGTCTGAAAGATGAGACAATAACTGCTTGAGTGCTGATATTATTTTCTGATAAAGAAAGACTAAAAAGGTTCAAGACAATAGGCCGAGCAATCTTCATTAGCTTAGTGATGATGTGAAATTAAACCTAAGTTTAAAAGAGCAGCTTCAAAATTTGTAAGTAGTTGAGGTACTATCATTTAAACAAATATTAACAATATTCTTCGGGATCCAAATTGTTGCTTCAGTATTTGAGGCTATGACTATTGGATGCACAAGGTCTTCTATGTTTCAGATTTGTTGGTGCTGGCATTATGGCTTAGTGTTTTCATTCTAGAGGCCCAATGGATACTGATTATATCACATCATTGCATCATGCATATTTTTTGTGGATTTAGGGCATGCAGGTCAGCAAGTACCTTAAGCATTTTTTTCGGGTGTGGATATGAGATGGAGTGGCCATTATTTATTCCTTCATTTTCAAAATGAGGTGGTATTAAGGCTAAAAAGAGAAAAAAAAAGATTAACTCAAAGCCTTCCACATATAAATATTCATATGGGTAAGATATGTTGTAATCTAGTGAAGTGGTGTGTGGAAGAATCATGTGTTACATAGGAGTTGATCATTGACTTATCCTCTTTGTTTCAATTTTCTAGTTTTGTATTCAACTTTGTCATACATGTAGAGTTGTTCATGTTAGGGTTAATCATGGTGGAGGACACTGTATGATGGAAGGGAAATCTGTTGGAAGGAAACTTGATAAACCTGTTTTCAGAAAATAGTACTTGTAATTACAGTAACATGATACTTCTTTCTTTTTAATTTGCAATTTTACATGCTTTGTAAACAAAGCTTATTGACAAATTGATCTGTATAATACAGATGTCTCAAGAGTTCAATCAAGGCCTTTCTCTGTCGGGGAAAATTCCATGTGGTCTCTTCAATAGTATGTTTGACTTCAGTGGAGCGTGGCAAAAAGATGCATCTACAACTCGGCATCTTGCTCTAGATGGATGGTTCTATACACTGTACACACTTGAAATTCCAAGGTCTCAGCTTATATTGAAAGAAAGTATAAAAGCATTCGTCCCAACATCTTGGGAACCAGCTGCTCTTGCCAGGTCATTATGAAACCAAATATCTTCCGTTCATCTTGATTGTGATTCTCTGTGAAGATGAAAACAATTACATTTTCTGAAATATGCTGTATTCAACTGGTCTGTATAACCGAATTGGGGATTAACTTATTCCTGGTTACTTGTCTTATAGTCTACATTGAAGATGAGTGCCACAACAGAAAACATTGTATATATGAGGTTTTGCAAGAAAATAAAAATTAAGCTTAATAGAAAATGAAACTCAAACTCAAATATCAACTTATTCAAAGGTTGTGGGAGAGCCAAATATTGCCTATTCCAATATATTTGAGAAAAGAAAATAATCTTTTGTTAATTTGTTTAATTTTCATCTTTAGCTTAATAAGTTCTGGAGTAGTCTACTCTTGAAACTTGGAAACATGGGCTAAGTATGAGACTCCCTAATAATTCGACTGTCCTATTTTAAGGGAATGGAAAACTTGCACACGAAAAACCATGACCAAACACTACCTCATTACCAAGCATTCAGCCTTGTGGATAGTGTAGTTAACGTGATCTTAGATGCTGATCTCATCATTTTTTTTTTTTTTTTAAACTATGCCTGACAAAGTTTGAAACCTCAGTTTTCATTTGAGTAATCAGACAAAGAAGCTAAAATTGCAACACCTTTTTTCCTTCCATTCTTTTTATTTTCATGATTTGAAGTAGAACTCTAATTGTATAATAATTCATTTTCTGCCAGCATATCTCATTTTGAACCGTTGCAGATAACTTTGCCTTCATTTTAAATTATGACACCCTGTATATTGTCTTGATAACTTTTGAAATAACTTACCAAACAGATTCATAAAACAAGATTTTATGTTTGACATTTTCATTTAGCTTCTTGTTCTTGTCTTTATGTATTCATGTAACACTTTTCAATCAGTGTACTATTAACTTTGCTGCTCTTCAAGATACAAACAGCAAAAATCATATCCTTTGACTTACTAGCTTGTTTTTTTAGAGTCTATAATTTTAGGCTTCTTATTTGGGTCCATTGGGACGATGCTCTTATGTACATATTGATATAATGAAAATGAGACAAACCCCCAAAACCCCCCCTCCCCCCCAACCCCGCTTTTCCACCATATGCATGTATGTATGTTTGCGTGCATGTACGTACCCACTTATGTGTGCATGTATGTCTAGGATCGACTGAACATACAAGAGAAAGTGTACTTTTGGGATGGTAGCGTCCGTTGCCACTTTGAGTGCTTTTTGTTTTTTTGCTTGACATTGTTGCTTGTTTGTCTAGCTGGTCCCTGTTTTAGAGTTTTTCGGAGCTTTTCTTTGTGTTAAAGCCTATTTGTGTGTCATATGCTGTTGGAGCCTGACAGCTTGGCATATGCATATCAAGGAATTGAGGAGCTACTAGAGCACATTGAGAAACAATTGCAACCTGAAAACTTGGTATAGATGTGTAGGAAAACAGTATATCTGTAGGAGGTCTCCGTTTTCACTAGCGTACAATCCTACAAGGAGTTGTTGCACATAAGTTTTGGATGTGAGATTGATGGGCTGCATAGAAGTTCTAACCTTAAGCACGCAGATCTACCGATGTTGTTGAGGGAGCATGATGCAAGAAGGTGGTCAGGTCGAATTCATGGAGATGGCCCTTCAATCCATGAGGAAAAAGTTAGGGGATGTCTTTTCCATGCCATTTCTTCTACATGTGAAGGTGGCCTGCATCCCCTTAAAGAAGGAATGGATGCTACCTTCATGCTTAAATGAAAGTTGATTTATTGGAAATGTGCCTAATGTCATGGATGTGGCACTCCACGCAACTTACAAGAGCTAGACAACGGACTCAATGCTTTAGTTGTCAGTTCAATGTATTATTAGGGGGAGGGCCTTTCTGAAGTTGTGCTCGAATAGGATGAATACCAAGGTCGATTGGTCAATGCCTGTGGTGATTGTTGTACACGTAATTCAATTTAGTATGAGGACAGTTTTGGTTTCTTCTTGGAGTCTTTTTGAGTGTGTTGGACCAGAAAGAGTTATTTGTGATTATTTACTTCAGCTTTTGAAGCTTTTATGGTTCAGTTTCTTCACATACTCTCTTTATTTTCCAGTACGTCAATGGAAAGCTGCTAGTACTTACAGTCCCTGTTGACTGCCTACATTCTCAAAGAAACAATTAATGCCTTAATCTGTACTGTTGGTCTAAATCTCTCTCTCTCTCTCTCTCTCTCTCTCTTTCTCTCTCTCTCTCTCATTTTGCCCTGTTCTTTGGTTTTTCGTTTCTTCTCTCTTTCCTTTTGCTAACAGGTTTCTTGAGACTTTTGGCACACACATAGTTGCTAGTGTTAAAATGGGAGGCAAGGACGTTGTATACATGAAACAGCACCAGTCTTCTTCATCAACGCCAGTTGAATTTAAAAAACTCCTTGATGAAGTGTCCGATGAATGGTTCTCACAAGGTGAAGGGCGAAGAAGGGTGAGCTCATTGGAAAAGCATAATAACAAGGTGGTCTCCTTCTAGAGCTTTGCCAACTTTGTTTCACAGAATGATCTAGAATTACAAAGCATTTTTTAGCATTTCTTCAAAGGTCTTTGTATTTCCTATATTGGGTTATTAAATGCTGATTGTATTTATGAAGGTTTATTCTAACATAGGTAATACTTGAATAATACTTGAAGGTTTATTCTAACATAGGTAATACTTGATTGTATTTATGAAGGTTTATTCTAACATAGGTAATACAAGATTCATATAATCAAACTGACTAATCTATTATCTCAGCATGGTTCTGAGTTTCGATTGTGGTCTGCTCATTTGGACACCTTCAATCAGTCATTTTACAACAAGAAACATGTAAACGCCCTTTCTCTGTAGACTAATATGAGTGGCAAAATCAAAATGCTTTCTGATCAATTATTTTTGTTGGTTAATATGAAGCATGTGACAATCATGTCAAAAAGAAGGGGCGGAATTGATCAAGATCAGGCCCATCCTGAATGGATTCAGACAGTTCCTATTTTTCCTGATCTCATATCTGTCAGTTTAGTACCCATTACTTCTCTACTTAGTGGAGTTACTGGGAGTGGATTTTTAAGCCATGCCATAAATTTATACTTGCGTTGTAAGTCTCTTTTTTATGAAAATTTTCAACTAGCTTTCTGTACAATCGTTTTCGTTGGTCTCAATAGATAGATTCAATGGCATTGCTTTTTTTATTTCAGATAAACCACCTATCGAAGAGCTTCACCAATTTTTGGATTTTCAACTTCCTCGTGAATGGGCACCGGTTTTTAATGATTTACCTTTAACATTGTCTAGGAAGGATCACAGCCCTTCCACTTTGCAGTTCAGCCTTTTGGGTCCTAAACTGAAAGTTAACAAAATGCAGGTATGCATAACCATGAGCATACTGACCTGTGCTTAAAGGCCATATGATTTTTAGATGAGCATGAAAGTGAGAACAATGTTAATCATCTGAGAATACTTGAAATTGATTTTTCTTCTTTCTTCTTAGTTTTGTCCTTCTTCTTCTTTCCTCATCATTCTCATTTTCTTCGTGATCCTCCTCCTGCCTCTTCTTCTTCTTCTTCTTCTTCTTCTTCTTCTTCTTCTTCCTTTCATCTTTCCTCTTTCTCTTCTCATTTCTTCTTCTTCTTTGTCTTCTTCTTCCTCTCAAGCACCTGTACACTCCTATTACTTTTCTGAAAGCTCAATTTATCATCTTTTTATGTCTAGAATCTGTAATAAAAGAGCACGGCTCTTTTCACTATCTGGTCCAGCTTTTGTAAACGGGGTTCCTCTAACTATGTATAGTACACAGGGTCCTCTTATCCTGCCTCTGAGTGATCTTACTTTCCTTTTGAGCACATGTAGCTTATAAAATTGAATTTAAGGGTTTGTCACTTCTTTCCCTCTCTAGAGTGGACTGCATTACATGTGTTTATTTCTGATGCTTGAATTTCTTGGCTTTTATGTGCATGTTCTTCTTGACATCAGTCACCTCTAATATCATATGTTTCACCACTTCAAAGCACTCTTAATCAAGTGCTTTAATGTTGTTGTCGCATCCTCCCACAGGGGCAGGATTCCCTTTCTTTGTGTGACAAAATGTGTTATTTAAATTTGAAATTATGGAGTGTTCTTAAGTTTATCTTTATTCTTCTAATTCCATTTTTTTTGATTTTCTGCTATTAAATAAAAAAAACAGCTTTTTGTGCTTGATGCATACTGCCATCGGCTATCTTTTGTTGATGATCTTGATCTTGGCATCCTATGCATCAGTACCGAAATGTGGGAGAATGATGGAATCAGACTTCTAATTGTTTATTATTGTTGCCGTTCATGAGTTCTGTGGAGGAGAGAGTAAGATGTTTATATGTAAAGGTGTGGGAGAGTTTGCTGGCAAGTGTATTGAACTAGAACATGGATGATAGGATGGAGCATACTCCTCCATGGATGATAGGATGGAGCATACTCCTCCATTCAAGTTTGTTGCTACACTAGGGTGGACTTACAAGGGAAAAATATTTCCGTTCGATTTGTGCTTGTGCACTAGGCAAATGAACAGAACATGCAATACAGAGGAACTTCAGCACATTTCCCTTCAGGACTACTACCAATACATAACCCCAGCCAATATGGATAGACTCTCTCATGCCAAGGTTACCTTCTGTACAACACCTACTGTAGGGACTTCCTTGCAAGGCAAGCAACTCTATCACAAGATACTGCTGGAGAACAATGGTTACAAGCATAGTTCTTTTCATACTTGTCTGATATTTTTTGCAGGCTTATCAGACATCTGCTTATTTCATACTTTGGTGGACATTTTTCATACTCGAGACCTAGAAAAGGGGGGGGGGGGGGGTGTCACAAGCTAAAAAAGCATCTTTTTCATACATTTGTCATGGTCTTCTTGTCTGGGTCCTACTGCAGTCTGCAAGTGTACATTGTGTGTGTGTGTGTGAGAGAGAGAGAGAGAGAGAGAGAGAGAGAGAGAGAGAGAGAGAGAGAGAGAGAGAGAGAGAGAGAGAGAGAGAGAGAGAAATGAAATGAAATGAAATGAAATGATATATTTACGTCTTCAGAAGGCCAAAATGACCCCATGAGACCAAAAGTTACAAAACTGGTGAATTTGATACGAAATCTGAGTACCAATGGAAGTGGTATTGAAAATGAAAGATGTAAAATAGCTGGGAAAAGGCTAACACCAAGAATAATACAACAAAGGGCTGATACATAGGAGGGATGTGCTGATATACAAGGCTGGAGATCTATCCTCATCTGCACTGTGGGCGTCTGAAAAGTACAGCTCGAATCCTCCGCTGTAGTCTTCGTCGATACTGTGTAGCACCTCTCACTCTCGGTCGTCTAGATCTCCCTAGCTCCACTGCTCGGTCTATGAGAGTGCCAGTAGTCGCTGTATGAGTGTGGACAGAGCTCTGTACTAGATGCTCTACTGACTGCTCCTCTAGCTTCCCAGTGTCTGGTGTAAAGAAATCCGTAATCTGTCTCTGGGACTGTCTCCCTCCAGCTCTCCTCAGTAGAGTGTCTCTATGTCTGTGTACCTCTAATAGATATAGTCCAAGACATCTCTGATCCTCAAAACTCATGACTCTAGATAGAGACCCAAAACACTCTCTGAATAGACAATGAAAACGGCCCCGTATCTCATAGTATACCATGCAATGACATATGTAATGTAGCTCTGTCTCTGGCTCTAGGTGACATAGACGGCATATCCTGCTATCTGCTGGTACCCCTCTGAATCTGCCAGTCTCAATCTCAAGCTGATGTGAGGATGTGCGCAACTGGCCAATGGCACAACGCAAGGCATGGGAAAGGTGTGTATCCATATAGCTAGGTCGAGTCACAAACCCATCCGTTGTGAGGTGTAGAAGATGCTCTCTATAGAAAGCCATCTTCGTACCCAACTCCTGTGTAGGCTCAATCCATGTCCTCCTGGTGTCCAGCTGGATCAGATCCTGACGAATGAGTTTGGTAATCTCCACCCGTGTCAGGTACATCAGGGGTGTCTGTAAAGAGTACTGGAAAGGAGGCAGCCTATCCATGGTAAAACCATGTGTCTGAAACCATGATGTCATCTGTGCAAACCAGCATGATGTATCCCCCTGCAGAGCTAGCTGTCTGGATGACTCGAGGGCCAACCTCGTATATCTATCTCTGGTAGTGTCCCACAAGCTGTGTACAAAGGAGACTGCTCTAGTGAGTGCCTCAATCTCATAGGGGGGGCAGCTAGCTCCGCTCGAATGATATCATGTGGTACGGAGGCCTTGGCTCTAACCAGCTTAGAGATCATAGATATCAAGGGCCTCTCCATGACTTTCCACCCATCCTGGCCTATAGAAGGTCCCCAAACCTGTACCCCATATAGCATAGTAGAGGCAACCAAAGTATCAAAGAGCCATAACTTTGTCCTAGGTTCCTGAAACTGAACTTGCGAGCACGTCCTCTCCAATCCTCCCAAAGCTGCAGATGCTCTAGTCAGTCTAGTCTAGTCTCTGCTGCTCTCCTCAAGGAAAATCTCGGTCTAGTGAATACTACCCCCAGATATGTGTATGCATCTGTATACTCCACAACCTCCTGCCCATATGTGAAAATCGGTGTTGATCTCCTGATCCACTGCGGGGTGGTGTTAAACACCATAACCTTGGTTTTACCAAGGTTTACAGACAAACCACTATCCTCTGCAAAGCTGTGTAGGGGAGGGAGGGAGGGAGGGAGGGAGGGAGGGGGAGAGAGAGAGAGAGAGAGAGAGAGAGAGAGAGAGAGAGAGAGAGAGAGAGAGAGAGAGAGAGAGAGAGAGAGAGAGAGAGAGAGAGAGAGAGAGAGAGAGAGAGAGAGAGAGAGAGAGAGAGAGAGAGAGAGAGAGAGAGAGAGAGAGAGAAGAAAGAAAGAAAGACATTTTAACGTCTATTAGAGACCAAAATCGGCCTATGAGACAAAACATATACATCAGTATGATCCAATCCACTGTGATCCCAAAAGGAAAATAAAGTGTGGGTACAAAACAAAATATAAAAGGAGTGGATAATAGCTGGCATCAAGGGTATGGGGTGCTATGGGTATGCACTCTATATGCTCAATAGGTGATGTACAAATATGATGTGCATAGGGAGGGGAGGCTCGGTGGTGTCAATAACGCTCTAAGTGCCTGGAGTGGGTGTAGGATATAGTGCATCGGTGGGTAAGGCATCGTGGCGATCCTCAAAATGCTTTGCACATCGAGATCGACAAGGGTGCGCTGCTGACGTCTCCGTATCTCCATGTCATGGCGTGCGTGAATCGCGTGAATCTCTCTCTCTGGTGGGGACGGGCTCTCCGGAGTGGGGGTCTCGGTCGTCGGCGCTGTCGTCTAAGCTCCTCTGCTCTCTGTAATGTGACACCCTGCGTCGAGCTGGGTCCTCGGGTGGCTGTGGGTCTGAAAAAATCTGTAAGAGAAGTCTGGGGGGCCAAGTGTATGTCCATTCGCTGTTCGAGAAGTGATGCACGGCGGCGCTGGAGCTCTACTAGGAAGTGACCTAGAGGGCACTGGTCCGCCGTCTCCAATAAAGCCCTCGTCTCTCTGGGCCCCCTGAAGAGCTGTGGGTAGCGGTCTCTGATGTCCTCGTATGCTTGGCATCTACATGTGTAGTGCTCCTCGTCCTCCACCTCCTCTCGGCATATCCTGCATAATCTCTCGTCCTTGGGGGTATGTGTCGCTCGCCCAACCTCAATCTCGAGCTGGTGTGATGATACTCTGAGCTGCCCAATGGCCACTCTCTCTGTTGGAGCCATGTATGTATCCATGTATCGTGGTCTCTGGATGAAACCATCCGCTGTCACAGTCAGGAAGTGCTCTCTGTAGTGCTTCCTCTTTGTGGGAAGAGGCTCCCGTGGTGCTATCCATGTCTCCCTGATGTGTATCTGTAGTAGGTCGTGACGGATGATCCTGTTCCTCTCGGAACGAGAGAGGGTAATGTAGGGGGAGAGAGGTCATACTGAAAAGGGGGGAGATCGGTAATGCTCATGCCATGGTCTGCTAACCATCGATAGGTCTGTGCATACCATACTCTCTCATGCCCTGTCTTTGCCAAATGTTTAGAGCTCTCAAATGCAAGCCTGGTGAGTCGGCTGGTGGGGAGCTCTTTGACTCTCAGAATAAAGGTCACCAGCTGAAAGAGGGCCTCCACTAGCATCCGTGGCGTGCCAAGCTCAGCTCGTATAATGTCGTGTGGAACGGAGGGCTTGCTGCGGAGCAAGCGTGAGATCATGGTGACCTGGGGCCTCTCAATCCGCGTCCACATCGCCTCCGTGATCCCTAGTGCCCATACTGCCGTTGCGTACATCAATGCGGGTGTCACTAGAGTATCAAAGAGCCACCCCTTAGTCCGGGGCTCCTGAAAATGTGCCTGAAAGCAGCGTCTCTCCAATCCTGCAAGTGCCGCATAGCCTCGCGTCAATCTATCTCTCGCTGCCTGTGCCATGGAGAATACCCCTGTGCTACCCAAGAAGGTGACACCTAAGTAGACATAGGAGTCCACTACCTCTATGTGTCCTCCAACTGCGGTGAAAGAGGCGCGATGGCATATTGTCTTGGAGGTATGGAAGATCATGACCTTGGTCTTGCCAAGGTTCACTGTGAGTCCTCTCTCCATGCAGAAGGTATCGAGCACCTGTAAATGTGACTGTAGCCCCTCCTGTGACTCGGAAAGCAAGACAATGTCATCAGCATATAATAATATGTGTACTGACGTACCTCCGAGGTCTCCTCCTAGCCCTCCTGCTCGCTGTATACAGTCCATGATCTCGTCAATGTAGAGACCAAAGAGAGTGGGTGAGAGAGGGCAACCTTGTTACACACCAATGATGAGATGTTCCGCCTCCGGGGGTCCGATAACATAGTCTACCACACTGCCTCCATGCGGTGTCGTGGGTGGAATGTAGGTGAGACCACCTGAGGTGGGCCAGGTCGCCATCCCATTATATATAATGAGACGGTGTGCTTCTCCCATCTGGAGTAGGTGTCGGCCATATGAGGTGGGTGTGGCGGGGTCGACTGAGGCTCTGAGTGTAGACCTGTCCTCGATGGTGCGAAGCATCTCAGGGTCATCAAAGTCATAGATATCACACTGGTGGCTCCGAGTGCGGGCATTGAAGTCTCCTACAAGGAAGACTTCGCCCATCCCGGTATACTCCATAATCGTGTCACTGAGGCAGTCATATGGCGATGCGGTGTCTGGTCCCTCCCTCTCCGAGGGCTGCTCATGGGAATGTGTGAAGCGCGAGCCGATGGGTGCAATATAGCATACGACGAAATACACTGCTCTCTCCTCTGATAGCTGGAGGTGTATCCACATGAATCGTGCCTCTGGGTCTCTGGCTACCACCTATACCCTGTGCCGTAACGACTGTCTATAGAGCACGGCTACTCCTCCTGATCCTCGTGTGGTGTGCTGTCTCATCTGTCGGCGGTGAACTGAATCCCACATATAGCCCTCAATCCTCGGTAGGCTCCTCCCCGGGCTCTCATGTGTCTCTGTCAAGAAGATCATGTCTCTGCCCTCCATCACCTCCTCGAGGCGTCCTGGATGTGTCCACAAAGATCCATTGCAGTTCCAGACTGCAAAGCGCACCTCCTGCTGCGCTGTCTCATAGGCCGCGAATCCCTAGTCAATTGGTCGTCCATCGATGATGACACGACCGTCTCTGTATAGGGCACGATGTCCCTCCCGTCGGGCCTAGAGAGAGAGAGAGAGAGAGAGAGAGAGAGAGAGAGAGAGAGAGAGAGAGAGAGAGAGAGAGAGAGAGAGAGAGAGAGAGAGAGAGAGAGAGAGAGAGAGAGAGAGAGAGAGAGAGAGAGAGAGAGAGAGAGAGAGAGAGAGAGAGAGAGAGAGAGAGAGAGAGTTTTTACGTCTATTAGGAGACTGAACTCGGCCTATGAGACAAATTGATGTACATGGGTGTATCTTCTATCACTCAGAAAAGATATGAGTGCTGAAAAAAGAAAACTGGTAAAGCTGATATAGATCTCCGTAGTATGGATGTGGAGATACCCATGAAAGTGGGGGGGTGTATGCAAAAGGGTAGTACAACAAGCATGAGAATACATCTGAAACAACTAACTAGCTCCATCTTGTGCTAATGGGCGGGTGTAAGATGTGGTACATGTTGGAAAACAATGTCACATCAGTCCAAAATCCTATTAGGGCAGAAACCTTAATTTTGGTACTTAGTCATTTTTGGCACAAAATTTGGGTAAAATTTTTATGAGCCTATCTTGTAGAGCTTGAAGAAAGCTTTCTAATGGTATATGCAGTCATCAGAGATCAGATTTGGGAGAAAACCCTAACCCTAATTTTTTTGCTGATTGAGGGTTTTTACCTCATTTGATAGTTCTCAGCTTGGAGGTCATGAAAATGTAAGCAGTTCATTCATCGTGTAGTCAGACATGTGAAAAAGCAAGCCAGAAGCAATATTTAGCGATTAAATTAAAATAAAGCAAAAGCAATTAAAAATAGCGATGAGTTTTTAATAAAACCAACGATTCCAAATTTGGTCGCAAAAAAAACAAAGCTGCTTTATGCTTTATTTTTACATCGAATCGCTAGGAGTCATGGTGGCCTATATAAGAAGGCACTGGGTCACTTTTTTGGAAATCCCAACGCAAACCAACGCTAGCTTGTGGTGGAGCTTGAGGAGGTGGTGCTCTAGCACTCATGGGACAGCCATGGTGCACTTTGTGAAGCTATGTTGAGGAGCAGCCATGGAGTTCTTCTTGGAGAAGAGTGTGCTCACACTCTTGTTTGTAGAGAAGACTTACTCATCAGCACCTTGGTGGTTTGGATCAGCCATCTACATTATGTATTTGAAGATTGTCTTCTACATGAAGATTTTGGTGTATTTCAAAGACATTGGATGGAATTTAACATAAGATTGCATCTTATGTTAACTACTCAGGTACATATTCTCTTTATGCACACAGGTACTACTTGGAGCTTATGGAGGAGGTGGCATCCATATCTGGAGGAGTCCTATTCGGCATAAATGGAGGAAGTGGCATCCATAAAGGAGAATCAGTACATGCATGGTACATGCATCATATCAGGTGTTAGAGAAGGTGTTTCCACATGAGTATGAGGATTTCTGTCAGCAACATGTTAGCATTCTATGCTAAGTCTGTAAGTATGTGATCTTTCACACACACATCTGATTTAGGGTCTTCCATAGCCTAAAATCAGATTAGGGTTTGCTGAATATCAGTTTCAAACTGATCTTTCCTCTTTTTGTCACTCATATACTCTACAACCTATCAGGTCATACATCTCATACATATTCAGATTTCTATCTCTACATCTGAATATTCTTGTAAATTATGTACATAAACTCTTCCATCTATTTCTTTTCACATAGAGTGGTTGAGATTTTGACTCCCACATTGTAAATTGACATTTGTATATATGACGGTGTGAGTAAGGAGTGGCTTACCTAACACTTTGAACATGTTGTCTAATCTCTCTCTATCTTTGTCTCATCATTGTATGATTAAGTGTTGTATATTCATGTTTGTCAATTTTGGAAGATACTGGAATCTGTGTTGTAGATCCTGGACCTATGGGACTTGTGGAGTTAGTTATGGGCCTACCTAATTTCCAACATTTGGTATCAGAGCTTCCGGGCTACCAACATATGATTTCATAGCATCTTCTAGCATTTGACATATGACATACACACTTAATCTACATGAGTAGAGATTTGAGAATTAGACAATTTAGTCACATGTTGATTTATCAGTATGGAGAATGAAGTTGATGATCTATTAGCAGCTAAATACTTTTGGAAGAGTAAAGATACTTTACAGAAGTATTGCATGAAGACCAAGACTTGATGAAGAAAAGGCTACTTCAAATTCAAGGAAAAACAATGGTTTGGAGAAGATAAACCAGATCAACATCAAATCACAGGTATTAGTTTCTACTATCAGATTATCATTTGTAGGTCATATCTTAGAAGAGCAGTTATGAAGAGATTTGAAAGATTCAAGAAGTGCTTTTAAACACGTTCATTACTTAGCTACATCAAAATAGGTATCTAGAGGTTGTTCTTGACAGTTTTGATAGATCTCTTTCATGGTAAGAAAGCTCATCTAAGAAGACAAATTTGGAGATCAGATCAGTTTTGTTTTCAGCCAACACAGGGTTGAAAGTTTTGTTGATCAAAGTTTGTACCTAGAGAGGTAATTCAGTATTCAACATATAAGGAGATGGAGCTAAGATGGTAGAAGCATGTTTTATCTTCTATGTTTCTTCTTCATGTCCTCCTCCCATTAGTCCTTCCACGAGAAAGCAAGCGGATGTTGATGGTTTTACTCCACTTTTTTGTAATAGGAAAAGAGGATGTCCTAATGTTAGATTTACTTCCACTTGCCTTAGGATAATGTGAATTTGATCGAACCTCTTTTGATGTAGATGGGTTAGATGTGGATGATTGCCCGACTTCGAAGAAGAAGCTCCTCCTCTATCCCACCCTCCATTATACGAGGTCTTAGAAATAAGGTGAAATGGAGAACGATTTGGTCATGGTCATAGTTATTTTCAAATGCGCATGGAAAAATTACCTTATGTATCAAAACATATGCATATGGTCGAAGTAAGGAATTTTTCATACCTCAGATTTTTCCCTTCTCTCATTGATTCAAATTGAGGACAAATCCATACCAATTTGATATGGTTTTTATGCAAATTCACTCTTAGATATTCTCTTCCATCATACCCATACATAGATACTAAACCCTAAGCTATACTACCAAACAAAATTTTGATCTTTAATATTATATTACTGTATATACGATAGCTCAAATTTTCAATACTTCTTGTGTGGGATGTATGATGTTTTTGAAGAAGTTCCATACTTTTTTCATACTTCCATACCCGTATGCATTTTCTGTATGGTTCGCGTATGGAAAAACTATGGTCATGGTTGTCTAAAGAGAACGTTGACATATGTTGTGTGCAAGAGCATAAAGTGCATCATAAGAAAAGTACGACTGAGAATATAAGAAACTTCTAATGAGCTTATGGTGGGATCTCTTCTTCTTACTTACTTAGGAACTCTTTGTATCATTGAATGAGCATGAGGTCCTTCCCTCCTATGTAATGATTCCTCATGGTATCTCCTTATTTGTTCTTTCTCATTTTTAGGATAGACACATTTTGTTGTTAATACCTATGGCCATAACTTTTGTTTGGGTCTGACTTAGTTTTGGAGAAAGCTTTCCAATTTTCTGCTTCGTTTTTCATATGATCATATTTGGCTACTGGGTGACTTTAATATGGTAGAACGGTTGCAAGATTCCTCCATTGGTACTCTTTGAATGTTTTTGGAGGAGCTTGTTGCTTGGCAAGAATGTATGTCGAGGGGAAGTTTTACTAATTTGTGGAGATACAAATATCCCTCTTTGCATGGCTACACTTTTCATTCCCAATCTCATTTGGGTGCTTGGGCATGATTGGATCGTATTTATTTGGCCAGGGATTCCTTGCAATCTTTTACGTGGGACATTTCCATTGCTGATGACTTACATGGTTCGGAACATTCCCCTCTTGTCGTTCGTATTATGCTACATTCCTTGGAAGATCTCTAGGGAAGCTTTATGTGAAGACCGTTGATGATAAACAACTCTATAATTAGGATGCCTTTTATCTAGAAACTGGTTCAAGGTATGCTCACTTCAACTAAGCTTTTACCTTATTCTACATCAATGAAATGGAAACATTTCATAGTCGGCATGCAAGATGTTATTAGAGAAATGGGAAAGTTCTTTGTTCAATTATATAGAACTAAAGATTATGAGGTCAAACAATGTATTCGGGCTTTAGAGATAATGTGGACTTGTATATTCCAACATCTTCCCTAAAGTCCAACATCATCAAAATGAACAAATAAGTGAAATGAAAAAAATCTTGAAGGCCGTCATCTTTTCAACCATAGGATGAAAGTGATTGAAAATCTGAAATAATTCAGCCTTTGACTTCATCTAGAAAAGTGAGGGAGGGTGAGCTCAGTCACATACATGAGCATGAACCAATTCGAGTATATCAGAGGCCCTCAGTTGCTCATTCAAAACTTTCTCTTAGCATGCTTTCCAACGTAGCATGCTTCACACATGCCCATCCTTGGTAAGGCTGGAATTCCAATGACCATGACTTTGTTATCTAACATGCACATACTATTGAAATTCAAGTGTCCATATCTCCTTCTAACTTGAAAAGATGTGCTTGCTTCCTTCCTGTTGCAATCATTTTGTAGGAATTCTTTGGATCTTTGATGAGGCATTGTTGGCATTCAAACTCTACTATGAATGTATGTATGTGTGTATGTATGTGTGTGTGTATGTATGTATGTATGTATGTATATACGTATGTACGTATGTACGTATGTACGTATGTATGTATGTATGTATGTATGTATGTATGTATGTATGTATGTATGTATGTATGTATGTATGTATGTATGTATGTATGCAGGCATGTATGTATGAATGCATGTATGAATGCATGTATGTATAAAGATGATCTCATTATTTTCATTTATCCAAATAAACGCCATGTATTTGTAATGCTGTTTTCACTTTCCATACTTATTAACACAGGTGGTGGTTGGGAGGAAGCCAGTCACAGGAATGCGCCTATTCCTAGAGGGGAAAAAACATGACAAGATTGCAATCCATCTCCAATACCTTTCTGGAATCCCAAAAATTCTTCAACCTCTCTGGGGAAGTCATATTTCAGGAGAACCCAGTTGGCAAGGTCCAGATAGTAAGAATGTCAAGTATTTTGAACCCGTACAGTGGAAGAATTTTTCACATGTTTGCACAGCACCTATTGAGAACACAGAAACCTGGATAGGGGATCATGTTGGTGCATGTGTGGTCGTTGGAGCGCAGCTTGATGTGAAGAGCTTTAACCTGAAGAATGTACTGTGCTTGAGGCTAATGTACTTGAGGATACCTGAAGCTCGAATTCGGCGCTCAGAATGGGATCACATGCCAGCAATGACCACGAAGTCTGGAATGTTCTCTAGTTTTCTGAGTGGAGCTTTTTCAGCACCAGCAGCAACCCCTGCAAAGCATTCCCCTGTACTATTGAACTCAGGGATCTACCCTCGAGGGCCGCCCACATCGGTACAGGACCCTAAACTTTTGAAGTTCATAGATACCACTGAAATGACCAAGGGTCCGCAGGATATGCCTGGGCACTGGCTTGTTACGGGTGCAAAACTTTATGTGGAGAAGGGAAGGATATCTCTGAGGGTAAAATACTCTCTCTTGACCATTAGCTCAGATTGATTTTTGATCAATCACCAACTGTTGGCTATACAATATAATTGTGAAGTGCTCTCTTCGCATTGTAATTTGACCCTGCAATCTCTGCTGTAGTTACTGACATGGCTTTCAACTGTTCATCCTCAAAACATGTTCGATGAGACTAATATTTTACAAACAGAAATCTCAGAACTTCAGACAAGGTCCAAGAGATCCTGAAAAAATACCCAAGCAGTTCGTCAAGAATCAAAGTTCTGGCGCCTTGGATTTTCAGAAGTGGTCAGCATGGGTTACTTGGCTTGCGAGCAGTCCATAGTTTTGAGAAGCTAAATGTTTCCTACTGCATTGTTACATCCAATGGATTGTATGAAGTATTCGTGTGTTGGCATGACTACTGATGGAAGATGAATCTACGGATTCTGGGTTCTGCAGAATGGGTATGATCAAACGTCTATTCAGCTCTGAGGGTTGTCATACAACTGTGCCTCTGTACAATATAGAACTTACTAAAAATCTTAAAACGGCAAAGAATCAGTTATAATCCCCATCAGTGTGTAATATACATTCTTGTTGCACATACTTACCCATGCAGCATGCACATGTAGATTGATCAAAAGAAATAAAGTGTAAACTTATTATTATTATTATCTTTAATCTAGTATATTGTATGAATGCCATTATCCAAGGGTAGTACAAAGGTGATATCTAGTTTACTGTTTATTGGATAATTCGCTTGAAATAATGTCAAACTTCTACTCGGGAATTGTTTCTGGTTTCGTCGTTAGTTCAAGGAAACTTGCAGCAACGTGTTATGGATATATTGAGTACGAATAATTGGCTAACAATCTAATTACATCATGAAATTATTTGAAAGATTTCAACAGTATTCGACACTTGGTGAGCTCACTGACACAGCTCATGAATGTTTGAAGGATATGTATACTCTCTACTCCGAGGCTGCTGAAAGGGATAAGTAAAGAGGCAGCGAATACCAATATGATCAATGCGAGAAACCGTATGTTTTAGTTCGCATCAAAATTGGTTTTCAATAATGATCATGTAAGCTTGTAGCCTATCAAATAATGGTGCACGTTTAAGAGGTCATTTGTAATGACCAGTCTGGGATCACTCAGATAGTTCTAATCGTTTTTATTGTGTTAAAAACGGAATGCGCGTATAAGACTGACTCTTATGTCTTGCTTTTCATATTTTCCATGTTTCCTTTTTTAAATTAAAATGTCGGGTTCCAGATATAAGAGGAAAAGCTCTTGCATACTCCTAAGGTGAATCTTGACGCGGCGGCTGTGTATTCTAGCTTTGTTTCTTGTTAGGGACTTATTAAAGATCGTCTTCCATAAAGGCTGAATAATGCTGGAATCAGATCAAAGCAAAAGAAGTTTCTGCCAGCTTACATCAAGTCATGGATGTTAGAGGATTCGACGGAAAAATGAAGAATGGGTGTCTTTTCTGGATGCCAATATTTGATTTGATTAGTTCTTTTGAGTGAATATAAACTTTCAGTAAGCGCATGCAGTTTTCTGAGTAATAACGTTGAGAACCAACACAGCATATGCTCACGTAAGCTATGAGGACGAGAATACACAATAAGCTCTTTAGCTTACGTTTCTAACTTCCCATCCTTCTATCTTATAGTACATGTATGACCTCTAGATGCTCGGGTGCATCTATATCCACCTTCAAGCATATATTGACATCTACAATTTCAGAATCCGATTTGGAAACCTAATGAAGGTTGGGCTCGATTCATATGAATGTTTACGAAACTCGAAATATAATTATAAGACCAGCAGCGGAGCTTGGCGGGTTGCGGCTCTGACACTCCCATAGGTAGGCTGCGAGTTCAACTCCGCAGGCTGCGGCTTTGACCTCCCATAGGTAGGCTGCGAGTTCAACTCCCCACTCCCAGGCTGCGCTGGCAGGACACCCTCATTCACACGTGCTAGATGGAAACGACTTTTATTTTTTATTTTTTCTGTTTTTAAACGGAGGTTCAGTCGAGGCCTACTCCTCCGGCTTTAACTTTGAAATTGCAACTGTACAAGGAAGGGCATAGTACCCATGGGACCCCCCTTATCCCACAATAACAAGGGTTTACATAGCTGGGTTAGACTCTGGTCACATCTATCGCGAAGCAGGGAAAACGGTGGCACATCAGCCACAAGATACAAGGTTTCCATGATAACGTGTCCCTTACATGTTGCCGGTGGGGATTGAACCCTCGCCCCCGCCTCAAGAGGTGAAAGGCCCAACCACCCAAGCAAGCAGCTTGGGACTAACCACTTTTATTTTGGAAAGTGTCGGTGTTGGCGATTTTGATGGAGCTTGTCGTTGGTGGCAAGGCCCATGCTCGCTCCTTGAGCCTATGAGTTCAACTCCCCGTGCTGCGTTGGCACGAGACAGCGTCATTTGTGATGCCATGGAAATCGGTTTTCCTTTGGAAAGTGTCTTGGGATGATTTTGATGGACTTGTCGTCGGTGGCAAGGGCCATGCTCGCTCCTACAGTGCCACATCAGCTGAAACCAATCCCTCCGTCTCAGCTTAAGCCATTCGTACCCAATTTCTACCCTTGGTCATCCTTCGAGCTTCTTCATTCCTAGTAGCTGCTATACATGTTACCTTGCTTCTGTGGGATATGGGGAGTGGGTCCCATGGCGCACCTTCAATTAATTCAAGCTATCTCAAGATGTACATGGAAAGATTGAACTAGCCTTAAAAAAAAGGACCAGTGCTAAATGGATCAACAATAATCATTAACTGTCCTGTATACCAGTGCCAAATAGATCAACAATAGTCATTAACTCCCATGTGTTTTTGAGTATTTGTGACGTGATATTGAGAAAGAAATTCCCTTCATAGGAAGGAGGTTGCACAACTAGTTATCCAGTACGATATTGGTAAAGGTGTTTAATCTGATTGGGAATGCACATCATGATTCATTCAAAGTAGATCGATAAGTAACTTGTTGGGAATTGAACTCACAATCTCCCAGTTAGGAGTACGATGCTTGCCCCAAAAGCCATGGTTGAGGATTACTTCCTAATCCTCTCTCTTAAGGCATGATTAAACCATCTCCTACTAGGATTATGTGACATTCCTCCCCCCTTAGACTGAGCATTGTCCTCAATGCTCACTTGTGGACCCTTCCGAATCTCTTGGACCCACTTTCCATGCATGAGCGCTTCCACCAACTTCAAACTCCAGCACATGGAGCTATTTTGGACCTATCCAACACACCTCTCTCTGGTGCCCAAATGCCCATACACCATCTAACACTAGTTTCACACTCACCACAGATAAGCGCTTCTTCCAAGTGCCCACGGATGTACTTTGTCTGGATGTACCCTAGCAGGATGTACCCTGACAAGTGTACCCTGATAGGATGTACCCTGACAAGTGTACCGTGATAGGATGTACCCTGAGACGCATCGTGTCACGCCACCGTCTACCAAGCTCGATTTTGCAACTAGGATCTGATACCAATGTTGAGAATCGAACTCACAACCTCTTGGTTAGGAGTACGATTGGCTAACCACTTGCCCCAAAAGCCATGGTTGAGGATTACTTCCTAATCCTCTCTCTTAAGGCATGGTTAAACCATCTCCTACTAGGATTTTGTGACGTAACTTCACAAAATTGGAATATAACCATCCTTCATGTGGTTAGAATTGTACTCTCTTTCAAAGGTCGTGAAAATGATCCACGCAATAAGATAATATGGTAATCAAACATCTACATCATTGGATGGTCAAGTTAGAAAAGTCATAGGATTGTTCATGGTTCAAACATATGATTTGTGTCAATCGAACTTGGATTTATTGTTCACGAATGATGCATGTGTGTGCCATTTTGCATGCATATGCATGTCTATGTACATGTGCGATGCACGTTTTGGAGGTGTGTTTATGGGGTTAAGGCTTGCTCACAAGGATCCCTAGTGAAAAGTTTCTTCAATTTATGGTAAATGGTGCAACATCAAATGATAAAAAACATTTAAACATACAAGTTCAAAACCAAAACGATGTTAATGGAGTTGGAATTAAGAAATTTACCTTCAATGCTTGAATTCATAACTCACAAATCATTGTTGACATTGCATGAAACATGGTGAAGGATTCACTAAGTTTGTTGAAGTTGATCTTCCAAATTTGACTTCTTCATCATCATAGACCCTCAAATAATGCTATTTGTGCTTAAAGATGAAAGATGTATTACTAATCAAGATGTGAAAAGAATCCAAAGATCCATAATGATTTCTTTCACAAATGGAAACTAAAAGGTCAGCTCAAAAGTTCCTACTTTGCTCTAAGCACTCAAACTCTCAAATCAAGGGAAGTAAAAAAAAAAAAAGAATGGACTTGTTACCTTTGATCCATGCTTGATTTAAATGGACCAATAAAATTCATTTATTTTTCCTTTACAAACAAATACAAGTGTGTTTTCTTCATGATCTTTCACATAGGGATTGGAGTGTCAAAAAGTGTCCAAATTTGAAACCATTTGTTGCTCCTAAATGCCTTCATAAGCCTTCCGTTGCTTTGAGAACTGCATTTCCTTCCTTCATCTTTTCTTCTCTTCACTTCATGTAGACCAATGGTTGAGCATCTTCATAGTTGAGAACTACATATAAAGCTTTGAATACTTCATCTTCATGTGTTGATGATGATTTATGGACACAATCACTACCACATCTTTCCCCCAACAAACCTATGCTTCCTCTAGAAGTGCCAACAATGATCAAAATCTTATAGCATGGAAGATTAGAATTGGTGATGTTTCCTCATGAATTCAAGATCAAATTGTGCATGGGTAAAAAAAAAAACAATTATGTGCCTTTATGCAAGGCCATGGAATGAAGCCCTATCATTTGCATACTCTTTAAATGCATGAGAGAAATTATGGTGCATCGTGAGGGACTTGAGTGATTCTCAAGTGGTTCTTTGATGAAGAGGATGAACACTCATAATGTTCTCACAATTTTATTAATATGCTTAAGTTGTTGAGTGCAACTGGACTAGTGCATGGGTTTTCATTTCAAAACATGTATCTTTATGCAAGGCATTGTAGTTTTTCCCTAGGCATGCATACTTGAAGTTCAATTTATATACACATGGTGCAAAAGAAAGATACTTGGAAATTCCAAGTGGCACATTGATGATGAGGCATAGTCTTATCATTTCAATACTTCAATGGACGTCATTGCAATACTTCAATGGATGGAAATCTTGCAAACATACCCTCATGTTCACTTATGTGCAAATGAATGATTGTGCATAGGTTGAATCTTAGTGTCTATATGCAAGCCATTGATAATGTATGGCTTATGTAATGAAACTTAGATGCATGAGAGAAAATACAATGATGCATAGACAAGGTTCAAAGATTTTGATGAAGAGGCATTTCCACTCATTTGAAGTTAGCTTTCTTCTTCATAAGATGTGAGACAAGCTCGATTCCTATCAATTAACATAAGATCATACTCTGAAGATTAGATAATGCACAATTATAAAAAATGAATAACTTTAAAAATTTAAATCATATTTTCATCATCATTTCAAAGGAAAGAATTAGAATGTTGGGGATTCTTCTTTATTTTTGGTTTTTTCTAAAACAAAACATAACACATCTTTGAGTTTTTTATAAGGAAAATAATATAAATGAAAAACTCTTTTGATTTCAAGAATGAAACTCAATAAAAATTAAGGATTTTCCAAATTTTACAATGCTTTTGTTATTTTAATTTTTTTAAATTTTGCAAACAAAAAATAAGTAAACTTCTGATGTGAAGAATCCATGAAAGGACTTCTTTTCTAGGAAAACTGATCAATTGAGTAAAATCATTATGCCATTGAAGTTTCTCAAAATTAGCATACCTTACCATTCTTTGGAGATCCATGAAAGTGGCTGTGTGAAATCAACTCTTAGATTAAAAGCAAATTGTTTACTCCATATTTTTGAATTAATTTCATGTTTATCATCAACGTTTTTCCAAATAAATAAGGATTCACATGGTTTTACAAAATTATCAATGTCAATTATATACTCTTCCACCTCTTCTTATGAGATTAATGCATCTTTTACACACTTTTTTATTAAAAAAGACATGAGTTTCCTCATCTCAAGGTTTTCAAAGAACTTTAGGTCATCATTAAAATCTTCATTCATATTTTTATCACGAATTCTTTGATGATTGTCATCAATCCTCGTAATGCATGCAACTCTTATGATAGAATTCATTAAAACTATGCATACACATGGATTGTTTCTACACCACAAGCACACATTCTCTTTTAATTTCCAATTATATTCCTTATGTATTTCATAAAAATCAATTGTATTTCTTTGAAAATGTTCAAAATCATGCTTTTGGAATATGAAAATGACTTTAATTCCATTTACATAGAAAATATTTTGATTAGAACAAAGAAATTCATGACTAAATTCAATCAAATTATCTATACCACTTTCCTCCTTCATGTGGTTAGTGGAAAGATCCTCATTTCCACCATCTTCTTCATGGATAATAGTAGACTCATACTCATCAAGAGACTCAAATATGCTCAAGCCGTAATCATCTTCATCTTTATCTTCTTCTTTCTTGGACTCTTTAATCAATGTAGTTGCAATACTACTTTCTGTGAATACCTGAAAGAAAGAAGACTCAACATTAGTTTCAATCAGTTCAAACAAAACACTCTTTGAAATTCCATTGAAAGGATTTTGAAAATTGTGTGTCTTCAAGTTTTCACATTCATCCTCATCTTCTAGCCTACATGCAAAGGTAGAAGAAGACTCACTACATTCAATATTTTGGTTAGATGAATTATTCATGTACATATCCCTTCTTCGCGGAGCCAATTTCATTTTAAGTTCATGGATTTCATTCATTATATCATCAACTTTTGATTTGGGATAGTGACATTTGCATTTTCATTGTTGAATTATAAGGAGAAAAGTTATTTTTAGGATGGTCAAAAGGAAGTTCAAAGTTAGGTTTGATTTGAGATAATTTCAAATCATGTTTAATCAACTTATTAACAACCACTTTTAGCTCATCCCAATGACTTGTTGTAACATCCTCAAGCAAATCAAGTATTTCAATTTGTTGTTTAGAATTCACACATTCAAGGAATAAATCCACTCTTTTATCATGAAGAATATCTTTATCTAATAGGGATAATGGAGAAAACTTCTCCCCAAATTCTCTTAGCAAGTTTCCTATTCTTAATTCCCTGTTTAATGTTTCTATCCATGTGATAAAAGAGGATCGATTCATTTTTGTTGGATCATTTGAGAAAAAATCATAATGATGTGACAAAGTCATTCCAATTTTGATGTTCATATTGTTGGATGCTAATCCTCAAGGAACCTTTCACTACCTTTGAAAAGTTTTTGGTCTAGTCTTCTTTTGGAATATCATAGAATTGAGCTTTGTTTTTATAAAGTTGAAGAAATTCAGTTATGTTCTTACTTGAAAACTCACCTTCTTCTTTAACAATCAGCTCAAGCATCAACAACATGTGGTTGTTCTTACTTTGAGAAGCCATGATTTGAGCAAAATATTCTTGGAATACTCCATTACCTTCTTTGGATTATCCTGTAATGCCTTAGGACAAGAGGTTTGCAAGATGCAAAAAAAATTAAATGTTCAAAACCTTTTCCATACATAAGAAAATTATCTTTCTCTCTCTCTCTCTCTCTTGTTGGGTGTGTGTAGAAGTGCGAGACACACACAAGAAGCACACACAAAGAGCACAAATGTAGCAAGACACATGGAGAAGACGATAGCTGGAATAGCTCTCTCTATTGACGATGAACTCAAAACTGAAGTAAGAGCTGAAAAATATCCCCAAGTACAAAGCACCACCACATATGAGAGTATCAAGTATGTGGTAACATGGGGAAAAAACCTCTAGCCAGCACTAGAGTAAACAGTGCCCATGTATAGGGAAAAGGTTCACATCAAAGCTACTCGAGGAACACATAAGTGTAACAAACCCCCTGGAGCGAATGATGTGAACACATACAGGGAGTGAAAGATCAGCCCCCACAAGTTAATAAGCCTAAAGCTTTGCGAAAAGCTTCAAACTTTTCCCGTGGAAGAGCTTTGGTGAATATGTCTGTCACATTATCATGTGTAGGCACATATACCAAATCAATATCTCCTACATGAAGGCGCTCTCTCACATAGTGATAATGCACCTCAATATGTTTGGTTCGTGCATGAAACATTGGATTCCGTGCAACAACCAAAGCACTCTGATTATCAGTGAGAATATGCGTAGCAGCATCAATCTCCATGCAAAGATCCATCAATAGGCACCAAGATATGCATGAGTCTCCAAGGAAAAACAATTACCACTAGTGGACACACAAGTATCATAACAACTAGCCCAATCACTATCTGTAAAAGCATGCAAGCATGGATGAACATCTCTGCCATAAAAGAGACCTAAGCTCAAAGTGCCTCTGAGATATCTAAACACACGTTTTACCGCTTGTCAATGCTTAGTGCCATGGCTATGCATGAATCTACTCAACTGGTAAACTGCATAGTGTATATCTGGCCTTGTGTTGCATGCATACATAAGACATCCCACAACTTGCTAATAAAGAGAAGTGTCAAATGCATCACTGGAATCCTCAACTGAGAATCTGAATCCTGTCTCAACTAGTGTCAAAACTGGCTTGCAATTCTCCAAAGTCAAAACGCTAAAGTAGTTTTTCAACATACTTTGCTTGATGCATAACAATTCCCCCCTCAACGGATACAAAGTGGATGCCAAGATAGTAGTTCAAAGGCCAAGATAAGTGACATCAAAAGTATGCTGCAAATCAGCCATAAGAATGTCAAGTTTTACATCACATGACCCAGTCAAGAGTATGTCATTGACATAAAGAACAAGCACTATACGATTAGCCCCATTTTTGTGTACATAGAGTGTGCTTTCAATCAGACTACATGTGAAGCCAAGAGCAATCAAGTGCTTATGGATTTTGTCATACCATGCACATGGAGCTTGCTTGAGACCATACAAGGCTTTATGCAAGTGACAAACCATATGCTCTTTCCCCTTCATAGCAAATCCAGGAGGTTGCTTCACATAAACCTCTTCTTGCAAATCACCATTCAAGAAGGTTGTTTTTATGTCCAAGTGATGCACCTTCCAACCTCGATGGGCAGCCAATGCAACCACGGTACGAATGGTAGTCATGCGTGAAGTAGGTGCAAATGTTTCCTCATAATCAATGCCATATTGTTGCGCATATCCTTCGGCAACCAATCTAGCTTTGCAGCGATCAATGCTACCATCAGATTTTCTCTTAATCTTGTAAACCCACTTTATACCAATGGCATTCTCTCCTTTTGGCAATTTACATAACTCCCAAATACCATTCCTATGTATGGAATCCATTTCTGATTGCATAGCACTCATCCATTGTGGATCTTCACATGCATCTTCAAAAGAAAGTGGCTCTTCATTACATGTTGTAGCAATAAGAGAATAATCCACAAAATTACTTGATGCATGGTGAGGGCTTGATCTTGTTCTACCAAGTAAAGGTGCACTCAATTTGCTGTCCTGCAAAGTTTTTTTCAGCCACTTTAGCATAGTTTGTGCACTCTTGATAGACATGCATTCATTATGTAAAACATCTTTAATACGTACATAAGGCGTGGGCTGAATTTCATGCTCATTTTCAGCCATATTTTGATGCAAATGTTTAGCCATATGTGACTAGAAATTTCTAGCAGTTTTGACAATTTGTGGCTGAAATTTTTTAGCCATGTTTGGCTGGAAATTCTCTACATTTTCAGCCCTTTGTTTTTTGCATTCAAGTAGAGGGAAAAATGAATTTTCAACAAATACTACATCTCGACTCACAATGATTGTGTTGCTCAATGGATGCTACAAATGATATCCCTTACTTTCAGCACTATAACCAAGAAATATACATTTGTTTGCCTTGTCATCAAGTTTGTGACGTTGTTGTGATGGCACAAGAGTATATGCCAAACAACCAAACACACACATATGAATAACCATGGGCTTATGACCATTCCAAGCCTCATAAGGAGTGATAAATCTCAATGCTTTTGTAGGGTAGCGATTCAACACATAGTTTGCACACATGACCGCTTCCATCCAAAATTTATCGGGAAGGTGCTTTCCTTTAACCATACATCGTGCCATTTCAAGAAGAGTTCTATTTTTATGCTCTGCAACACCATTTTGCTGAGGTGTAGGCACTGTACATTGGTGTGAAATACCTCTTTCATGAAGAAAAGCATTAAACTCATGTGACATATATTCACCACCATGATCCGTGCGTAGAGTCAAAAGCTTTTGTGAAGAAAAATTTTCAGCCATAGCTAAAAATGCTTTGAAGCAAGAAAATACCTCATTCTTTGCTTTCATAGGATACACCCATGTATGGGGAGTAGCATCATCAATGAAGGTAACAAAATATACATGCTTCCCAAAGGATGGAGTCTTGACGGGACCACATACGTCACTATGAACAAGCTGTAGTTTTCTTGTAGTGTGTGTATGACTATCTTTTGGAAAAGAAGCACGATGCATTTTTCCAAGAATGCAACCTTCGCATGCATGCTTTTCAATGGACTCAAGAGTAGGCAAGCCAATAACCATGTCCTTCTTTTGCAAGTAAAGAAAAATATTGAAGCTCAAGTGACCAAAACGAGCATGCCAAAGCTCCATTTCAGCCATGGAAGAAGTATGAGCAACTAAGGCATTCAAGGCAGCCCTCTTGTATGTATCCATGTGATACAAACCATTACATAATGTACCGGACATCACGATAACATCGCCATTGCTGAAATCATGAACCATACACTTATCATCAACACAGTGTACATGAAGTCCAACTTTGGCAATCAACGGAATTGAAATTAAGTTCTTCTTGATACCAAGCACATACAATGCATTTTTTAAGAGAATCACACCTCCATTTGCTACCGTAAGCTCAATTTCTCCTACTCCAATGATAGGATAAGAGGCATTGTTTGCACACACCACATGTCCTCCTTTGGATGCATCTTTCAAAGAGGAAAAAAATCTTTTGCATGATGTTATGTGCTTTGAAGCACCACTATCAAAGAACCAATCAGAATCAGCCTCACTCACAACCATACATTTAGAATGCAAAGAAGCATCATAATGACATGTAACAACACATGCCCAAAAATCTTGAGCCATGTTAGCTTCATCATTCTTTACATTTGCTCAATTTTTCAGCAATAGACATGCTGAATTCTTTCTTCTTTTCATTGCATTTAGCAAGCTTTCTACATTAATTAATAGTATGACCAGCCTTTTGGCAATATTTGCATCTCTTCTTCTTTTGCAAATCGGCATCATTAGAGGAATGAGTGGAAGAGGAAGGTTGAGGCTTTGGTTTTGATGAACCCAAAGCTGAACTGTACTTTCTTTTCCCCTTTTGTGAGATAGCAAGTGCTTGCGTTCCCTCAATCAAACCACTCCTATTCACTCTAGATTGCTCTTCTTGCAAAAGAAGAGACACAACCTCATCAAATGCATACATATTAGGATTTCCTTTTGCAACCAAATGGAGTGTAGTAGCAAATCTTTGAAAAGATTCCGTAATCCTTTCAACAATGTAGAAATGAGTGATGCATCCGGAATAATCTCATCTATGTTTGCCAATTGCTCTTTCAAGTCCTTGATGCGTGTCACATACACATCCATCGACTCATTTTCAGCCATACATACATCCTCAAGTTGCTTCCTCAAGTATGCAACACGTGCTTCATTACGCACGACATACAAAGAAGCAAGAGTGTCCCATGCCTGGCGTGATGTAGAACATGACCGAATGTGTGGAACTATATGACGCTTCATAGAAAGCGCAATCAAAGCATTTAATTGAGCATCTTTTCCATCCCATCTAAGCTGCTCTTGTGTAGGTGGAGAAGGAGAAACCACTGTACTTGAAGAAGACGCTCCATCTATGACAGTAGACTGTGAAGTAGAAGCACCTAGGGGCCTTCGATCTACATCTGCCACTATGTTCCAAAGTTGTTTAGCAACAAGAACATGCTTCATCATGTAAGACCACATCGGATAGTTGGTCCCATCAAGCTTATCTTTAGCTTGAAGCATGCCAAAGAAGTCATTGCTGCCTGCCATTTCACAAAAGAATGTGACAAAATCTTCACTTTGAGGAAAGCTGAAATGAATGCTGGAATTTCAGCTCACAAATCGTCACTCTCATGGCGATTCTGATTGCACGAATGACTTTGAAATGGGGGTAAAACCCCAATGCACTTGGTGGAAATGTTTCTTGGCTTATGAAATTCACGATTCTATGCTCCGAAGTCGATTTGCACTGATAAAAGTGCACGCACGCTGCGGCGTGAAAAACTGAAACTTGAGAAGGAGTTGAACCTGCTTTGATACCACTGTTGGGTGTTTGTAGAAGTCCGAGAGACACACAAGAAGCACACACAAGGAGCACAAATGCAGCAAGACACACAGAGAAGATGATGGCTGGAATAACTCTCTCTATTGACGATGAACTCAAAACTGAAGTGAGAGCTGAATAATATCCCTAGGTACAAAGCACCATCAGATATGAGAGTATCAAGTATGTGGTAACATGGGGAAAAAACCTCTAGCCAACACTAGAGTAAAAAGTGCCCATGTATAGGGAAAAGGTTCACATCAAAGCTACTCGAGGAGCACATAAGTGTAACATCTCTCTCTCTCTCTCTCTCTCTCTATTCTCTCTACTTTTCTCTCTCTCTTATGCTCTCTCACTTCATTTTTCTCTCTCTTCTCTTCTCTTTTTCACACTTTCTCTCTCTTCACTCTCTTCTCTTCTCTCTTTCTCACTTTCCCTCTTTCTCTCTTTCTCTCTTTCTCTCTTTCTCTCTTTCTCTCTTTCTCTCTTTCTCTCTTTCTCTCTTTCTCTCTTTCTCTCTTTCTCTCTTTCTCTCTTTTCTCCCTCTCTCTCTCTCTCTCTCTTTCTCTCTCTTCTCAATATTTTCTTCTCTCTCTACATTCTCTCTCTTCTCTTCCTCTCACTTTTGTCTCTTTCTCTTATGTTCTTTCTTCTCTCTATATTCTCTTTCTTCTTTCTTCTCTTTCTATATTCTCTCTCTTCACTTCCACTCAATTCTGTCTCTTTCTCTCTATATCTCTCTTCTCTCTCACTCTCTTTCTCGCTCTTCACTCTTTTCTTCTCTATTCTCTGTTTTCTCTCTCTTTCTCTCTCTTCTCTTTTTTCTTTCTCTCTTCAACTCTCCTCTTTCTACCTCTTTTGCACTTTCTCTCACTGTAGATCAATTTCTTGATCTATATGCTCGATGTGGTGTGTCCTCTTAAGTGCAATATGCACTGTGGGTTGCAATTTGAAGACTCAATGGGGAAGAAAAATAGTTTATACAGTGACACAGTGAAATAAGAGAAAGAAGTTGAAATTATGAGTACAAACAACTCAAAAGAGGATTATACAGACTTTGGGCAATTGGAAGGAGACATAAGCATACACCTTCATTCTAAGTGTTGGACTTCGGTTCGCTAAACATACATGCTCAAAATCTAGTTTTCCAACTAGCTGCTCAAGAGAAGATTGGCCAATCACTGCTTGCCCACTACTCACTCAGAGTGCCAAGCTAGCTGATTCCAAATCTACCAAGTGGAGCACTAGTGGTAATCTAAGAGCTCTACACACAGAAAGAGAAGGCAAAGCTACAGGAGTGCATTCTGTCTCTCTTTGAGCTTGTTCTTGGTTGAAGGAGAGGTCTATTTATATAGTTTTCCTGGAAGTGAAGGATAGCAAAAGGGGACAAAATTAGTTTCTTCTTTGGCAGGCTCTCTGACAATTTTGGTACTCTGGAAGCTTCCTTCTTGGTCCACTTTTCGCGCCGTCACTATCTTCCAAATTCTGGTATTTGGCGCCATCCACCATCCATGAATTCTCCATGTGCAAGTGGTTGAAAATTTTAGACCATATGGAGATCTGGAAAATTTAGTCGCTTTTTTCAAGTGAAAAAGTAGACTAAATCAAAAGTGCACCCTTTTCTTAAAAAATAGGCTACTTTTGAAGTAAGTAGACTAACTTCATAAAAATGGTGAACTTTTGAGTAAGTCGACTAACTTGTAAAATTTGACTAGAAAAATAGACTAGTTTGAGAAATCGGACAACTTAGGAATTTAGACTACTTAGAGAATTGGTGAACTTGGAAAATTAGATAACTCAGGAAATTGGTGAAATGGGAAAATAGGCAACTTAGGAAAATAGGTGAAATGGGAAATTAGGAAACTTGGGAAAATAGGTGAAATGGGAAATTAGGCAACATGGGAAAATAGGTGAAATGGGAAAATAGGAGACTTGGGAAAATAGGTGAAATCGGAAATTAGACAACTTGGGAAAATAGGTGAAATGGGAAATTAGTGAGTAGGAAACTCGGAATTCTGCCCTCTTCATGAACTCATGAGCTGGATCCCCTCTTCTCCATTTTCTTGATCTTCGCTTCTTTTGCTTATCCTCTTGCTTGAATTCAAGGTAACTTGCCTTGTACTTGGCTTCTGCATCTTGAAAAGCAAAACATAAAATACATTAAGGGTATATCAAAGTACCCGCTACACGTTGCCCACCACTTAGACATTCTCCGTCCTCAGAGAAAAATAATACTTTTTTCTCTCTCTTTTTTTTTTTCTCTTTTCTCTGTTTCTTTCTTTTTTTTTCATCATCTTCTTCTTCTTCCCCTTTTTTTTTTTTGAAATAATGTAAGTGAGAGATAATGAAAAAAAAGATATTTGCAAGTAAAATGCAACACATGCTTCTTACAAAAGGAAGTAACTAGAACAAAAAGATGGTCAATACAAAGTAGAAAGAAACATCTAATGCTATCCACCACCATTCCTAACTAGGGTGCATTTTGTGCCGCCATAAAGAGAGTTTTTGTCTTGTCGTGGATGTCTTTATAGAACATTGCTTCCTTCCGTAACTTCTCGTTCTCCTCTTTGAGTTCCTGGTTGTTCTGCTCTAGTTGCTTATTGCGGTTTTCTAAGTCTGTGATCCATCTGTGAAGGTGAAGTACTTGTTGATTTGCCACCCCCATAGATGAAGAGATCTCTTTATGATAGTCATTGAGTAGTGAGAGAGATTCTAATGTGTTGCTTGCATGAAGATTCGCTATGTGGATGTTTTCTAATGTGGGGAGTGCATAAGTGCAAGGAAAAGGTGCGAGTGGAGGTGTGCTAGAATGCATGGGTTGGGTGGAGGTGGAGTGCATATGTGAACCTAAAGGGGTAACTAAGATGGTGGGGGCAGGTGAGCTTGGTGATGGCATAGGAGGAGGTATGGGAGGTATGGGGATAGGTGGGACATGAATAGGTGTATGATGAGGTTGAATCGAAGGTGACACGTGGTGAAGGAATTTGGATAGGAGGTGATGCATGTGGAGTGGAAATAGTAGGAGGAGATGGTGGTGGTGTGGGTGGATTAAATGAAGCACTATGGTGTGTGTGGAACTTAGGATTAGGAGCGCTTTTCAGTGCATATGTATGTGAAGATGAAGGTGGATGGGTACCTTTTGCTGCAGCATAACTTGATCACCAATTGGAAGGGCTCAAATGTCCTATAATGAGTTACCTTTTACCCGTGATCTTTTCACTGGGAGTTTCTTTCTCATTGGAGTGGATGGATTTTGCTTCATGGAATGTGGGGATTGATCCAAATTCCTTTGGATCTCCGTAAGCTTCAAAGGTAAACTCTTTAGGCAGAGAATTATATTCGAGGAGTATACATGAAATTTCTTTGCCTCCTTTTGGACTTGCACTGCATACCTTTTTTTCTTTTCCATGATCGATGTCCATATGAGATGATGGAAGGGATATGGATGCCCCCAAGCAAGACATAAAAGCGTGTCGCAAGCAGCCATGTTGTTGAATGGAAACTTGGACTCGATCCTCCTTAAGAGGAAAAAATACTTGCATGCACATAAAAGGTGATACTACCTTTGTGAGAGGTCGTTGACAGTGAATAACTTCACACACTCCTCACATACCTTGCTGTTATCGACACCTGAGTATGATCTCCCTGGCCTGAGCTGCTCTGACTCTTTCATTCACACAACTTTGTTTACCATTTTCTTTGTGAGAGTTCCTCGTGTAAAGTGGGGAAAGGACTCGAAGAAGTCAATCACCTCCTCTGTTGCAATATTTTTGGTAAGTGGTACTTTGGCAATCTCCGTGAGGTGCATAGTATGCAACTCATCCTCTGTGAAGATCTCTTCCAATGATGCTAGTGGGAGAGAATCGTGGGTGATCAATGTGAGTGAATCTTCCCCTTCACTTGATGACTGAGCTGAACCGGAACTGTGCTGATATGGTTGATCATTTGAGTCATAATGATTACTACTCGTTGAATTCCTTAAAGATGATTGGGACATGTTACTTTGCTAATTGTTGGCTTCTTTTGTCTTCTTTAATGCCCACCTTGTAGGTTTCTAGATTTTCACACTTGCATAAGCTGAGACTTTTTAAGAAGCAAGGACAACGCACTGGTGCTGCTATTGATAACAAATCGAAAGTCAATTATGAGATGATAACAAATCGAAGGACAAGAAAATTGACTTGTTGATAACAAAAGGATCACAATTGACTTGCGCTATAAGCTGCTGCTGCTCTCCATTTAATCCAGCAGTCGACTGGACTGTGCTAAGGCGAAGAGACAAACAAGGTGAAGAAAGAGCGCTGCTAGATGGAATGGGCTCAATAGTTCTCATTCACGCCAATCAAGCAATGGGTGAGGAGAATGGCCAACACGGTCTGCCCAAATCACTAGCCTAGCTACATCTCATGAGCTCGTCTTTGTTCGCCCTGTTTAGAAGTTCTTCGAGTTGCCAAATTATCACACGCAGCAATGATGGATGTTTTTTAAAGAAAAAAGTGAGTAACAGTAAACACTGACTAATATAACCAGTAAACACTAATATAACCAATTGATTGGCTGAATTGGGAACTCTTAAAAAAAAATCGACTTTGGATGGCTTTGATTGAAAAAAAATCGACTAATTGGCTGAGAGTAAAAAAACAAATCGAGTAATTTGCTAGCACTTTGTTAGCACACAAAATCGACTTCCCCAAAATGGTCTTATCTCTAGCAAAAATCATTGCTATAATCGAGTCCACGCTGCTGGACTAAAAATCGACTTCTAAACTTTACCTAAAAAATTTTGACTAAAAAAATTTGACTAAAACTTAAACCAAAGTCGACTAAAAAATTTGACTAAAAAATTTCAACTAAAAAATTTTGACTAAAAACAAATTGACTAAAAAAGTTTAGACCAAAAAAAACAACCAAAATTTTGACTAAAAAAATTTGCCTAAAACTTAAACCAAAGTCGACTAAAAAGTTTAGACTAAAAAAATTTGACTAAAAAAATTTCGACTAAAATTTTTTTGACTAAAAACAAATTGACTAAAAAAAGTTTAGACCAAGAAAAATAGACTTTTTGGGTTTTCAGGCTTTTTGTTTTTGGGCTTTTCTTTTTTTTTGAATGACAAGGCATAATCTACTTATTCCCATCAAGATAGTTGGTTACATAGTACTATAATATGTACAGTGGTGATCCAATTGTCTTCAACAGGTCTGGTGGAAAAGTTGGTAAGGTTTGAGATGAGACCGGTTCACCAAAAGGATTTGGGTTCCTTCAAGATGTACCGTACCTTGGGGAAGGATCTCTGTTACCTTGTAAGGACCTGTCCATCTGGTGGATAACTTCTTTTCTTTCTTGTTGTACAAGCTTGGTTGATAAAGCAGGACCAACGATCCTTCCTTGATTTCTGTCTTCCACAGATTTCTGTCGTGCCATGCTTTCTGCTTCATCTGCTCTTTCTTGAGAGTTGAATCTGCTATTGTTATCTTTTCCTCCAGTTGATGTAGTCTGTTCATATTGATGTTCCTTATGACTTGCAAATTATCAATCCTTGGATGTCCCAGTCTGCTTGATCCTTTTAGAAATTCTAATGGAGCTATTCCTTCAAGACCATATACTAATTGGAAGGGAGTATGTTTCGTGGTTACCTTGAATGCTATCCTGTATGCCCATACCACACCTAGGTAGGTAGAGCCCCATGTCAAGGGATGGAGATAGCACATTTTTCTCAAGAGTGAGATGAGTACCTTGTTCGTGCTTTCCACTTGACCATTGGCTCGTGGATAATATGTACATGATTTTTTGTGGAAAATTTTGTACTTCATAAATATTTTAGTTAGGGTTTTGTTGATAAAATGAGATCCTTGGTCACTTGTAACTTCAATTGGTACCTGCAGAAAATATTTTCATACAAGAAAGAGGCTATCGTATGAGAAGTGCAATCTTTTGTCGCCAGAACTTCTGCCCATTTGGTGGTGTAATAAGTGGCCACCAACAAGTACTTCACATTCGAGGGAGATGTGATGGGATAGATTGGCCCCACAAAATCTAATCCCTATTTTTCAAATGGTCTCCATGATAAAGAAATTTGCAAGGGGTTGGTTGTTGAGCTTACTCAGTTTTGGTGCACAACGTTGGCAACTGTCGCATGTCTTTGCATATTTTGTTGCATCTCGAAAAAGATATGGCCACCATAATCCTCCATGTAAAATCCGATGTGCTGTTATGTGACCTGGATAATGGCATGCAACTGTTCCACCATGGGCTTCTTCTAGTATTTGTTGTACTTCATGTGGTAGGACACATCTCCTATAGATCCCATCATATCCTACTAGGAAAAGAGTATTTTGAACGATTGAAAAATTCTTACTTTTTAGGAGCAATCTTCTTTGTTCGAGTGGTGTGAGATTAGGTGGGCAGGTTCCGTAGTTAACAAATGATAAACATCCCGATACCAAGTAGGGTAAGTGTTTACTTGAAATAAAGATTGATCTGGGAGGTTGTCTTCTATGCCCGTAACTGGTTCTCGATGTCCTTTAATCCTTGAAAGGTGATCGGTCATCACATGGTGCTTCCCAGGTCATTGAACGAGTTCGAAGTTGAATTCTTGGAATAAGAGTAGCCACCTCCACACTCTTCCATAGATGTTTGGCTTGTTTAGCAAATATTTGATTACTTGATGGTCGGTGATGACAGTGAAGTGACTTCCCAACAAATAATGATGAAACTTCTTGAGGGCGAAAACAATAGTGAGTGCTTCTCTTTCAGTAGTACTATAGTTCCGCTCTACTTTAGTTAAAATTCAGCTAGCATAGTAAATGGGTCGATCAATTTTATGTTCTTTGCTAGGTTGTGTGAGTATGGCTCCTACTGCTATAGAACTTGCATCCACATGAACGTGGAAGGTAGCAGTCCAATCTGGTGCTACTAAAATAGGTGCACTAAAACTACATCCTTTGAATCCTTGTTGTATGATCTTTGGGAAGACAATAGGAGAATCTTCTGTTCAGCCTTCTTTAAGCTGGCCTCCAATTCTGAAGCATGCGATTGTGCCAATGACTCAATACTGAAAAAGATGGAGCAAGCTGAAGAACAAATCATCCGCGGAGAAAAGTCGAGCTAACTGATTTTGATACCGCTCGGTGATGTCGTGAGGCATCATGTCTTACCCATCAAATAGTTAATGTTGCAGCAAGAAAATCATTCTCGTCTGATTACAGAGAGGTAAACTTCGCAGAGAGGAAACAAGGTTTTGATGAACTTGACATTTGATTAACAAAATGAATGGACTTAGATTAGCCAAACTTAAAAATTTGATTAGCAAATATGGGACTCAGCAAGGGAAACAAACTCCAGCGCCTAGAAGTAAAACTTAGGAAAATCACAGAGAAAAGTGGTAGTCGCAAGGAAATTGTGGAATTAATTATTTCGTTTGTAGAAATTGATTAAAAAATCTCAATTTTTAAAGGCATGGAATGTGATATTATTTGATTTTGATTAAATGGATTGAAAAAAAAGCTATTTCCCCTAATTTGTACAAAATTTTGACAGATTCTTAATCAGTTTATGCAAAAATATCCATCAAAACCGTTTTGGATCAACAAAACATTCAATTTAACACGTAAAACCTAGATGTTTCACATTTGGTTCACATATGTGGAGGTGTGTTTATGGGGTTAATGCTTTCTCACAAGGAGCCCTAGTGCAAAATTTCTACAAATTATGGTAAATGATGCAACATCAAATGCTCAAAAACATTTAAACATACAAGTTCATCAACCAAAACAATGTTGACGGAGTTGGAATAAAGAAATTTACCCTCAATGCTTGAATTCATAACTTATAAATCATTGTTGACATTGCATAAAACATGTTGAAGGATTCACCAAACTTGTTGAAGTTCATCTTCACACACCATGTTTGACTTCTTCATCATCATAGACCCTCAAACAATGTTATTTGTGCTCAAAGATGAAAGATGTATTACCAATCAAGATGTGAAAAGATTACAAGCTCAATGAATCCAAAGATCCATAATGATTTCTCCCACAAACGGAAACTCTAGCTCAAAGTTTTAGGCGCAAAGGTTCTCACTTTGCTCTAATCACACAAACTCTCAAATCTAGGGAAGTAAAAAAAGCAAATGAATGGACTTGTCCTTTCATAGGAAAAATTGATGCGCTTTGATCGATGCTTGATTTAAATGGACCAATAAAATTCATTTATTTTCCCTTTACAGACAAACACAAGTGTGTTTTTTATGATCTTTCAAATAAGCATTGGAGGGTCAAAAACTGTCCAATTGTTGCTCTTTGCTCCTCTTATTTCCAAGGGCTAAACTATCATTTGATTATGGTTTAGCCCTTGGAAATACCTTCATAGACCTTCCTTTGCTTTGAAACTCCATTTCTTTCCTTCATCTTTTATTTTCTTCTTTTCATATAGACCAATGGTTAAGCATCTTTATGGTTGAAAAATCCATATAAAGATTTGAATATTTCATCTTCATGTGTCGATGAGGGTGTATGGACATAATCACTACCACAACGTGCATGTGCCCATGCTCACACACACACACACACTCACTCACACACACACACACTCACATACACACACATGATACTAGGAGCCTTTTGTAACCAACAAGCTCAGATGGGATATTATGTTACAATGTTATAGCTATATGAATTGAGATATCATAAGTTATAGTTGTGTCAAATATATCATGAGATACATCTAATAAGAAAGCATTGAAAAGAACTCTTCAACTATTGTCATTATTTAGTGCGTTACCTTTATGGATAATCTAACATTTTAGTTTTTTTTTGTTCTAAGGAGAAAAATAGAGAAGTTGTAGGTTGTCAATGCAACTTGTTCATTCATATTGTGAGTACTTTCATAGTTGTCTCCATCCACATAGATTTCTCCTATCATTTAAGGTATTTTGAAGTGAAAAAGGTCACACAAAATCTTATTGAACAAGAAAATGACTTTTTGTCTTTTTTTAACTCAAATACACCTCTATTGCCTCTTTGTTTCTCTCTACCTATCTTTTTTTTGTTTATCTATGTGTTTGTCTATCCATCTCTCTACCTATATTTCATCCACCTAGCTACCTACTTAACCACACATCCATCTATCTACCTACCTACTTGCCTACCTATATATCTATTGATTGAATTGCCTTCCTACATTCATTCATACCTATTGACCTACTTGCCAATTTACCTTCTTACCTATCTACCTATCTACCTATCTACTATATCTGTTTATCTACCTATTTGCCTATTTGGGTCCCCATCTACTTACCTACCTATTGAAGTTCAAGGAGCATAGGCAAAGTGAGGAAGAAGAAGCTCCATAACTTTATACAATGATATTACAAAATGAAGAACATACGAAGGCTAGTTGCTTAGAGTATTGCATATATACAAGTAGAGAAAACAAAAACTTCTAAACATGAAAAAACTATCATAGTGGGCTTAAGTGTGTTCATACACATCATTTACCGCAACATACTAATAAATCCGCCTAGGAGTGATGTAATGAACCAAGAGTTGGAACTCATATATAAAGAAATTTCTAGCTATGTGGATGGTCAAAAGTCTACAGAAGGAGCAATCCAAATCCTTTGAGAAAAGATTCATGACTTCTCATTTGGAATACTTTTGTGAAAAATTTTGCAAGGCTATCATATGTAGGCACATAAGCCAAGTTGATCTCTCTTGTAGAGAAATCTTCTTAACATTAAAATACTACACTTAAATGTGTTTTTGTGAGCATGAAATATTGGATTCCTAACTATTTGTATGGTATGATCACTGATAAAGATGGTGGTAGAAAAGATTATACAAAACCTAAATTAGCCATAAGATATTTGACCCACACACACTCAATTTAAAATTGAAATCTATCCTAAAATAAGCCTTGTAACTAGACGTGGCTTTAATGGATTTCTTCTTTATCAACTAAGGATGCTTGAGCTACGCAACTATGAAGAAAAAACCACTCATAGACATAGGAGTTCCACGAGAATCAATTGAATTTGAGCCTAAGAAGGTACAAATATTTTGGTGGTATTCTTCCACATGGGATAAAATACCGCAATGTGTTAAGTATCAAGATGAGAGTTTTTTTAAAAACTCTCATCTTCAGTGTATATTAACTCAAAAGGGCCTATTTTTTAATATATATGTCAAAAGTCACCTTTTTGGGACCATTTTTTGAAGTTTCTTTTAGAAAAAGTATAATTTACAAACTCCCTCTAAAAGTAAGTGCCACATCATCAAATCTGTGACTATGCTTCCCCCCAAAAATGACTTTTTTCAAATTTCATCATTTTTAGCCATACACAGTGGAAAAATACACTTTAACCCATACACATACAAGAAAACACATTTTTTGAGCAAAACATATGCTTTAGAGTCCCTTCCAACTAGTTTTTCATCTTTGTTTTTGATATTGCTGGTCACTAGCAAAGATGGTGTTGACATGTATCACAAAATTCACAGTAGAACGCCCTCATGCTCCTACATCAACAAGTATCCATGTTCGTGTGCCTAGAGAGTTTGCCCCAAATACACGATGCAACAATGATGCCAATTCTCAAAATGAACGTCGTGCAGTTTGAGAAAGAAGTATTGATCTGTGGACTCATGGTTCACTATATCCTCTTGATCCAATATCTTCATACCATCCAACATTCCATAACCTCTTAACTTTACTTCAGTTCATTGGTGCGGGTGAAGCTGAACTATTAGGTTACTGCAAGCGATTATCTACACATTCACTTGCTACTGCTAAGTATTGGTTCCAACAATATCACATCCATCATATGAGGGTGGTCACTTTAGAAAGCACAATCATATCTTTACAAAAACAACTTGCAGATTTGGAATAGGATATTGAAGCAAAACAAAGCACAATTTCAAAGTTAACTGCCAATCTCCAACAGCTGAAAGTGACTCCACTTGGTATGAGACATAGGAAAAGAGCATTTTCATCCTTTGAAGCTCTTTCAAAAGGTGGCGGAGCATGCAAACGACGTATATATGCAACAAGGTGAGTGTTTTTTTTACTTTTATATGTTTTAATGAAGGTTTGTAATGGAATCTTTGATTGTGTAGGTCGTTTATTCAAGACATAACTACTTCATCAACAACACAAGAACAATTCAAGCTCATGAATAGCTGTATAAACACCAAAGAAATCACTTCTGCTTTAGGCTCACCCATAGGAAAGTGTATTAGAGTTGTTGTTGAAGCTGAGTTTTCAAAGAAGTTAAAAAACTTTATCACAGTGCAAGATGTGCAGACAATATGTGACGAAGTGGGCATCAGTAGAAATGGGTATACTGCAATGTACACCCTTCTCAGGCAAGCCTTACAATCACAAGGTATTTCTCAAAGTATATTTCCATGCCCATATAAAGTGTCTATCAATAAAAAAACTTCAAATGAGGATGTGACTCATACTATTGGACAATATTTATTCATAGAAGACACTATGCCTGCCTCTATTTATCATCCAAATATTCCCAAGAAGCAATCAAAAATCCTATTTACATAGGGATTTACTTACACTAAATTCAACAATATATTTGTGGATCTTCAGAAGCTTCAACAAGCAATGGTTCACTTTTATAGTTCAACAATCAAAGGTACCCCTACTACATTTTCTTTGGTGTTGAAGTTTTATTGCATTCAAGTGTCATATTAAGATAATGTTTTCTCTTTTGTGCAGACTGTAATGTTAAGTTAAAGTGCACTGATGAGTGTCAAATCATAAAGGGTCGGCGACTAGAAAGGTTGAGTGTGATGTTAATGAATGAAGTTATGGACCATGCAATGAGTGATGAAAATTTAGGAGGGAGGGACCATTTGACTTACAGTGTGTAATCAAAGAGAGATATCTGGTGGTTAGGTGATATAGAAGTTCGCAAAGAAACAAACAATGTTATTTCGTGGATTTTTAGTAGGACTCTATGGATTACGGAAGTAATCTCTTCTCAAATACATAGATGATATAGGTGATTTTGAGGTAGAATGGCATTTGGGTGGAGACCTTAACAGTATAAAATGCATGTTGGGCTGTAAACAAGGAGCATCTTCTCTCTATCCTTGCCCATATTGTACACAAGGTTACAAAGGATCTAAGAGACATTCTAAACCTGCAAGGGCATTGATGAGAGTTGATGACTCTGAAGAAATTGATGAAACAGACTCATTGAATCACAGGGAATGGGAGATATCACTTTTGAGGTGTGCAATGTTACAGGAACGGACTCGTGATAAAATAAGCAATGACTAGAACCCCATTATTCCATTTCCATTAGTCAATGTTCACTTTTGTACTTTACATGCATTCATGAGGATCTTTGATAGGCTTTTGAAGCTCCATGTTGAATATGCATTTGCAATGAAACCACTAGAGAGGTCTACAATAGCAATCCAAAAAATAGAAGATCTTTTGAATTCTATAGGTTGTCATGGTGGCCACGTATCTTTAGTTGTTAAGAAGTATGGTGAGTCTCAAGAGATTTTACAACAAGTTTCAATGACTAGGAAGAAGGCAAGACGTTTCTTTAAAGGAGATATGAATAGTCAAGATGATGGGAAATGGGAGCTTTGGAAGGACCTCTGTTCAATTACAACAGACAATGATAGTCAGGTTGATCTCATTAACAAGCGAAAGAAGGTTTGTTCATTGTTCGATCAATTGTTACATTTGATGTGTTTGGTTTCCACTAATGCTTCACAACGAGAATTATTCCAAGTGACTTTGAAGGAGTTTACACAGTCATTCATCTTATCTTGGGGAGAAAGCAACATTACACATTACATGGTAAGTTTCGCTTGCATTTTTTTATTTGGTCTTAAACACTATGTGTATATCTTATTGACCAGATCATAGCATACTCTTTTTGCACATGGAGCATATTTTATGAATCAATATGGTTCACTGGACATTTTTAGTACACAAGGAATGGAGAAGTCACATTACAGGGTTAGAGGTGTTTACTTGAAAAACACTCATCATGGGGGTGGTCTACTCCAATCAAACTATTTAGAAGAAATGTTCAATTGGTTTTTTCGTGCGACATTCGCTAGAAGATATGTAATGGAACGAGCATGTGAGTCACGAATAGCAAAGATTTGTTGGAACAAACCAATCACAAATTGGTGATTATAAAGAACTTGAAGGAAGTCAATGATCAGTTTGAAGTGGAAGAAGTTACTTGAGAAAGTGAAGAAGATTTCAGAATGATAACTTGTATACATATGTACATTACAGGTGGAAATTCTCGTATTATGAGTATAGAAAATCCTTAGGATGATAAGGAATAATGTAATCGACATGGGATAAGTCTAGAACCATATGTATATAAGTCAATGATGTAAAGAAATACATATGAGAGTCATTAGAAGCCAAGCATCATTAAGGTAGATGTGTAGAGAGTCATCTTCACGAGTTAGCGTCGAGTCTTTCTCTGATTTCTCTCAGTCTGATCACGTGGATTAGAAATCCTTTTGTATAAATCTAATCTAGAAGCTAATGGAGCTATATTCAAAGTTTCATGGTCTAATTCCTTTCATGCTGTGAGTATGATCAATAGGAACATGTATCTGTAAAGTCTACAGATGATCTCTCAAAGTCGTGCACTTTTTCGTGTCAACGTTTTGCTTAGATCTCAATGCACAATGTAAAATTTTTAATGATTGAGCATTAAAAATCTAAGTTAGAAGGTAAGGAAGCTATGACTAAAAGAATTTAGCAAAACGGGATCTGTGCTGTGAGAAATCAACCTTAGAAGTTACCTATGTCAAAGTCGCTTATTCAGGAAGATAGTTTCTAGCATACTTTTGATCTTAAGGGTCAAATTGAAGTTTTAATGATTCTTTTGAAGGACTAATGGTTGATGTGATTGCGCAAAGGTAGCTTGGAGGTATGTATATCATTAGATTGAAGAAATCTGAAGATATGTGCAGATAATGAAGTCAATCTTTGAAGCAGACTTCTTAAAGAAGGAAAATTCTCACTTAGAGAATTGTTCATGAATGATTTGGTAAATCAAAGTAACATTTGTGTAAATTTTCATCTATAACTGATATAGAGGTGCTCTGAGATCAATATAAATCAAGCCTTTGGAGATTAAGAGGTCTCCAACAGTGGTATCAGAGCTGAAGGTGAAATACAAGTGAAGTAAAGGCATTGGAAGTACCGACTGCTGCAGATATTGAAGTTCCTTCTAATTGAAGGTGTACAAGGACAAATTCTTGCAGATAATTTAGAGAAGTACAAAGTACGAGTCCAAAGGATAAAAAAGGATTGAAGCTTCATATCAAAGGTACACTTTATTATCATAAATCATAGTAATTGCAGACACACAAGATCAAAGATGGGAGAAAGCTTGTAGATTGATAAGCTAGATAGAGAGAACTATCCAGCTTGGTCCATGAGGATGGAGGCACACCTCATGAGCAAAGATTTGATGGCATTCATTACAGGAGAAGAAGAAAAGCCTGAGTTTGCAGATCCTAGTATTCCAACTAGGGAAGAGCTTGCAGATTTGAAGATCTGGATGAGAAAGGATGCTCAAGCTAGGAGCATCATTTACATAGCTGTAAATGATTATCTTCTACCTCACATCAGAGGATTGGAAAGTGCAACAGATGTGTGGAATGCTTTGGAAGAGCATTTCCAAAACACAATCAAGTCAAGGAAGTCCTCACTTTGGGCTGAGTTCACAATTTTCAAGAAGAAGAGCTCACAATCAATTTTTGATTATGTGACAAGTGTGTTCAGAAATCGTGCATGCCCTTGGTTGCATAAGCAAAGAATGCTTGTGTGATATTATGTGTGCCTCTTTGCCTATGCGTGCAATGTATGAATATGTGTGTGTATTTGTAATGACGTGTGCATATGTGAATGTATATGTATATGTGAATGTATATGTATGATACATATCTATGTGTGTGATTGTGCATTGCGCATGTGTTCACCGTGTGACTCGTGTGTGAATTGTGAGTTTTCTACGTTTGCAGTTTATGTATAATTAAAGTGTTATATTAGGGCATTTATGGAGCATATTTGAGTGCATGTCTATAAATGTTTGTATATGCGTGCAATCTATTTCTATGTGAGTACAATATATTTCTGTTTCTATATGAGCACAATCTACTATATGTTTGTACAATCTACGATACGTACATACAAAGTTCGATAATGGAGAGAAGGAATTGTTAGGGAATTTCGCATCTTTCCACATCTGCGAGTTTGTAGATGTAACCGGAGAATGGGATAAACGTCAAAGCCTATTTCCAATATCTATCAAACTGATATCAAACTATGGAAAGGATTTATATATGCACGTGAAACACATAACAGACATACAACGAAGTGGTTGAGGATTGCTGCCAAAGATTCTTGCATACTAATGAAGATCATGACATTGCTGCCATCAAGTTTTCCGAAGTCTTCCAGAAAGTTTCAAGATGAGGGCAAAAATAATTGTATGCACCAAAGCGAATTCTTGTACTTTCATGCTGCTTTGATATTTTTTCCGTTCTTAAATAGCTTAAATGGAAGGAAACACAAGACAACAAGACTAACCATTCCAAGACTACATTTAGGGCTATCAAAGAGCATCAACCCAATCTCCTCACTGTGCAAAGATGTCAAAACATTCAATCAGGTCAGGTCGTTTGCATTCTTGGTATCCCCATGGGATTTGGTATTACTTTGGAACAAAGGTGGGCTTGGGTCCTCGCCAGACTTAGTGATAAACTTAACTTTTGGAGGGGTTTGCAAATTAATCTTGCTGGCCGCGCCATGGTGATCAACATGTTCCTCATATCCTCAATCATTACTTTCTTTCTTGCTGGAGACCGAAGAATCAAGAACAAACTAGAAAGTATTTGTAGGAACTTTCTCTGGACTGGGGACCATAAAAGGAGGGGAGTGCCTAAAATCAAATGGTCCATATGCACTAGCCGAAAGGAGAGTGGAGGTCTGGGTATTATAGACATTGGCAGCATGGCCAATAACCTTGTGGCAAAGTGAATGATTAAAACCTTGGGCCACATTAATTTTCAGAAACACGAACATGACTACTCTGGTGGGCTACCCTCGATGAAAAAACCTCGACATCCTCACCCTCTTATTCTCTCCGATACTAGTATCACACAAAGGATCGATCCTGGTAAGATCCTTGTGGATGAGTTGGAAGAGATTCAAACCTCACATTAGAATCACTGGAGATTGGAAGTGGGCTGCAGGTATAAGACAAAATGAATCTATTTGGTTCCCAATCCAAGGCATGAGAAACATGGAGCCTTGAAATGTCTTAAGTGCCAAGAGACTCCTGAATAAGGGATTCAAACAATGGAAGCACCTTTGGAAATAGGACACGAATAGATGGGTGGAGTTTGAGGACCTTCACCCTAGTGCTACAGTCATGTACGAGGAATGGAATATTTTATTGAGCAGACGCCATGCTTGGGACCGCTCTAAAATCCGACTACTTATGGGACAGGATGCTCTGGATCTTATAGGCCTTAAATGGTATAATGGTAAACACCTTTCCAAGCTTCCATATGTCAAAGCTCGCAATCACATTCACATTAGTCTCAACAAGAAATGGTGTCTCATTTGGATGCGACTTTGATGGGATATGAAATTTATGTATGTCTAGCACCCTTTGATTGCAAGCAAAAATTCGGTCCTCCTATAGCAAATTTTACACTGTGGAATATGGACCAATGCAAAAACTAACAAGATCTATGGTGTTCTGCCCCGGTGCAAGCGATGTTGCCATAGCAAAGAGGATATTGTTCACCTTTTCTTTGCTTACCCTAAATCCCTTCGGCTATGGCGGGTCCTTGGTCATACTCTAGGGCTCCAAGAACAAATCAATTGGAAGCAAGCCCTCATTGGTGAAGCGATCGGTTGCTCTGCACCATTGTGGAATGCTATCAGGGGAGAGATCCTTTGGAAGATTTGGTGGGAAAGATGTGCTCACAACTTTGGCAATACCCCTGATCGAGGAGTGGTCGATCGAGAAGTCCCTATTCCTTCTCAACAAAAGAATTGCTAATTGTAAGAAACCCCACCCCCCTTAAGACATCACAAAGAGCTACAGTATGTCAACAATAAGCTTAGAACCAAGTGGGCTCCACATGATGGGGATGCGAGGATTATCAACCTCCTCTATAACTTCATGTAAGCTTTGTAAAGTCTACCACGAAGGTATCACTTCTTGACGTGTTAGTGCTACCTCTGCATTGTGGGACTTGGGGGGTCCCGAGGGCACTAGTCCTATTCACTTGTATTATTCTTTTATTTACTTAAAGTCAGGGAGATTAGGCATTGCCAAACTCCCTTTTATTAAAAAACAAAAGACAACAGGATAATCAGAAAGTGGAAATGGAAGTCATCTAGAAAACGGACAACAAGCCCTACATATAGAGGATAAAAGTATTCTTATCCTCAATGAACGAGCCTATTTGTTCTATCAGAAAAATTCAAGAGAAGAAGAGGACTTAAACCTAATGCAGTAGCTAGGGCTTGTGACACGAGTACCTTCCACAAGGTATTTTGGTGCCTTTCAAAACTTAATATCAGCCTTCTTGGGTAGATAGAAATTCGGAGACTAGATCCTGACTCATCCATCAACCAAAGCTTCCCATAAACATATTATTTGAAATTCTGAATTAATTTGATGATCGAATCTACCTTTCTATGTGCTATCCACTAGTGCCATAGGATCTTTGCACAATCTAATAGTCCAACTCCTTTGCACCATAATAAATGGTCTCTACACCTCAACTCCAAGAAAATGGACTGATAGAGGTAGGCTTACCTAAGGTGGCGTTGAGTTGTCCCTCTTGAAAGTGGAAGTTGCGATTCATCTATGGACCTTGGATTGGTTGCAGGTTTATGAGTAGAGCATCTTATCAAGAGTTTGGAGCTTCTCGAGGGTGTAAACTAAGGGGTGAGTCACTTGATTGAAAATCTATTCGATGTTGTTGTTGCTTAGGCACAGCGTAGGCTAAACGTTTCGGAGTGTTATGCTCCTACATGGGGTGGGTATGACCTACTTCAAGGGGCGCGTGCTTGTGGTTGCAAAAAATATGGGGTTTGAATGCAAAATAATGTCATGGATGTGCCCTTAGTTTCTTACTTTGCATGGAACGTACATGTAAACAATGCCCTTCAGATAATGATTAACATGCGTAAGATCTCAGGGTGAGAGTATATTCGAGTGGTTTTTTTTTTATTAAATGGAAGCTCGGTTGAAGCCTTATCTCCCGTGCTTGAATTAAATAAGAAAATGAAAATTGTACTATAAATGGGCATAGTACCCTTGGGACCCCCTGTATCCCACAAGCAAGGGCAAAGCCAAAGTGAGCAGGGTTTTGCTAGGGAAAAAAAGTTTAATTGGGAGTTGGAGTGCTCCCTAAGGAATTATAAGCACTAACGTATGGTGGGAAGGCAAGGCATTAGAGAGGGTTACAAATATGCTTCATGAGGATTTTGTCCCCCTCATGAGCGATCCACTTACTTTTGATCTTTTTGTTTCCACAATGAGGATCCTGTGGGTCTAAAAGGCGAGTCTTTTTAGAGTTCCTAATTCTTTTTCCTAAAATGTTGATGGATTTATCTATTGGCCATTCTTTTGGGATTTTGCCAAAAACTAGCCGCACATATTTCTTTCCAAATCTTGGATATCACTTCCCCCTAATGGTGTTGCACAAGGAAAAATATCAAGTGGTTGCTTCACTAAGAACCACCTGTATCTAGTAGATTTGACTCTATAGATTTAGAATCCTCGCGAGAATCATCGAAACCAAATGGGCCTTGGGGCGAATGCCTTCATGATCATTGAGGCAACCATTACACCACGGAAGGCCCCACAAATTTTATTAGCTTTAATGTTGGTCCAAATTCCTCTATGGATAACCTTCCACATAAGCACCTATTCTTATATCAATGAGAGGATCTCATAAGTCCATGGACTCAAATTGCCATCGGATATTGATCTAGTTCAAACACCATATCTTCTAAGGGGAATATGTAATTATAAGTGTTTCTTTAATCTCGACATCTTATCTAATTTGTTAGCATTGGTCCATCTTAGTCCTTCTATCCTTTAGGGATCTTATCCCATAAGGAGGTAGACCTAAGAGATATCCCAAGATCTCATTCTATGTCTTATGGGGCACCACCAATCATACTCAACACCCCTTGATGGATCAATGTCCTCCTATCAGGTCCATTGTCTTCTATAATGATTCCAAAGGTGTTCCCACATACCAAATCCTTTATTACAAAGCTTCTTTTCCCTTTGGAGGGTCTCCTTCAATCTTGTTTATGCCACAAATAGGGAACCAAATAAAATCATTTTGTCTAATCTAAGCAACCCACTTCTAGTCCTCATTGACCTTTATGAATTGCCTCATCTAGTTCCATCACTTCCATAGGGAGATAACTAAATCCAATCCCTTGGGAGAAACATTGAAACGAGAAAACAAAAGAGTGAGCAACTTGTGTCCCTTCCATCCAGGGAGACCAACCAACATAAGAAAATCCTTATTTCTGAGAATAAGATTTTCTCAAGATGGATCTGGGTTACACCAATCCTTGATAATTTTGGTGGAAATTAATGTGGAGTAACTCATGTTGACATTCCCCATTTGTTGGGATCTCAGTCTAGATGAAATTTCTACAAGTCCTTCCAAAGTTATCCAATTCTTTTTTTGTGCACCTCCAACATGCCAAAAAGTAAATCATCGAAGAGAGAAGAAATGTGCTAATAACCATCACCCTTCTTGGAAGGATAATTTTCATGCTCTTCTAGTATGGTAACTTAATTTTGGTTTGGACAAGCACCTAATTCCATCTTTGATATATTGAAACCTCAAAACCCATTGCAATACCTAGTAAAGAGATAATTTTTTCATTAGCGAGCTCTTGAGAGCCCTAGTTGACCAAGAACTATGGAAAGATTCTAGAAAGTGCATTGAAAGCCATGTAATAGTGTTTAATTCTAGATTGAGAAGCAATGCAAAAGGTGCTAAGAGAGTGCCAAAGGGGGCAATTCTAGTACTATCATTGTGCACTATAGCATTTATACCATGGAAAATGTCTTGTTATCATCTAGTGTTGGGTGTCAGGAAGAAGAAGCCCATGTATTTGCTTAATCTCAGCAAAATGATTCACCATAGAGCTTAGGCCATCCTTAGCAATGGCAAAGAGGAGCGAAGCAAGGAGACATCCATGTCTTATAGGTTTGTTAAGTCTGATCACTTAATGATGGGTGGGTGGAGAAGTAATTTGATAATGAAATTGTAGGTTCATCATTTTGTGCAATATTCATTATAATTGTAGGGAATCATTTGAATTTTATTATCAAGTCCAGCTACAGAATATGCAATTTTCTATTGTGGATGGAACTGTTTTGTGTTGTGGGCGATGTATGTGTGTGATTTGTGTATTGTTGTGTACAAGTGAGTATATTGTGGTAGTATCACAAAATCCTCTCGGATTAGTTGAACCTTTTAACCATGGAGACTATTAAATGGTTTGGTAAGTATGTTACCCTTGAAGAAACATAGATCCTCACACCTTTTTAGTAATCAAGGAAGGTTTATGATACTTAAGATTAACTTTTCTACATCTTTGACCTAACTTTCTATTGTTGAAAACCGCAAAATTCTCCTTTTGAGTATTGTTTTAGGTTAATGATTTTGCTGAACATGCCTGTTTTTATGCGAATAATACTGTAATATTGTAGTAGTTATTCTTATAGAACTAGTGTTTCCAAAAACTGATTCGTTAGACAAGTTATGTTAGAGGGAAATCGGAGGGGAGAGTAGAATGAGTTCGATTGCTCATGAAATTCTATATGCTCATTAATTTGAATCAAGCGTAGCACTCCTCTCTTTCTTGTTATCCAAAGGTTTTCTTCTAATGATGTCTATGAGTACTGAATTGGTTTTCTTCGCTTTTTCAGCTTATATAGTAGACTTCGTATAGATAATTTTGAGGTTCGTGTATCATTTTTGTAAATATTTGGTTGATAGATGGATCCCTAATCTATAAAACACTCTACTAATTAGGATTTGATGTTGTTCTTGAGTGCTTGTGGTTAAAGTTAATTTGTGCTATAGTTCATAGCTACCAAGATGTACCTAGATTCTGACCCTATAGTCCGATAAATGGGAGAGATGAAGTCTACTACCCATTTATCAAATGGTTGCATTGGTAATATGAGTTGAAGGTGTATGTTATGTGCATGTGCCTTATTAATTGAGGCATAAACTTGTATCCAAATATCAAACGTGTATATTCATTGGGTATCCTAATGATAGAATGGTTTTTAGATGCTATGATCTTAAAACCAAAGAGTTGAAGGTGTTTTAAAACTTTCATCTTTGATGAATTGTTGCATTGGTATGGTGTGAAAGATGAATTGCATGTGGAAGGCATATATGATGCCCATAGAAGACATATAGAAGATCAACAAAGTGTGGAGATTTCTAGTCCCTAAACTTCAAGGACATCACCAAAGGGCCCTCGAAAAACTCCACGGAAAGGGAGATTAAGCAACAAGCCTAATTCAAGACAAGGAGTTTCTATAAGAAATAAAGGCAAGGAGGAACAAGACAATCAAGGTGATCCATTTGTAGAGATGGATAGCAATAGTAGAAAAAATTGAATACATATAAACCCTAAGTGTAAAGACCTTAAAATAAATTTTTATTCTAAAATCTCAAGAGAGGATAAGATTAACAAGAGAATGATATCGAGTTAAGAGATTACTTTATAAATTTTTCATTGCCAAACATTATGCATAAATGAGTGAAGTAGTTACATGTCAAGATTCTAATTAATTTTGAGATGCAAGAAAGCTTAAGAATGAAACCAAGACATGAAAGTAGAAGTTAAAGCACTCAAGGAGAACCAAACTTGCTCAATGGTGCCTAAGAATAAGAACATAAAGGTGACAAACAACAAATGGGAATACAAGGTAAAGAAGAATTTTCATGATAGCATATAAAGATATAAATATAGGCTAATGGACAAGGGTTTTGCACAAACCTATGGCATTGAAGTTGAAAAGACATGAAAACCTATAGCAAGGATGACTATTATAAGAGCTCTCATTGCAAATGCAACCTCAAAGACTTGGAAGATCCATGAACAAGATATTAAGAATGCTTTCTAGAATAGCAACCTAGAAGAAACTGACTTCATGGAGAAGCCCAAAGGCTTCCAAGATCAAATATTTTCAGTTATAGAGACTAGAGAGAGGGCTTTTGGAATGATGTGAAAGCCTCATTTCACAGGAAGAATCTTTGTAGTTTTGATGAAGATATTGATAGATATTGAAGATGATCCCACATATCATAGTTGTTGAGGTCGGGTGTGAAGATGCACATGCGATGAGCAACTATGAGATGGTACCGGAGTGTGGTGATCACTTGGCTATTTCAATAGCAAGTAGTTATGTGCTACTTGCATCATTAGAATTGAGTAGACCTTGTAGATCTGGACTAGAAAAGATGTCATGCTTCTCCCATTGCTTTGTCTCAGATTGTAGAAGATGAGCTCGTATCATATCAAAGACCTTGGAGGCTGTAGTAAATATGGTGTTGATCTCTTTCCAAGATTCTCTCACTAAGGTGCATTAGGCAGTCATTAATGTTTTTGAGGCAAATTTCCATAGACCTTGGCCCATATTTGCAATACCAGTTCCATCAAACAGTACTCTCGAGATTGGTTGAAGCCATGGATGAGTTCCAAAATGCTTGCGTATAGGCTCATGCTCTCGTAGCATGTGTTCTTCAAATACAACTTTGTTGAGAGGTGAGTCAAAGTCCGACATTCAAAGGCAAGAGAATGCTCAAGAAAATCATGTAATGCCTAAGAAAGAAAAGCATCAATAATTGGTGTTGTGCTCTGCAACCCTTGCTATTGACATGGTGGTTCCGATGGTATTTGGGAACCCTCAAATGTAGAAAGAAAGGGCATAAGAAAATTCACCAAACAAGAAAATTCTTCTACCCCAATACAACCTTTCTCCAAATTTCATAGTATGCAAAATAATGGTATATCTATGGATTAAGATTCATTGCATGCTGAGAAGAAGTTACTGAAGAAGAATTAGTTGAGTATAGCAACAAATAGTAAAACAAAGTTTGTAAGGAAATTTAACCTTAATCATCAAGATAGCATTGAGTCTGATGATGGAACAAGCATGGATGATGGCATATCAAACTTGAACATTTCAATGAGAGGGATCCTCATGAGAGCACAAAACTCTCTAGGCTTTTGTAAATCGATAGGAAAACCTTAGTGAAAGCTAATACATGAGAAACAAAAATGGATACTGATAGTCCAAGTGAGTTTGGGGCAGTATTGAGATGGTCACCATGATTCCTTATGGAGATGAGATGGGGTGGAAAGGCATCGCTATGATCTGTCTCATGTGGCACCCTCTGCAACCCTTATAGTGAAAGGTTTTTCTTAGATACTCTGGAAGTTGACCTTGACAAATCTTTGAATGAATGGGGTCCATTAGTGTATGCTCGTGTAGTTTATTAATTGTCCATCTGTGGATGCCAAAAAGAAGGCTATGGAGGTATTGCATGAAGATGGATATCGAGTAAGTTTTGGAATACAATAATATACCGAAGAGAGATGTGGGAGATTTTCAAGCTCAATGTACTTGTGGTGCTTAGAAACCTAGCATTTCAACTATTGGTTGGGTGTGCGCCATGTGTGGTTGTGTGAATTTTTCATGCCGTATTATTTTTCTTTAAATGCAATGAAAGCAGATCTGGTGATGTCCCCACAGTAGACACATTGATGCCTTCAATCAATGGAAGAAGGGGAACAAAAGTAAGTTCCACACACATCTTCATTGTGCAAGGTCTTAATGAATAGGTCACTGAAGCTATGCTGCATTTTGAGCTCTCAAAATATGCTCCATTGAAGGATGTAAGACCAATTAATGAAATTTCACAAACATATTGAGAGGTCTTGCTTTTGTTCATTTCCGCTTAGTGCATGAAGCAACAACAGCTCTTGAGGCTCCATTAGTAATCTTGAACTTATAAGAGCTTTTGTGTGGGTGCATTCAAACGATCATCGTAAGCTAAGACTTTGATGCTCAACATTTGAGAAGACAACCCCCTCTTGTGATGACATGGCATTAGATATTCTCTTTCCTACTAGTGGGGTAGCACCATGGAGTGGACAAGAAAGTCCAAGTCTCATGAGGTTATATTTGAGAACCATAATTCGATCTCAAAGGATGTTGGACCTGATAATAAACATATGGCTCACTATGGGAGATTGTATGCTCAGGTTGTTGGCTTCCTCATCTATGTATGCTCAGTTTGTGTTAGTCTCTTTCCTTTGATGAATGTGTTTCTTATGTTGAACTTGTACTAAAAGCTATCACTAAGTAATGGTTTGAGTTCAATAATAAGAATCTATGAGAGTTAGAGATTTCCTCTATTCATGAAGTGTGTCTCAAAGTATGGAGGACCATCTGTGGATTTTTAGTTGAATTGTACATTCCTTCTTCTTTGAAGGTATGGTTCTTTTAAAGTTACATGAATTAATTTGCTTTGGCATAAATGTGATTGTATGTCAAAGTGGACACGTAAAACAACAATAAATCTAGGCTTAACGCATACATTTTCCTTGGGCTACAAGATTTATTCATTGGTAATCCCATTAGGGATGCAAGCTCAACACATCATGCCCAGGAGTGTCGTGGGCTTGTCTTGTTGCCCAGAGTGTGGCACTACTTGTGATGGAATCATAGAATAAAGGATGACTTCATGGTGCTATAGCTTTTGCCAGAAGTCCTCGCAGGGGTCATGAGAAAGACTCAAGAGAAGATTAACAAGAGGAGGAGTGTGGGGATAAGGGCTATGATGAAAATTAGAAGTTTCATGAATTTGAAGGTAATAATGTGGGATTATTTGCCACTGCTACAATGATGAAAACAATAAAGAAGCAGGTGTGGTTTGGGAGAGTATTCTAGAGATATTTGTGGACCCTAAGAGCCAAACCGCTAGTGGTGCATAGTCTCCATCATCATCGAATCCTGTCACTTATTTGACAATGATTGGGCAAGGAAGAGAGACAATTCTTTATATAAAACTTGATAAAGTTTCTAATTCATTGAGTGTTCTTACACTCATGGATACTAAAAGGCAATTGAAAGATTTGAAGAGTACAAAAATCACGAGTGATGCTAAGATATATCATATCAAATATTAGAGAGGCCCTTAAAGGATGGCCCCCAACATAGAGATTTTGGAGTAAGAAATTGCTCAAGTATTTAGGTTAGCATCCAAAGTGTATATATCACTGAGTGAGAATTCATTGATAGCAAAGCAAGATGGGGAGGTGGTGGCCCTTTAGTTGGAGGATGCTCAAGCAAAGTTCGCATCCTTAGAATCACACAAGGATGCAAAGAAATACAAATTCATATATTCATACACACACACACACACACACACACACACACACACACACACACACATATATATATATATATATATATATATATATATATATATATATATATATATATATATATATATATATATATATATATATATATATATATATATATATATATATATATATATATATATATATATATATATATATATATATATATATATATTCATACATACATACATGGGTGAAAGTATGTTAATGTGAAGAGTTTTTAGGACTATTTATCACTTTTAAGCATGTCACGATTTACCAATTTCAAAAGGTCTTTAAATAGTGCAAAACTAAATTCATAATGTCCTTTGCTTGACATCCGATCATTCAGGTCTGAGAGGAGATGAGAAGTGGAAGCCTTTCATATTGTCCATAGAATTGTCACTAGATCACTTTACTCCTGATCTTAATCAATTGCTAGGACACATGCTAACTTTTGAGCAGGACATTAAGGGAAAAAAAATGGCAAAGGGAAGCATTCAACTGATGATGAAGGGACCTCAAGTGAAGCTAACTTTACAAAAGGAAAGATGAACTTCAGAGGTAAAGGAAGAGGAGGTAAGAACAAAGATAATACTAAAGCTTGTTGGATTTGTGGCAGAACCAATCATTTGGCAAATGATTGTTGGTATAGCAATCAAAATGGTGGAAATAATAATCAGAGTTTTAATCAAAGAGGTAGAGGAGGCAGAAACCAAAGAGGCAATTTCAGAGGAAGAGGTGGTAGGACATCATATGCTAGAGGAGGTGGAAGAAGTTTTCAATCTCAGTCCTACAACAACAGTTATTATAATTATGCATCAGATCAAAAGGATGACATGACTCTCATCTTGAATGCAACTCATGAAGCAGTAGGAGAAGACCAAAGGGTGTTCTATATTGACTCAAGATGTAGCAATCATCTGAGTGGCAATATATCACTGATGACTGATATGGAAGCAAGGGTGAATGGACATACAATTCAAACAGGTGACAATACCAAGCATAAAGTGGAGAGCATTGGATTAGTGAAGAAAAAGAGTGGAAGTACACTCTTGAGCAAGTTACTTTATGTTCCTACTATTCCTAAAAACTTGATAAGTGTAGGGCAAATTGTGGAGAAGGGTTATGAAGTCAGATTCACAAATGATGGTGTCTATGTGCAAGATCCAAATTAGGGATATAGAAACATAATTGCAAGTAAAAAGGAAGGAAGGTTGTTTACTCTCAAGGTCCAAGGTAATGTGGGACATGCTTTATTTACTTATGGAAGTCAAAAGATGTCTGAATTAGATCTATGGCATAAAAGATTAGGTCATTTCAATGAGAGAGCTATAAAGGAAATGTCAAGGAATGATGTGGTGCTTGGTTTGCCAAAAGTTGAAGGGCAACACATGGTGTACAAGTGTGAAGCTTGTCAATTAGGTAAAGCACACAAGAGTTCATACAATAAATCAGGATATAATTATTCAAATATGCTTGAATTGGTTCATACAGATGTGTGGGGTCCTTCAAGGGACTATAGCATAAATGGATCCAGATATTATGTGTTGTTTGTTGATGATGATGCAACCAGATGGATTACTTTATATGTAATCAAGGACAAATCAGAAGTGTTCAAGACATTCAAGCATTATCATGCTTATGCAGAAAGGATTACAGGACAAAAGCTTAAGAGGTTGAGATCAGATGGAGGGGGAGAGTATTTTTCTAAAGAGTTTGATGATTATTTGTGGAATGCAGGTATAAAGAGAGAAGTAACTTGCAGGTACTCTCCTCAACAGAATGGAGTTGCAGAAAGAAGAAATAGAACTCTTGTAGAGTTTGCAAGAGCAATGATGAAGGAAAAGAATTGCCCAAATTACTTATGGCCAGAAGCTATCAACACTACAACATACCTTGTGAATAGGTTACCTTGTAAAGCATTGGAGGGAAGAACTCCTTATGAAGCATGGTGGGGTAAGAAGCCTACTCTTGATCATTCTAAGGTGTTTGGATGTTTAGCATATGCTTATGTTCCTTCACAATTGAGACATAAGCTAGAATCCAAAGTAGAGAAGTATGTATTTATTGGGTATGATGATAGACACATGGGTTACAGATTATGGAGTCCATCTACAATGCAATTTCTTGTTACCAAAGTTGCAGATGGTAAGGTGTCTAGATACAATGCTAGACTTGTGGTCAAAGGTTATGCCCAAACTTATGGGGTAGATTATGATGAAACCTTTAGTCCTGTTGCTAAAATGTCTACAATTAGATCATTGGTTGCTATTGCTGCTTGTAAAGGATGGAAGTTTTCACAATTAGATGTGAAGAATGCATTTTTGAATGGATACATTGTAGATAAAGTGTATATGGAGCAACCATAAGGCTTCATGGATTCAATTGGATCAGATTATGTGTGTAAGCTTAAGAGAGCTTTGTATGGGTTGAAGCAAGCCCCAAGAGCATGGAATTACAGGCTTGTTAAGTTCTTGAATGAATGTGGATTTCAAGCATCAAAGGAAGATAGTAGCTTGCTAGTGAAGGCAAGTGAAAGTGGATACATATACATGTGTATTTATGGCGATGACATTATTGTCACAGGTACAGATGCTCAAGGAATCAATGAGCTTAAGAAAAAAATAGAGAAGGAGTTTAAGATAAGTGATTTGGGAAACTTATCTTATTTCTTAGGAATGCAGATTGTATATACTCAACATGGAGTATATGTTACACAAGAGAGGTACTTGAAGAATCTTCTGGTCAAATTCAACATGGAGGATTGCAAGCCTTCAAGCACACCATTGGAGGTAAATCATAAGTTGAGCATGTATGGAGGTGAAGAGTTTAATGACATGAAGAAATATCAGAGTTTGGTAGGTAGTTTAATCTATGCTACCTTGACAAGGCCAGACCTATCATATGCAGTAGGTGTGTTATCACAATTCATGCATTGTCCAAAGAAGACTCATTGGATTGCAGCTCAAAGGGTACTCAGATATATTAAAGGAACCCTAAGTGAAGGTCTGTATTATGGATTTACTTCTAATACAAGAATCAAAGTGTTTAGTGATGCAGATTGGGCAGGTGATTCAAATGATAGAAGGTCTACTCATGGGTATCTCTATTATATTGGAGATAAACTAGTTTCTTGGTGTTCAAAGAAGCAACATAGAGTTTCTTTGTCATCTACAAAAGCTGAGTATAAAGGATTGGTAGAGGCTGCAAAAGAAGTGATATGGTTAAAGACCTTGTTGAAGAGTTTTGGAACTGATCAGAGTACTCTAATTATTTTTGGAGACAATATGAGCTCATTGTATTTGGCAGCTAACCCTGTTTTTCATGCCAGGACTAAGCATATAGAGATTCAATATCGTTGCTTGAGGGAAAAGGTACTTGATAAAGAGATTGAAGTGATGTATACTTCAACAAAAGAACAAGTTGTAGATATGATGACAAAAAGCTTGGATGGACCTAAGCTACAAAGATTCAAAGAGATGGCACGAGTGAAGAAGAATGGAATAATCACAATTACTGATTGAGGGGGAGCTGTTGGAACAAACCAATCACAAATTTGGTGATTATAAAGAACTTGAAGGAAGTCAATGATCAGTTTGAAGTGGAAGAAGTTACTTGAGAAAGTGAAGAAGATTTCAGAATGATAGCTTGTATACATATGTACATTACATGTGGAAATTCTTGTATTATGGTATAGATAATCCTTAGGATGATAAGGAAAAATGTGATCGACATGGGATAAGTCTAGAACCATATGGATATAAGTCAATGATGTAAAGAAATACATATGAGAGTCATTAGAAGCCATTAAGGTAGATGTGTAGAGAGTCATCTTCACGAGTTAGTGTCGAGTCTTTCTCTGATTTCTCTCAGTCTGAACATGTGGATCAGAAATCCTTTTGTATACATCTAATCTAGAAGCTAATGAAGCTATGTTCAAAGTTTCATGGTCTAATTCCTTTCATGCTGTGAGTATGATCAATAGGAACATGTATATGTAAAGTCTGCAGATGATCTCTCAAAGTCGCACACTTTTTCGTGTCAATGTTTTGATTAGATCTCAATGCACATTGTAAAGTTTTTAATGGATGAGCATTCAAAATCTAAGTTAGAAGGTAAGGAAGCTATGGATAAAAGCATTTAGCAAAACGGGATCTGTGCTGTGAGAAATCAACCTTAGAAGTTACCTATGTCAAAGTCGCTTATTCAGGAAGACAATTTCTAACATACTTTTGATCTTAAGGGTCAAATTGAAGTTTAAATGATTATTTTGAAGGACTAATGGTTGATGTGATTGTGCAAAGGTAGCTTGGAGGTATGTATATCATTAGATTGAAGAAATCTGAAGATATGTGCAGATAATGAAGTCAATCTTTGAAGCAGACTTCTTGAAGAAGGAAAATTCTCACTCAGAGAATTGTTCATGAATGATTTGGTAAATCAAAGTAACATTTGTGTAAAGTTTGGTCTATAACTGATATAGAGGTGCTCTTAGATCAGTATAAATCAAGCCTTTGGAGATTAAGAGGTCTCCAACAAGATTACAAGAAAGCTACAACATGATATTGCAAGAGAGAAGTGGATGTCATCATCAAGACTCGTACATTATGCCCAATGGCATGCACAAAGAGTCCGCGAGGGTTCTGCTTGGAAATAGTCTCCAAACTCTTAAAATGCATTATTCTTTTCAAGATTTTTATAACTCCATTCACTTAAAATAAAATTTTAGTGTTTTTGTGAATATACTTTTAATGTCTTAGTCTTGGAAATATTTTTGAATGTGAACTCTTGGAAATTTCGTGGATCTCTCTTCTTGAGAACTTCTATTCCATCTTGATATTCATGGAGCTTCCATGGTTTCCTTGAGGTATCCCAAGACCATATCTATCCAATAGGAATATCATAGTTGCAACATGAATTCAGTCAATAGAAACAAGATTTGGAAGAGAGCTCTCACACACTCTCACACACACAAAGAGAGGAGCACACAATGACTGAGCCAAGGAAGAATAATCTTCTTCTACTTCTTCTATTACATAAAGAGAATATACAAGAATGATCCAATACAACAACACAACCAATACAATATATAAAGAGCAATACATAAAGAGAACCCTAATGTATGCAAATGAGTGAGCTGGCAAGAAACAAATGTGCCATCACTCTAGATAGATAAATTTGTTAAATCTTTTAAAGCTTATGAAAGTATCCCTAAAATATATTGAAGTAACGACTATACATGTCAAAGAAATGAAAAGTGGTACGTGTCATTCTCGATCATCACATGTTGAGTTTGATATCTCCACACTCCCCCTCAAGCTGAACATCATGTCCTGTAATCCAAGAATCTTCAGAAACGTCTTCAACTTTTCTACTTCACGTTCTTTAATGAAATCAGCAACATGCTCATCTATCCCCACATAGACACCTGCTTATACCTTCTCCCTGATGAAGTGATAATGTACATCAATTTTGTTTGGTCTAGCATGAAAAATGGGATTTCATACTAATTGTATGTTGCTAAGTTTATCACAATAAATGATGATGGGCTTTTGCACTTCTACACCTAAACCAACAAGTAGCATCTCTAGCCATGATGCTTTATGTGCTCCCATTGCAACACCTCTATACTAAGCCTCTGTACTAGACAAAAGAACAATGGGTTGCTTCTTACTGCCCCATGTGATAGTAGCACTCCCTAGTGAAATTAGAAAACCACTAGTAGATCCTCTATGTAGAACCATACCATCCCAATCTGCATTCATGTATCCATGAACCTACAACTCTACACCAACTTCATAAAACAATGCATAATCCAAAGTAGCACTTAAATAAAGCATGTGAATGTGGTTTCTTGGGAGACTTCATAAACTAACTCTCAAGTCCCATAGTGTATCTTAGATCATGCCATGTGATTGTTAGAGGTATTAAACTTCCCACAATTTCCCCATACATAGTAGCATTTTCCAATGTTTCACTTAAGGTAGTTTCCAACTACAAATTATGATCTAATGGCATAGAAATTGGCTTATAATCAACCGTACCATAACTTTACAACATTTGCAATGCATATTTCCTTTGAGACAACCATATACCTATTTCAATATGTATAAACGCAATGCCCAAAAAGTAACTCAACATAGAAGAGCTTTTATGATAAATTCTTGCATAAGTAGTTGCCTTACGTCTTTAATGCTTTATTCTTTATCACCACCTACAATCAATTCATCAACGTAAATAGCCATAGTTATGATGCCATCATTAACCTTGATTGCATATAATGAGTGATCTACATCACACATAGAAAATCTAATGGAAGTTTAATAATTTGCAATCCTTGAATGCCAAGCACGAGGGGTTTGTGTAAGCCCATAAAAAACCTTTTCAACTTGCAAAAATATTAGGATGCTTTGAATCCTCATATCCTTGTGGGTATTCCATGTATAATTCTTCCTACAACTCATCATGTAAGTAAGCATTCTTCACATCCATCTGATGTAGAATCTATCCTTTTAGTTGTAGCCAATGCAACAAGTGCTCTAATACTAGCCATTCAACCCACTAAAAATTTCCTCATAACGAATGCCATATTCTTGTGCATATCCTTTTTCTACCAATCATGTTTTATACCTACTTATGCTACCATCAACATTATGATTTAACTTCTTAACCCATTTGTGGCCTATAGATTTCTTTCCTTGCAGCAATGATATCAACTTCCATGTTTCATTTCCATAAAGTTTAGCTATCTCTTCATGCATATCTTTCTTTCAATCTGCATTTCCAATGGCATCTTCAAAACAAGAAGGTTCAATATCTTGTATGAACTTGGTCATATAAGCACAATGACGTGCCATGTAGCTATCATATGCTACCCACTACATTGAATTCTACATCCTCCCATATCTTCTTGGTTCTAGGTTTCTTTTTCTTGTTGTATCATCTGCATATGCCTTTCTTACTTCATAGAGGGAAATCCAAGTTCCTCATCAAGGCTCTTTCATGAACCACTTGATTTTCCATCAACATCTTCAAAACTTGCATATGTTTTATTACTAGAATAATTTTTTTCTTTACCTTTCTTGGATGTAGTTGATGAATTCATTGGACTAAAATTTCCACACAATCTCCACTCCGTGGGTTTGAGTAAAAACGATTTCTAGATGACACACTTGGCCTGCTTAGAACTTAAGATTCTACACTTGAGTTTTCAAGATTTCCTTTCTCATTTGAATCAACATTAAGTCCTTCTTTTGCATCAACATAATAGCTTGCCATTTTCTATCATTACTTTATACATTTCTTTGGAAATTTTTACGGTCTCTTTGGCTCCCGTGCCTCAAAAATATCCTCTATCTCTTGTACTATCTGGTTATTGTTTCCTCTTCCACTTTTGAAGCCTTTTGCTTGGGCTCTCCCTTTGCAAAAATATAATACCTTCTTTGAGATAGATTTTCTTGGGATTTTGAGTCTTCACTAATGTTCTTTTCTTCTATTATCAAAATGGACACAAGATCCACAAAATTTGGAATATTCTCCCTAGCCTAAATAGAAGATTTGAACTACTTATATGTAGCTCCTAAACCACAAAGGTGTGCTTCAACCTTATCCTCAGCATCCACATTGATGCTAATAGATGCATGTGGCTCACATATGCTTTTTATTTTTAAGGTGTAGTCACTTAATGACATTCATTCTTGAGTTACAATCTTCACGTCTTTATATTGGTTTCATAAAATGCGCCCAAACTGTTCCAAGCCTCTTTTAGAGCTTTGGCAACCTGTATGTGCCCAATCATGCTATCTTGTGTGCAAATAGATATTCGATATGTCATCTTTTGTGCTCTTTTATTCCACTCTTTATATGGTCTTAATTGGTTTGTAGTATGATTCTTCTCTAGTTACTTAATTGTTTCGTTGGTTGTACTTCCAGTAGCCTTTTCCCATCAAGAAATTCATGATTCGAAATCTCCAAGCATGAAAGTTCTTCTTGTCCAACTTATTGATAATAAGTTGATTAATTCCATCAATTGTATGGCTTGAAGCAAGCTCCTAGAGCTTGGAACCATAGACTTGTTACTTACTTGCAAGATAAAGGTTTTAATGTAAACAAGGTAGATCCTTCCCTCTTTATTAAGAGGAATCATTCAAAGGTCATATACTTATGTGTATATGTTGATGATATAATGATTATAGGAAATCATGCAAAAGGAATTCAAGATGATTAAAGGTCAAGTGAAGGAAGAGTTCAAGATCAATGATCTTGGTTTGCTCACATACTTCCTAGGTTTGGAAGTGGTACATATAGAGAAAGGTATGTTTCTCACACAAAGGAAATACATTAGAGATATGCTCTCTAAATTCAAAATGGAGAATACAAAGGTTGCACGTACTCCCATGGAGGTAAATTTTAAGTTAAGTGCTCATGAAGGTGAGCTAATTGAAGATGTAACTAGCTATCAAAGTCTAGTTGGAGGCTTAAATTATGCTACATTAACTAGAGTAGATATTTTTTATGGAGTGAGTGTGTTGAGTCAGTACATGCATACTCCAGGAAGCCTCACATGGAAATAGCCGAAAGAATCCTAAAATATTTGAAGGGCACAATCAATGAAGGACTATAATATCCATATACATTTGATATAGATGTTAGAATCTTCTCTGATGTAGATTGGGCAAGCTCTAAAGATGATAGGAGAAGCACATATGGATACCTTACTTTTTCAAGTACAAAATTGATCTCATGGTCTTCCAAGAAGCAACCCACAATTGCTCTAACATCAACAAAAGCTGAGTATAGAGGACTTGTGCAAGAGAACAAGGATTATGACCACCACATGCTAGAGAGATGACTCTCCTCCCAACCAAATGCCTCTATATATAGCTCTCTCTAGGGGACTACCTTCTTGGGCAGGTGGATACTAGCCAGCCATGTGTCGGCCATGTAATTGCATGTGTGCCAAGTGTCCCAATCAACTCGAGTTAACACAAGTGGATGCTTCTAGAAGGCTCTAGATCTCTTTGGGAAAAATCCTCTCCCCGTGTCCCCCATGGGGATTGAACCCAAGACCTCCTCCTTCACATCCTTGAGACTTAACCACTAAGCTAAGTGGATCACTTGTTCAAAAGAGCACAAGACCTCCTATTAAGTCTAAACTCGAGATCTTTGGTCATACACATGGATGACCAAACGGTGTCCAATTTCAGATCCATCTGAACCGGCCAAATCCCTAGATCATAGACTTACTTTATTATAGTCTTCCCCCTTAGAAAATATTTTCATCCTCGAAAATAGAGCTATATATCTACTATAGGCAACACCCAAGCCTCATGTTCTAAAACTGGAAGAACATGGTCATGTTCTAAAACTGGAAGAACATGTCTCATCTCTGTGGTGGCATCCCTGCCCAAATGATTCAAAACGCAATTGCATTTTGCACTTTGATACACCAGTAAAAGTACAAAGTCGTGAATGAATAATAAGGGTGGATCTAAAAACATCCCTTTCCAATTCATAGTTTCTCGATGTGCGATCTAGGCACAAACATGTGAACTGGGTGGATTCAAATTACTAGTACATTTCTGGGCATGAATGGTGCATGGACTTAGTAACGAAGCTAGGATTCTTATCCCTCATAAGACTTTGAGAACTATTGATTCACTTGAATTTATTTTGGAGATCTTGAAGTCTGGTTGTCCTAAACATCTAACTTAAATGTTTGTACAATGGTTTACTTTGATCCAATAGTTACTTGATTTTTTCACCCGACTAGAGGACTCCTTTGTCCTGATGGGTTTAAAAATCCTATGTAAAATTTAGGAGCAAGTTTACCATTTCTGTTGAGTCAACCATAATATAATTTGTCCAACTCAAATACAAAATGAAAAACTGTCCAACTTATGATACTTTTCCCAAAGACTTTAACTGAAAGTTCTTGGGAATTGTCAATCAATTCTTAACTTCTCTATTCTAGAGTATACTAGACTCTAGAAAATCATTTATGCTATAACTTGAATCAAACTCGAACGAATAAGTTAATCTTGAACTTATCATATTTTCGATGTTTGAAAAGGTTCTGGTACCAAACATCTATCTAGGATGTTTAATTTAGTTACCTAGTTCTATCCAGCTAACCCTTGACTTTTGTGAAAAGAATAAGATAACATATCTGAGTCAAATCCAAAAGATTCGGAAAGCGGAAAGAAAGAACTAAAACTCTGATCAACCACTTCAAACTTCGAAGATACATAAACTTTCTATGAGTCAAAGTCTAGATGACTCAGGACTATAACTTCTCAAAGATCTTTATCAACAAGGTATTGAAGCATTTTCTTTATCTTTAAGAGAAATAAACTGGACTCTCAAAAGGATTCAAAGCAACTCGAAAACATCATCCAACCACAAGATACTAGTGTGGTAACCAACATCAATGTGTCGACCCACTGAGGTTCTGTTGATGATTTTAGTATTCAAATAATGCTTCTCTTAAGACTAAGTTCAGGTCACATTCAATCCTTCTGACTCCTTAATGGGAATGCAAATTGTGCATTTCTTTGAGTCAAAAGAGTGAGTTTACCAAGTTACACTAGGAACTTGATGCTTGACTTAGTCAATCAAATCCTTGGTTGAAAAGATTAACTCAAAAATCAAAGTCCAACTTTTTTCAAAAATTTATCAAATATTTGTGATCGATAATACGTAAGCTTGAAGTGTTCTAAGAAGATCTTGGAAGTTACTTACTTCATATCTTCAGTTTTTTCCTTGATCTTGAAGATATCTTGAAGTATCTTGAGATACTACTTTTATCCTTCTTGAATTAAACTCTTTCTTTGAAGTCTTAATTCCTTTGAGGATGAAACCTAACTTCAAGATCCAATCTAGGACTAAAAGATAATTATCCTCTCAAAGGCCTATTCAAGAAATTTGGGAATTATTCAAGTCCCATTTATATTACTTACTATGTTAAATTCTTACATTTGAGCCCAACCTTGATACCTTATTTATAATAAAAGTATCTGTAATATTAAAGTATCAATCCAATATACTCTAATCAAGAGATAATAACATGTTGTAGTGTTTGAATGAGTAAAAAAGAAAAACATTTGAGCACAAAGAACTGTCTCAAAATCCTCTGTAATTCCCATTTTCCCTGAATAAGCCTTCTCATGGTTCGATGTCCTATACCATCTTTCCTACATCAATCTGAATATAAAATCTGGTGTCCCATACCACCCTATTTTATACTCACATTGACCTGTGAGTGAATTTTATCCCAAAGTCTAAACATATCTTGATAGAGGACCTTTTCACTTCAACTATTTAAAAGAATTTTGAAGTTTTTAGGTATTACCTCTAACTTGATATTCTAGGTTTTGATCCCTTCACAAGATTGTTCATAAATCTTGTGCTTTCCTTTGGGAACTTGAAAACCTTTTGATGGAACATCTATTCCTCTTTACTAGGGTTTCAAATAAAAAATAGTTAGAATTCCAAGTACTTGATTTTTCATAGATTCAAGTTCAATTGGTTTATTCTTGACCAATTTTTAGTGACAAGAGCTTTTGACTTCTTGTCTTTAGAGTCCTTTCTTTACTGATGCTTTAGGTACCTACCCCATCGAGACTTTATAGGAATCTCTCTACTGCATAAGTTTAAGCACCCGCTCATGCTTTCTAGATTTGTACCAAAATCCCTTTAAGGATAAGCAAACATTATGTTTTACCTTCCACAGACTTAAGTACCGTTTCCACGGTTGGAGACTACACTCTTGGAATTTCTTCACTCTGTTCAGACTTGGAACAACTGATTCTTTTCACACTTTTCCATTGGATATATGGAACCTGAGGGAATAATTCCTATGAGGAATTTTTATTGCCAATGCTTAGGCAATCTACTAAGTAGTTCCAATCACACATTCTTGGACAACCATGGCCAAGTTTTATCAAGTCTAGTTGATCTTGCGACTTAAATAAAGACTTAGTCTTTATCCTTAAGATCTCCTGAACTATCAAAAGCTTGTTTGCTTACCCATGGCCCTTAAGTCGAGGCATACACTGATACCCCTCAGATTCCAAAGCTAAGAATCTTTGATACACCTTTATGTTATATCAATATTTGGAATTAAGTACCAATACTGATGGTTTGGGAACTGCTGGGAACTACTAGCTATCAAACTCACTTGAAAGATTCTAGTCTGAAATCTAGGGAGATATATTTCTTTCAAGAACTTTAGATTCCTACCAAGGATTCAAGTAATACTAAGCCAATGCTTCATCTTGGAATCTTTTGCTTTCCAGTCCAATGATTCATCTTGGAATCATTAGTTTTACTGGAATCATCTTTCTAAAAGAAATCTTGACTATTGAACAAGAATAAGACTTAAGGCTTTATTGCTTGTCCAAAAGATATTCCTTTTTAACTAAGGAAATAGTTAACTAGGCTATTTCCTTTATTGGTTTAACTTTTGGGAAGTAGCTTAATTCCTAAAGATTACTTTGACATATCGTTTAGAAAATATCTTGATTCCCAAAGATTAATTTGACTTGGGTTTCTTCTTTAAGCTCTAGTTAGCTTAAACAAAACCAAGCATACTTTTCTTATCCTCAAAAAAGTGCTTACTAAAGTTTCGATGCTTTTTGAAAGCTTTGCATCTTGACTAGAGATACAATCATGGAACCTAGCATCCAACTACTGAACACTAAAGTTCAAGTGATGCTAAAGTTTATTCATCTCTTTGAAGTTTATCACTCATCAAGATGAAAAGAAAAAACTTCAATAGTTCTAGTAAGGCTTATCCTTATGACTTTTTAAATATCACCTATACTTAGAGTAATCATTATAAGCTTATCTTCATAAATTTCTCCTAGTGCCAACTTATACCTATTAAGACATCAAAATACTTAATTGTCATTAAGTATTTGTTTTTGATAGCGGAGTATTAACTTGGGAAGGAATCGACTAATTACTTGAGCTGCAAACTAGAACTAGCATGTCTTTGCAACTAACTAGTCCTCTGTCTTCCCTAATGTCAAGCCGTGAGCTTTATAAAGTAAGCTAAATACTAAGAGAGTATATATCGTTCTATTATGTAAATGCATGTGCCTACATGCAAATGCATGTGCCTACATGCAAATGCATGTGCCTACATGCAAATGCATGTGCCTACATGCAAATGCATATGCTCACATGCGTATGCCTGCATGTTCTTTGCATGCCCAAAAAATAATGCAACAATCATGCATGATCTTTATACATGACTTTTCCTTGTACTAAGAATGTATATCATGAAATCTTGATGCATGTATATCCTTTCCTTTGTCGTAATGCACTATGATATAAAAACATATCCTTGTGGTGCACTAAAAAGCTTACTCAATGGAAAGAAAATATGGAATTAAACTACCAAAATACATTCTTTGATGCACAAGGATACTTTTTTAAACCAAGTCTTTCCTTAATGCCAACTAATGCTTGGAATGAGAAGTGGATTGTTTCATTATCCTAATCTAGACTTAAACGATTGAAATATTGGATATTTCAATGTGCATCTAGGATTAAGTGTAAACTAATGAAAACAATATAAATCAAGCATTAAGGCCAAGTAGAAAATAGAAAATACTTAGCTTTGATCATAGCTTCATCCATCCTCTGATCCTTGCCAAGAGCTATTCACCAAAGACTTTGGCTTGAATTCAAAGTTGGCTTGACATTGATCACCTGTGATTCAAGGGATGTGCAAGAACTTTCATATATTGCTATGGGAGTTAAGAGGCATATATTATAACCCAAATCAAGTCATGCAAAATCTCTCATCAGGATTGGTTGGATTTGGAGAATCTCTATCAAAGTAGAAACCCTCCTAGGAAAGCTCATCTAAGGAGACAACTATCCAACACAAGGATAAAAGTCAGTGAATCATTGTAGTCACATATTTTTAAGCTCAAAGACTTATGAGATCAGCTGCTCAATGTTGGAGTAAATATTTCAGACGAAGAGATGGTAAACACACTTCTAAACTCACTTCCATGTAGATACCATGCTTTTGTTACTTATTCATCTCTCTCTAAAAGACATAGAGAACTTTAATTTGAAGAACTAAAATTCCTATTACTTCAAGATGAAGATAAAAAAAAGGTATGGAAGAGAATGATGAAGCCATGTTATCATCCTCAAAGGGAAAGAAGAAAAAAGAGACAAAAAAGGAGAAGAAGAGTTAGCAATCCAAGAAGGAAAGTAAGTCTTCTAATTCTAAGTCTTCGAGTCCTTCCCCTAATGCTTCCTCTACACCCAAAGAAAATTCTTTGAATACATTTGATTCAAAGAAAGGAGTATTCCATTACTCTAAGAAACCAGGTCATTACATAGAATAATGCAAAACAAGGATTTTTAATGAGAAGAATAAAGTGTCAAGTAATAGTACTGAAGATGAACCAAAACCTAAATCTTCAAAGGCAGATTCACATGCTTGTGTTACTATTGAAGAAATAGCTTTTGATCAGGCAACATTAAATGAAATCTTAGATAATCCTTGGATTTTCCATTTTGGAGCTGGTAAGGATATGAGAGGTTGCAAAAAGGTATGTTCTTCCCTTTCTAACTCTTTAGGTGGAAGAGTGACCATTGTAGATGGTCATGATTTGGATGTTGTAGGTGTTCGAGAAGTGAAACTAAAGTCAAGAGCAAGAGGAAATTTCACAATTTCCAATGTTCTTTATCTTCAAGACATGAAGAAGAATTCTCTCTCTATCTCTACTTTCTTGTCAAATGGTTATAAAGTTGTTTTTAAGAAAGATTCATGTCAGATCATCTCACCTGATGAGGAGCATTGTCTACTTCAATGTGAAAATAGAAGTGGCATCTTTGTATTGTCCAAAATAATTCACGCTAATGTTGGCATGCTAGATTTGTTCATATTAGTTACACATCTCTCAAGCATATCAATTATCAAGGTATGGTGGAGAGTTTGCCTACTTTTGTTGTATCAGATGATGTAGAGTCATGTGAAGGATGTCTTGAAGGAAAGCTTCAAAAACTACCTTTCAAGAAGCATGGATACATCACAACCACAAGGAAGTTGGAGAGCATACATTTAGATGTGAATGGTTCAATGAGAATAGATTCTATTCAAGATTTCACATATTTTGTTACTTTCATTGATGATTTCCCAAGATATTCGTGGATTTACAGTCTTAAAGTGAAGCGAGAGGTTTTTCCTACTTTTAAGAACTTCTAAGTTAGTCAAAGATCCAGATTTTGAGAAGTGATAGAGGAGGAGAGTGCATGTCTAAAGACCTTACGTCTTTTCTTGAGGACAAGGGTATCTCTCATCAACTCACTATTGCTTACACTCCATAATAGAATGGTGTTGCAGAGAGAAATATAGGATACTTATTGAGATGATGCATAGCATGATGTCATCCAAAAAGCTTTCTCCCAAGTTTTGGTTTTATGCAGTACATACAACTAATCACATTCTAAATAGGTCTTCTACAAAAGCTTTGAATGTCATTACACCTTATGAATCTTATTGTGGGAAGAAACCCAATGTGAGTTATCTCAACGTTTTTGGTTCCCCAGCTTATGTTCACATTGAGAAGAAGGATCATGGTAAGCTTGATGTAAAAGCCATTAAAGCCATCTTTATTAGTTATGCAATTGAAAGCAAAGGAAACACATTCTATATTTAAGATACAGGTGATATCCAACTCTCACACAATGCATATATAGTAGAATGTCAGATTTATGATAAGAAGGAAGAGATTCCAAAATTCATAAAAGCAGATGACTATGCATTTTTTAGAAGGAATTTGGATTCTTATATTTAATCATAAAAGGGTAGTGATGAACCTTCTCAAACCCTAAAAGATGCACTTGATAAAGGTGAAGAGAAAGTTACATTACCTACATTAGTACCTAGTCCATCATCAGTACCTCTTGAAGTTTCAACTCAAGAAGTTGGAGAAGGTTCTAGAGTTCAATAAGAAAGAGATATTAAAGAACTAGAAAGGATTCCGCAACTTTTTAAGAACACACCAAAGTGGTTATATCAAACCTAAAAGGACAATGGTATAAAGGAATACACAAGAAGAACCAGGAGTCAAACTAGGAGACAAGAAATAGACCAGGTAAATTATGTAGAACATTTTGAGATTCATAATATTTTAGCACTTACTTTAGTCGAGAATGAACCACAAAGTGTTCAAGATGCACTACAAAATGATATGATTATCATCGGTCCCAAAGATTCAGATCTTCCATTATTTAAAGGGAATCTTAAGCATACATTTGATGTACATGACTTACGTATTTTACATTATTATCTTGGGATTGAATTCATGTACAAAAATGAGTGTAACTACATAACACAACTAACATACATTGAGAAATTATTGAAAAGGCTTGAGATGACATATTCCAAGCCTGTGTAGACACCTATGGATGTGAACATGTCATGACAATTGGAAGGAGGTTCAAAATCATTTGATGCTACATTATATAGTCAAGCAGTAGGTTGCTTGATCTCTCTCTGTAATACACGTTTGGACATTCAGTTTGCAGTTTCTCAAGTATCCAAGTTCATGCAGAGTCAGCTCAAGAATCAGTGGAAATCAATTAAGAGATATATTTGTAGATTCCAGGGAGGTTTTGCAAGTTATTAAACCTTGTACCATTATGATATTGAACGGGGGCTTGTTGGAAACAATGTCATAAAGTCACCATAAGGATACCATATGTTTTATCTTCTATAGAATGATCACAAGATATGGCACTAGGCGTCTTGGATAAAGCAAGCATCCCAAACATCCCACCTAGGTTCAAAACCCATCGTGCACAGCAGCAATAGATCGTGGAAAAATTCTTTTGAGATGCGTTTTTTGAGAAAAAAAGCAATCATCATTTTTGTGTGATTATGTTTTGAATATTTTTTTGCTTTTTGATTCTGTTCTTTTTTATTTTTGTACATGGGCTTATAAGCTATATATTGAAGGCCAAGGATCATAGTTAAGAATCTTCTCAACCACTAACTCAAGCTATACACAAGCGTTGGAGGTGATCAAGGAGGAGATCATCTTAGAGGGAGAGTTTCTATACTCTTGAAGGAGGTGGCTCTACATCTGGAGACATTTAGAGGAGTTTGTGTCAGCCAATGTACTGTGAGTAATAAGTCTACATCTATCCTCACTTGCTCATTCACTAGTTTTTTTTCTTAAATAATCAGAACTTGGGTTTGCTGTAGAATAATTCTAAACTATTGATATTCTCCATATTCACACACACACACACACACTCTTCATACCTCTTAAGCATACAATCATGATATAGGATGGAGAGAGAGAGAGAGAGAGAGAGAGAGAGAGAGAGAGAGAGAGAGAGAGAGAGAGAGAGAGAGAGAGAGAGAGAGAGAGAGAGAGAGAGAGAGAGAGAGAGAGAACGAGGATGAATATACAATATTCATCCTATAGAGACACAATATTTTGGAAATGGCCTATTATTCATGACCTTTATTGATGACTTTTACAAGAATGCACGGGTCTATCCATTCGATTTAAATTTTGAAGCTTTTATGTGATTTAATTAATTCTTGCTTAAGGATGAAAATAAGTCATGTAAAATGTTCGCCCTTCATTATGATGAAAGGGTATATATGCCTTTTGAATTCAATGCATTTCTGGATGAGCATAAGGTAAGACACCAATGTGCAATGTCGTATACACAAAAATCTCAATGCTATTATCTACGCCATAATCGTAAGATCGCTTTATGCACTCATCAACCATTTTGAGCAGATAGAGAATTGTGAAGAATCCTTCTAGGAGTTTATAAAACGCTTGATGCTAGCTCCGATTTTTAAAGTGCTTGATTAAAATAAGTTTCTTTTTTTCCTTTTTTTTAAAATGTAGGTTCCACCGAGGGCTACTCCTCTAGGCTTTAACTTTGAAATTGCAACTATGCCCCTCTTATCCCTCAAGAACAGGAGTTCAAATAGGTGGGTTAGACTACGGTCACAACTACCGCGGGGAAGGACAAACGATGGCCTATCAACCACAAGATACAACTTTCCATGATAAACATGTCCCTTACATGTTGCAGGTGGAGGTTGAACCCTCGCCCCCACGTCAAGAGGTGAGAGACCCAACCACCCGGATAAGCTGCTTGGAACCAAAATAAATTATTTTGTGTATATGTGGATGCTTGCAACCATGATATAGGGTGTAAAATGCACTTCAATGTAGCTTGTGCAAGTCGGAAAGTAAATAGTGGAGAAAGTAACTACACGATGACCAAAAAAAAAAGGAGTAAGCATGGTCTACACCATTAAGAAAGTTAAAACATTACTTGTTGTCTAACTCGAGTTCATTCGCATATGCGCGTGTGTGTGTAAATTTAGTTCCTTAGTCACCAAATTTACTCTATGTAAGCATGATATATCATTGTATAAATACTCACATAGAGTGACTTACTAGTCAACTGATCAATACCGTGAGTTTCAGTATAAATTTACTCTATGTAAGCATGATATATCATTGTATAAATCGGATGGTGCTATGTGTTGGAGTTTCAGTACATGAGCAATGGTAGTGTGACTTTAGGAGCATCTAGCTAAATATAGCGTTGTTTTAGTTCCCTAGTCACCAGATTTACTCCATGTAATCATGATATATCATTGTATAAATACTCACATAGAGTGATAGGAGTGACTTACTAGTCAACTGATCAATACAGTGATGGATAACCAAACTTATTAATATCATGATCAACATTGAAATCATACAAAGTGTATGGAATATAGTAATTGAGGTAAAAGACTTCATCCAAATGTTGAATCCACTACTCTACGACACATGACTGAGTCAGTCTTTTACTACTCTGATAAAATTATTGAACTACCGATGAGCCTCTATTTTCTCATGATCTTGTAGTTCCCTAATCAAGTTCACTGACCACTTGTTTAATTCAATTGGAGCTTCTTTTAGCTGTGAGAGAAATTTCTTGAGCTAAACGTTTGATTCTTTGAATTCTGATCTTGTACAAAGAGGGACAATACATTTTCTACACGGGCAAAAATATTGTTGACATTCTCATCTTACAACGTTTAGATATGTTGAGAATATTCTATGAGGTGGTGTCATATGTTAGCCGAATCTTGTGCATCCAACGATATAGGAGCTTGTGGAGGAGGAGGATTTGGGCATGGTGTCGAACGAGATCTAAAAGCAAGAAGTTGGTAAGGGATCAATAGGCGGGAGAACTAGAGGTGTACTAGAAGATTACAATGGAGGTGGGTACATCAAAATCAGAAGAGGCAGCAGACTTTGGTTAGGAGTACTTCTCCATTACGCGAAGTGAGATGGAAGGGATGGGAGAAGATGAAATGTTTTTATCAATGGAGTGTGTGGAGTTGGTTGAGAAAGAGGTGATGAGGGAGAAGTGTCTTCTATTTTCAGGAATACAAACTTATGCATGGAAGTCGTTAGAGATGGTGGTAATGGTAGATGATTTGATTGTGGATATGTAGACTAATGGAATCATCCTAAACATTGACCATATTTTGTGCATCCTTTCATGACATAAGATGGTTGTTTGAATCCCAGGAAAATAGAAGAATGCTACCAATAAAAGCTCTTGCTCTTGCCTTCACAAATCTTCCTTGGTTGTTGTGCTGGAAACCTCATCCTTGGTTGTTGTAAGCGAGATCAGGGTAAGAACAAGTAGTAGTTGTTTGAGCACATTATGGTTGTTGGATTGGTGATTCGATCTATGCAACACCTTTCTCTTTGTTAATCTGTTGGAAGTGCACAAGACTCCAAAGTAGCAGATGAAGCAAAGGGCAGCTAGCCCCAGAAACACATTCATTCTTCGTTGCTAGAGTTTGAGACATCCTATTAACATTCGTGTGCAACATACTGCACATAAGATTTGCCCAATTTCATTCAGCCCCACGTTCGACATACAAAATAGAGAATCCTTTTGTTCCTATAATGCAGTGCATATGTATTGTGTAATCTTACTCCTCAGTTAGCATACCTGCATATTCATGCATGATTGTTCCTAACAAATCAAGTGGAACATTTCCTCTCATAATAGTCTTTATGAGAGTCGATTTGGCCTTGTGCTCTCTAGCAACGTCCATCCTATATGTACATACAAAACAAAGTGAATTAGAAATCACTATCTATATGTACGTATATGTGTGCATGTGTGATGTGTATGTATATATGTGTGTTTGATATATGCATGTGTGTGCAATGTGTATGCATGTATGTGTGTGTGTGTGTGTGTCATATGCATGTGTATGTCTCGATGTGTTTATGTATTCATGTTTGTGTGATGTCTATGTATGTGCATGTATGTGTGTATCTATATATACATGTGTGTTTGTATGCATGCATGTGCGTGTGTGGTGTGTGTATGTGTGTGCATGTATGTGTGTATGTATGTGTATGTGCACGTGTGTATGTATGTATGCATGTATATGTATGCGTGTTTGTATGTATGCATATGTGTGATGTATATGTATGTATGTGCATGTGTGTGTACATATGCATGTGTGTGTATGCATGCATGTTTGCATGTGAGTATCTATGCATCTGTATATATGCATGTATGTGTGTGATGTGTATGTATGTATGTATGTTTGTGTGCCACTTCTTGGTTTTTTTTTTTTCTTTTTTTGAAATGGGGTGTCGCGATGGCCCCCATTCTCCTGTAGTGAAAGTAGTTGTCACACAAGAAATTGGTGAAAATTATAAGGATCTAAAATGCATGGATCTAGAAAGGGATGCCCATGAAAACGAAGGAAAGCCTATGGCAAAATGACCATACACATGTAATGATCCCTATTTAAAAGAAAAAAAACAGAAATCGATAAGTTGTCGGAGATTGGTTTTATTTGTTAAATAGGTCACACAAAACAGGTTCCAACAAAGCACCAGCGGGGGTCCGGTGGAACGGCTATCGGTGTTAAACAACCCTGGCTTGAAAAGCTTGAGAACTCCATTGAAGATGTAAATCATCGCTGGATTGCGGCCTCTTTCGGTGCTCCCCTCTGTGTTACTATGGTTTCTTTGTACGCCCCCAACGGGGATTTGGAGAGGCTGAACACTTGGACTTCTCTTGACTCGCTTCCCCACAACGTGCTTATATGTGGAGACTTCAACATGGTGGAGGACCCTATGGACAGATGGATGGGCAAGGGCAGGGTCATCGACAGTCGGGAGAAAGAAACGTGGGACATGACCAAACTCCACTTGGATCTGGTCGAATTCAAAGACTCGAATGGCTTTTCCTGGTCAAATCTCCAAGCGGGCGAGGATCTGAGGAAGGCTAGACTTGATAGATGCTACATCTCTCAGAGCTTTACTCATCTGTGGGGCCACCCTTCCATCACGCAACGTACTGACCTCACCATCTCTGATCACTACCCGATCGTTATCACTTTTCAACCTTCCAACAGGACCCACAAGGCTCCGTGGTTCCATGCCAACGCTTCCACCTTCTCTCTCCCCTCCGTCCATCAAGAGATTGCCGATGCGTGGAAGGTGGCATTCGCCTCTGGCTTGGCCCCAGCCAAGTGCTGGAGAAGTGCGGTCGACAAGTCTCGCAAGATCATGATCAGAACTAAGAAGATGCTCGAGACGGTGCGGCGGGCTCGTAGGGAAGCGCTTTACCACAGACTCTGGCGACTCGAGGAGGAAGTAAACAAAGGAAAACTCCAAGCCCAGAAAGGTCTCCGAAAAATCAGAGCAGCGTTGAGATACGAGGAAGAAATACAAAGGAAAAACTTGCAAATCTTCTTCAAGGAGTGGTGGGCCGGAAAAGCCGACAAACCCACCAAAGAGATGTGCAGTATCCTTAAAAGGAAACACAACAGAGAGACGATTCCCCTACTGCTAGACACTCATGGCAATGTATGCAACTCAGAAGAAGATAATGTCGGCATCATCGAAGAGCACTTCACGAGACTCTTGGGAACCTCGAATCCCCTCTCCCACCATAGAAGGGACTGCATGGCTGCCATTTCTAGGGTTTCCCCCCGGAGAATACCACCCAACCTCTACTCCCTGCTTCATGCCCCGATCTCTGAATCAGAAATCATTGAGGTCATTGATGCCCTCCCTCTCGGTAAAAGCCCGGGACCCGACGGACTCACTAACGAGTTTTTTAAATCCTTCAAGATGGTGGTTGCCACCCCTCTTCGGATGGTTTGGCAAGAAGCGCTAACATTTGGTGCTCTTCCTTCCTGTATAAATAATGGAATTATCAAGCTGATTCACAAGAAGGGGGAAAAAAACAGAATCGAGAACTGGCGGCCAATTACGATGCTCCAAACAGGATACAAGATCATCGCCAAAGTCATTGCCAACAGACTTGCGTGCCACCTGAGATCTTGGCTTAGTGAGGACCAAAAAGGTTTCATCAAAGGCAGGTCCATCCTGGAAACCATTATGGATATTTGGGAAGGTATTCAATTTGCAAACGAGTCTAATCAAGACGTGGTCTTCCTCAAGATCGACTTTGACAAAGCCTACGACAGGCTAGAATGGGACTATATTCTGCAGTCGCTCCAAGACCTCGGATGTAGTCAGAAATTCACCAAGATGATCGCGACCCTTCTCGGCAATGCAACGACCCAAATTAACGTTAACGGCAAACTTTCGAAGGCGATCCATCTTAAAAGATCTATTAGACAAGGATGCCCTCTTGCCCCCCTTCTCTTTGCCATCGCCACTGAAGGGCTGAGCAGACTTGTGGCTCATCATGTGGAGGCTGGCAATATCAAAGGCCTCCAGCTACCTCACGACCACAGTCAAATCATCATGAGACTTTTTGCCGACGATATGAACGCGTTCGTTCACAACGATAATACCAGCCTGGAGACTTTCTGGAGGTGTCTTGATACCTTTTGTGAGGCCTCTGGATCCAAAATCAACCACAATAAGACCGCCTTTAGGGCCATTGTGGGACATCAACCTGGCCTTCTCATTGATCATGGCTGTCAAATCATTCCGCAGGGTCAAATCTTTCGGCTGCTCGGAATCCCCTTGGGGTTTGGCGTCTCTATGGAGCAGCGATGGAACTGGGTGCTGGCCAAACTTGAAAACAAGCTCAATTACTGGAGAGGCATGCAAATCAATCTCGCTGGACGGGCGATGGTTATCAACACGTTCCTCCTCTCGTCTACCATCTATTTCCTTTCTTGCTGGAGACCGAATGAGCAAGGCCTGTCCAAACTGAATAGCATCTGCAGAAACTTTCTTTGGACGGGTGATCATAACAGAAGGGGGGTGCCTAAAATCAAATGGGCCATCTGCACCAGCCCTAGAGATAGCGGGGGGCTTGGCATCCTGGACATTGGGTGCATGGCTAACAAACTGGCAGCCAAATGGATGATTAAAGCTTGGTGCAATAGGGAGGCCTCGTGGGCCAAGCTGATCTTCAGAAACAAAAATGAGTTGGCCCTCACGGGATCCCCGAACTGGAAGAACCTTGGCATCATGACCCTGCTATTCTCCCCGATACCTGTCTTCCCGAAAGGCTCCAATCTCGTATGCTCTCTTTGGAAGGGCTGGAATAAAGTCAAAAGCTTCACAAGAATTAGTGAGGACTGGAAGTGGGCGGCCGGTATCAGACAAAACGACTCTATCTGGTTTCCGATTCATGGCATCCGGAGTGTGGAGCCGTGGAACATTCAAAATGCCAAGAAGTTATGGAACAAAGGATTCAAAAAATGGAAACACCTCTGGAAACATGACACCAACAGTTGGATCAACTACGAGGATATCGACCCTCGCATAAACATCTCCTACGAAGAATGGAACACCTTGCAAAGCAGATGCCTCGCTTGGGATCGTCACAAAACTCGCCTTCTCATGGGACATGACGCTCCGAACGCGCGTGGTCTCAAATGGCACAATGGAAACAGCCTACTCAAAATCCCGAACATCAATGAAACGACGGACCTCCAGATCAGCCTCAACAAGAAGTGGTGCCTGTCTTGGACGCGGCTTCGGTGGGACATGAAATTCATGGGTATCTGGCACCCACTTATAGAGATTAAGAAGTCGGTCCTCTTATGGCAAATTCTCCATCGGGGAATTTGGACTAACCATAAGGCAAGCAAAATTTGTGGGATCCCTCCGTGGTGCAAACGCTGGCACCGCGCAATCGAAGATGTCCCACACATCTTCCTTACTTGCCCCAACTCCTACAGAATCTGGCAAATGGTTGGACTGAAAATCAGAGTTCAGAAACAGCTTAGTTGGAAACAAGTCCTTTTGGGTGAAGCGATTGGGTGCTCTGCGGCTCTCTGGAACGCAATCAGAGGGGAAGTCCTGTGGAAAATTTGGCGGGAGCGGTGTGCTCTCAACTTCGGCGACTCCCCTAGGGAGTGGTCGATTGAAAAATCTCTATTCCTCCTTGGCAAAAGGATTGTCAACAGTAAGAAATCCCCCCCCTTCAGGCATCATCAAGTCCTCCTTTTGATCAACAACAAGCTCAAACCCAAGTGGGTCCCGCATGAGGGCGATGAGAGGGTGATCAACCTTCTTTGTAATGCAACCTAGGAATCAACCAAGCTTCCCCTGCTTTGTGGGATTTGGGGGGTCCCGTGGGCACTAGTCCCCTTCTATTGTACCTTTGTTTCTTAATTTAATTCAAGTCCGGGAGAGTAGGCTATTGCCGAACTTCCTTTATATTAACACTAGTCATGGTGCCCAAGAAAAAGGGAAACTTTGAGTGTGAAGAACAACACAAAATGGCTCTCACTATGGAAGGAGGTGCTTCTGCATTCAAGATGATGCCATTCGGGGTCACTAACACAGCCACCATCCTTGAGAGACTAAAGTTCCATGTATTTAATGATTTTTTTGCAAGAATATTTAGAGGTATATGTTGATGAACTCTATGCTCACTCAAAATTTAGATGTTACCTTATTCGAGAACTCATGTGCATCTTTGATAAATACTACATTTTAAAGTATGCATCATCCAACCACGAAAAATCCTTGGACACATTATTTCAAAGCATGGAATTTCCACCGATAAAAAAGGATCAAAGCTGTCATTGCGAAGCTTAAAATAATGCTAATGAGGTTCAAGTTTTAATTGAACATTGTGGATACTATTGATGTTTTACATTTATGTATGCCATAAACGTAAGATCACTTTATGCACTCAACCATTTTGAGCAGAGTGGGAATTGTGAGGAAGCCTTGTAGGAGTTTATAAAACGCTTGATGCCAGCTCCAATTTTAAAAGTGGCTGATTAAAATAAGTTTTTTTATGCACAACATGTGGATGCTCCCAATTATGATATAGGATGTACTTTAGCACAACATGCAGATGATAGAAAAATGCACTTCAGTGTAGCTTGTGCAAGTCGGAAACTACATAGTGGAGGAAACTAAATAGTGGAGAAAGTAACTACAAGATGACAAGTGGGAAACTACAAGTGGAGGAAACTAAATGGTGGAGAAAGTAACTACAAAAAAAAGGAGTAAGCATGGTCTATGTGTATATGTGGATGCTTGCAACCATGATATAGGATGTAAAATGCACTTCAATGTAGCTTGTGCAAGTCGGAAACTAAATAGTGGAGAAAGTAACTACACGATGACCAAAGAAAAAGAAGGAGTAAGCATGGTCTACACCATTAAGAAAGTTAAAACATTACTTGTTGTCTAACTCGAGTTCATCGGCGTACGTACGTGCATGCATATGCGCTTGTGTGTGTGTGAGAGAGAGAGAGAGAGAGAGAGAGAGAGAGAGAGAGAGAGAGAGAGAGAGAGAACGAGATATACACCTTGCGTTTTGTGCGAGGAGAGTGATAATAGCAGAACAACACAACACTGAGCTGTCACGTGTAGGGCAACGAATGTTATGGAGGTCCCTCGACTCGAATCGAAGCTGACGGAAGTGTCTCCAGCCACACATTCTCATTCTTGTTTGTTGTTTCGAGCAGATTCGCCATCGTCTTCGCTGGGCACCAATGAATATTTGCTGTCGCGCGTACGGTATCAAACGTCATGGAGGTCGGTCGACTCGAGAGTCGAAAAGAAGGTGACGGAAGTGTCTCCGACTCTCCAGCCACACACGGACTTATTCATAATTATAGTCAGCAGACATTCAATACAATAATTGTGCCGTATCGTCAAAAGGAAACACAACAGAGAATCGATCCCCTTATTGCTAGACGCAAATGGCAATGTATGCAATACGGAAGAAGATAATTTTGGGATCATTGAAGGGCACTTCACGAGACTCCTATGGACCTCAAACCCCCTCTCCCACCATAGAAGGGACAGTATGGCAGCCATATCTAGGGTTTCTCCCCACAGGATACCTCTCAACCTTCACTCTCTGCTTCATGCCTCTATCTCTAAAGCCGAAATCATTGAGGTCATTGATGCCCTCCCTTCAGGTAAAAGCCCGGGACCCGACGGGCTCACTAATGAGTTCTTTAAATCCTTCAAGTTGGTGGTTGCCACCCCTCTTAGTTTGGTTTGGCAAGAGGCACTCAAGTTTGGCGCGCTTCCTTCTTGTCTCAACAATGGCATTATCAAGTTAGTACACAAAAAAGGGGAAAAGAACAGAATAGAGAATTGGCGTCCCATTACAATGCTCCAAACAGGATACAAGATCATCGCCAAAGTCATTGCCAATAGGATCTCTTGCCACTTGAGAGCGTGGTTAAGCGAGGACCAAAAAGGTTTCATCAAAGGCAGGTCAATTTTGGAAACCATTATAGATATCTGGGAAGGTCTTGAATTTGCAAATGAGTCTAAACAAGAAGTAGTATTCCTCAAGATCGACTTTGATAAAGCCTACGACAGGCTAGAATGGGACTATATTCTACAGTCGCTACAAGATCTTGGATGTAGTCAGAAATTCACCAAGATGATCGCGACCCTTCTCGGAAACGCATCGACCCAAATTAACATTAATGGAAAACTTTCAAAGGTGATCAAACTTAGAAGATCTATCAGACAAGGGTGCCCATTGGCTCCCCTTCTCTTTGCCATTGCCACGGAAGGGCTTAGCAGGCTGGTGGAGCATCAGGTGGAAGCTGGTAACATTAAAGGCCTTCGTTTGCCGCATGACCACAGTCAGATCACCATGAGACTTTTTGCCGATGATATGAACGCTTTTGTTCACAATGATAGTACCAGCCTGGAGGCGTTCTGGAAGTGTCTTGCTACTTTTTGTGAAGACTCTGGATCCATAATCAAACACTCTAAGACCGCCTTTAGAGCTATTGGTGGGTCACAGCCCGACCTTCTCATTGATCATGGTTGTCAAATCTTTCCGCAGGGCCAAATTTTTTGGCTTCTTGGGATTCCCTTGGGGTTTGGCGTCTCTATGGAACAACGGTGGAACTGGGTGCTTGCCAAACTCGAAAACAAGCTTAACTATTGGAGAGGTATGCAAATCAATCTTGCTGGTCGTGCTATGGTTATCAACACGTTCCTCTTATCATCTACCATTTATTTCCTTTCTTGTTGGAGACCGAAAGAGCAAGATCTGTCCAAACTGGATAGTATTTGTAGAAACTTCCTTTGGATGGGCGACCACAATAGGAGGGGGGTGCCTAAAATCAATTGGTCTATCTGCACCAGCCATAGAGATAGTGGGGGACTTGGTATCTTGGACATTGGGTGCATGGCTAACAAACTGTCGGCCAAATGGATGATTAAGGCTTGGTGCAACGGGGAGGCCTCGTGGGCCAAGTTGATCTTCAGAAACAAGAATGAGTTGGCGCTCATGGGTTTCCCAAATTGGAAGAATCTTGACATCTTGACCTTGCTGTTTTCCCCGATCCCCGTCTTCCCGAAAGGCTCTAATCTGGTGTGCTCCCTTTGGAAGAGTTGGAATAAAGTCAAAAGCTTCACAAGAATAAGTGAAGACTGGAAGTGGGCTGCCGGTATCAGACAAAACGACTCTATCTGGTTTCCAATCCATGGCATCTGGAGTGTGGAATCTTGGAACATTCAAAATGCCAAGAAGCTATGGAACAAAGGCTTCAAAAAATGGAAACATCTCTGGAAACAAGACACCAACCGCTGGATCAACTTTGAGGATATTGACCCTAGCATCAACATTTCGCATGAAGAATGGAACACTTTGCAAAGCAGATGTCTCACCTGGGACCGACACAAAGTTCGCCTTCTCATGGGACACGACATGTCGAGCTCGCTTCGTCTCAAATGGCACAATGGGAATAGCCTATCAAAAATCCCGAACATCAAAGAAACGATCGACTATCAGGTTAACCTCAACAAAAAGTGGTGCCTGTCATGGACGCGGCTTCGGTGGGACATGAAGTTCATGGCTATCTCGCACCCCCTCATAGAAATCAAAAAGTCTGTCCTCTTATGGCAAATTCTTCATCATGGAATCTGGACCAACCTTAAGGCTAGCAAAATTTGTGGGATCCCTCCCTGGTGCAAACGCTGCTACCGGTCTATCGAAGATGTTTCACACATCTTCTTTACCTGCCCCAACTCCAACAGACTCTGGCAGGTGGTTGGAAAGAGAATTAGACTTCAAAAACGTCTCAGTTGGCAGCAAGCCCTGCTGGGAGAAGCGATCGGCTGCTCCGCGACTCTCTGGAATGCCATCAGAGGGGAGGTCCTATGGAAAATCTGGCAGGAAAGATGTGCTTTCAACTTCGGTGACTCCCCCAAGGAGTGGTCAATTGAGAAATCGATGTTCCTCCTTGGCAAAAGGATTGTCAACAGTAAAAAATCCCCCCCCTTTAGGCATCATCAAGTACTCCTTTTGATCGATAACAAGCTTAAACCCAAGTGGGCCCCACATGAGGGTGATGAGAGGGTAATTAACCTTCTTTGTAATGTCATCTAAGCTCTGTAAAAGCTTCCCCTACTTTGTGGGATTTGGGGGGTCCCGTGGGCACTACTCCCCTTCTCTTGTACTTTTCTTTATTTAATTCAAGTCCGGAAGAGTAGGCTAATGCCGAACTTCCTTTATATTAAAAAAAAATAATAATTGTACCATATGGCTAAGCAGGAACAATAAAGTACTTGGTAAAGGGAGGAAAAACTTCCTCATTTCCCTCCCCCAAACTCTGGAGAAGGTTTCCTTAAAATGTATCAAAAGTACAGTGTATCCCTCCTTGCCCCCTCAAGAACTGCACTATCTGCTGGCTTGTAATAAGTACACTCGGTGGAAAGCAATTCTTTCTCAATTGTACTCTCAGCAAAGATTTGATATGCTGAATGCATTGTAATTGGGCAGCTGTGTGGTGCTCCTGCCCTCTGCACTTTTGTATCTTTCCTCTTTCAATATTAATTTTCGTGTTTTCTCAAAAAAAAAAACAATAATTGTAATCTCTTTATTGTAGGTGAGCCAAACTTATTCATAATTATAGTCAGCAGGCATTCAATACAATAATTGTAGTCAATAATAAGCTTAAAACTAAGTGGGCTCCACATGATGAGGATGCAAGATTTATCAACCTCTTCTATAACTCCATTGCAAGGCCCCTCATGAGGGTGATGAGTGGGCGATTAACCTCTCTCTTGTAAAGCCATCTACACTCTGTAAAAGCTTCCCCTGCTCTGTGGGATTCGGGGGATCCCATGGGCACTAGTCCCCTTTTTTTGTATTTCTCCTTTATTTAATTCAAGTCCGGGAGAGTAGGCTAAGGCCGAACTTCCTTTATTTAAAAAAAAAAATTGTAGTCTCTTTTTTTTTTTGAGAGTACAATGAATTGGAAAGACACACACACCTGACCTCGTAAGGAGGCACCCATCTTTGGAAACTCTGAAGCATCTAGCCCCGGCGGGACTTGAACCCTGGCCATCTGCATAGGAGTACAAGGCACATCCGCTAAACCACGCCCGCTGGATTGTAGTCTCTTTATTGTAGGTGAACCGGTTGGATTTTTTGCGTTTTTTTTTTTTTGAGAGAGAACAAGGAAACATTTAAACGTAATGAAAGATAGTATACAATGTGCATGGGGCAAGACATGCACCCCACCTACCAAAACAAGGCAGGTCAAAGATTACAAAACATAAAGAACCTTTCAAGGAATACAAGGCTAACAACAGATATTTCCACCTAGAAAAAGGGTGAGAAACAATAATCTCATGTTTGGCATTACAACTGGTTGGCATCTCTTTAATGGCCTTGATGGAATGAAGGTCCGACTGATACAATTCTTTATGCAGCTTAAATAGAACAATTTTCAAACTCCATGTGTGTTGAAAAATAGCTAGCATCCAACACCTCTAGATATGCCACAATATAGTTCCCCTCCTAATGTTCCAGAGCACCAGGTCAAGATCCATATAGTAGCCCAAGCAAGACCTAATGAGTAGTGAGAGGTCCTCTATTTTTGAGCATTATGACCTTATTGATGACATGCTAAAACTGCTACGCTATGACACAATCCATGAAGAGGTGGGATAAATCCTCCACCCTACCACATTGTATACAAGCCCCTTCATTAGGTTTAAACTTTTGGATCATCCTCCCTGTCCACAACCCATTGTGGACGATAAGCCATAGCAAGGTGGAATGCTTATTGCACTTGGGAAAAGCCCACAGTCACTGAAATCTATATCTCCACTGAGAAGAGGACCAATTCACATTCCAACGCATGGCTTCCACTAAACCTTTGGTTTCTTTGAAATTTAAAAGGATGACAGCACTAAGTTCTTGTAGTTTTATCAATTTGTCATGGAAATCATTCAACTTTTGCTCAAGAACTCCTTCTTCTTCATCAGAACCTATTTACAACTAGCATAGAGATTAGGAAATTCATCAATAAACCTATCAGGCAGTAGGTTGTCATGCACCAGAAAATTGGTCCAAGATAGGAACCCAACCTTGAAACACTTATGTTCTTTTATGGCCAAGGGATCTTCATTCCAGCGAGAGAGCCACCCCATCCGAGGAGATTCCTACAATAAAAAAATCTTGTTAGCAAAGAGGACATCAGAGATAAACTTCCTTTTCACCTTCATCCACACTTTCCACATCCTAATGGACAAGGAGCTCACAATAGGATAGAAAGTTTTGGGGGAAATCAAAACGTCTCAGAGGTTGGAATCAGCCCAAGCCCTATAACTCTGCAAATAAAACAGGTCAGTTTTCCTTTTTAAAAGAATAGCCCAAAGATCTAGGGAAGAAACACATCTGTGGATCCACTTAGCAATAAAATTCTCAGCCATTTTAATAGGGCACATGATACCTAACCTCCCCTCACTTTTGGGGAGATAACAAATCTCCCAAAAAACTTTGGTACACTTTTGGATTTGGTTATCTCCAGCCCACAAGAATCTTTTAGCTAAACAGATGGCCTGATTAAGCTTCTTACGAGAGGGGAGCCAGCAAGAAAGGAAATAAGGAAGGCAAAATGTACTAATTAAGCACAAAGGATCTATGAGATAGAGAACTTTGATAGTTGTACCAGTTGAAGAGCTTAGTTATGAACCTATTTAGGACCCACCACCATCTTTGCTCAAAGGTAACTTTGAATCCCATAAGAAGGCCCAAAAGTCTAAAGACCTCACACTACAAGGAATACGGGTGCATAGCGACGGTTAACGCGACACAATTTCATCGCTATATAATTGCATAAAGCATCGCAACAAGCATGGAGCGCGCAAAGTCGGTGAAACAATGCAAAATTTGATGTTTTCATCGACGTGTGGAGCAACCGACATTGCGACGGTTACATTGAGCATCGCTAAAGCAACAACATAAAAAAGCATCGCATAAGTGATGCAAAATTGCGTTGCATAAGCCACGCTAATTAGTGTTGCTTATAGGACGCTATCTGGATATGAATTTATGATGCTTTAGCATCAGTTACACGATGACCTTTTGAAGATAAAAAAATAAAAAACGTTGGAGACTCTTCGATCGACATCTACACGCATCTGATTAAAGAGCTCTCCAACGTTCACAATTGCACTGCGCTTACGAGCTGAAACAATCACTTGTTGAATTGTTGTTTTGTTTAATCTCTATCTTATTGTGTCTCTCTCTCTCTGTGTTCTCCTTTCTACCTCTTTCTCTCTTTGAATTATCTCTCTTTCTCTCTCTCTCTATCTCTCTCTCTCTTTATTGCAAGTTATTCCAAAAGTTAACCAAGCAAAAAATATGTGTAACTATTGTAAGTACAATTTTCATTCTTTGTATGTCATTTGAATTGTGTTATTTTCATTAATTATCATACTCACACTTCTTGATATGCACATATACACTTATACATGAAGATGCACGTTCACACATATACACATGCACATATACACGCATATATACACACACATACATGTGCACATACACTTAAACATGCACACACATACATGTGCACATATGCTTAAACATACACACACATACACATATACGCTACACACATACACATATACACACATACACATATACATACACATACACATGCATATGCACAAACATTTCTACAAACACATAAAAATACTTGCATGCACGCATTATTGCATATATACATACACATACACACATTAACATATACTTAAATACATGTATATGCACATCTGCATGCATGCACATTCACCTGACCTAAAACATGTATATGTGTGCATGCATGTGTATATATATGTGTATGTGTGTGTGTGTATGTGTATATGTATATATATATATATATATATATATATATATATATATATATATATATATGTATGTATGTATGTGTGTGTGTGTATGTGTGTATATATATATATATATATATATATATATATGTATGTGTGTGTGTGTATGTGTATAATATTTAATTTGATAAAAAACCTTAAGATTAGTCCTATTTTTATATATTTAATTATATATATTTAAATTATTTATTTAAAACACTACCTCTTTTCATATTTATTTATCTATACAATTATCCTATTATATATATATATATATTTATTTATATATTCAAATTTCTTTGTTAAATTTTTCTTTATATAGATTTAATTGAATTATATGTATGTAAAAAGCCTAAAACCCTAATCCTAAAGATCTAGACATAAAATATGTATATTTGTGTATGCATGTGTATACATATGTGTATGTGTATATGTATGTATATTTAATTTGATAAAATTTTTATATATTTAATTATATATATTTACTTTATTTATTTAAAACACTTTTTTCAGTGTAGATAAATAAATATGAAAATGGTTAGTGTTTTAACTAAATATATATAATTATATAAAATTAGGATTTTAAGGTTTTTTTTGCATCAAACATATAAAAATAAGATTAGGGTTTTTAGGCTATTTACATATGGATACACATATACTCATAGACATATAAACATACACATATATATACACGTACACATATACATACACATATACTCATACACATATATACATACACATATATATACACATACACATATATATACACATGCATACACATATATACATGTTTTAGGTCTAGGTCTTAACAATTAGGGTCATAGGGTTTTTACACATGTATAACATATATACACACATACACATACACATATAACACATATATACATGTATATACACATGCATACACAAATATACATATTTTAGGTCTAGATCTTTAGGATTAGGGTTTTAGGGTTTTGACATACATATAATTCAATTAAATTTATATAAGGAAAAAAAAAGACAAAACTAAGAAAAAACTCTGAATATATAAACAATTATACATATAAAATAGGATAATTGTATAGATAAATAAATGTGAAAAAAGGTAGTGTTTTAAATAAATAAACTAAATATATATAATTAAATATATAAAAATAGGATCTTAAGGTTTTTCATCAACGTAAATATATATACACATACACATACACACATATATATATACACATACACATACACATATATATACACATGCATACACAAATATACATATTTGAGGTCTAGATCTTTAGGATTAGGGTTTTAGAGGTACATCAACTATTCTTTCAAAGAATCCGAATGCCCTTTTGTATGTCTAGGTCCTCGTTTATATCCACTCTACTTTATTGCGATAGTATTTTGAGCGAGTGCATCATGAGGTCACAAGAACCACATAGATGAACGACAAACAAAAATATCATGCATCACGTTGTACATACGATGAATAATACCACATTCCTATGGCACATAGCATGAGAAATTTCAAGTGCAAGAATATTTACATTTCGAACATCCCTCAAGATGGATACTGCTCTCTGTACTAGTGGTCTGCACATATTTTGTGTATAAGACTTCTAAGCAAAACTTCTAGTATTATGAGTCAAGAAGGACGAAAATGAACGATTTTTTTTTTCTTTTTTTTTTGTTGCTGCGACAGAGCAGACTAAAGTTTATAATCTAGTTCTTTCAACATACTAGGTACAGAATCATTTTGTATTACCACCAGAGTAATATTGTTCAGATTTGGGCAATCCTAAGAATCCCCTTAATCAGCAGAGTACAAAACATATTACATTTCCCATTTGTGAAACACACTTTAGCAATCATGTTGACAATCCACTAGGGAAGGGAAGAACTTGGAAGCGTGGCAAACCCCTTGAGAAGTACCTTCGCCTTTTTTTTTTGTTCCAGGTGTCTTGGTTTCCACTCCAGGGTCAATGCTCCTCGAGCGGAACTGCTATAGTTCAACCCCAGGACATCTAGCGACTCATTTTCCCCAATTCTTGTCAGTATTTGGATCAACTACAAGCAACCTACTATTGCATTTTGAAGACGCTGTAGCATTAAGTCTTGCAGAATATCGAGCTGATCCTGGTCGCGAACCGACCTTGGGGGTAGGCACAGGCTCTGGTTCTTTCATCTTCCTTCGCTGGATAACTGCAAGCGCAGCCCATAATCGCTCTATCTGCAGAGAATCACGGTAGACTGAATATAGTATTGAAAGCCGCAACTTCTAAAATAATCACATCCATTAACATGTATATGAGGATTCCGTGAATTCAACAATTTCTTTAACAGTATAACTGTATAACCGGGCGAACGTGTTGCGCATGCAAATTCCTGTAGGTAGCAAATTTTAGTCTGAATCGATCATAGATGACCAGCATGACTTTGATTATATTCGTTCTCAGAGATCCCCATACGATAGAAATGCAGGCATCACTCACCAACGAGAATGAAAGGCTTCAATGAAACCATGAATTTGAAAGCATCACCGGCTAATGTGCATAGGGATCTGCAGCCAAACTGTACAGAAAATAAGCGAACAAGATATCGGCGACGCGGAAACCATGAATTGGTCCAGAGGAGGAGAAGATCACCCCCAAACAGTAGCTCCACCCTGTGGAAGAGACACGCCCCCCAAAGAATTTTGCGTAGACAGCCAGTAAAAAAAAGCCGCTCCTCGATTTCCCCCCCTTAAGTCAGCAACGCACGAAGAAACATCCAAAAAAAAAACGGACCTCCCTTTCCTTTTTGTCAGATCTGCGGCCCCCATTTTCTTGCTATGGTGCTAAAAACTTGGCCGTTACCCTTTTTTGTTGTAATCCTCCTCTGTTGCTACAAGACCCTTTTTTCAGATATGCAAAGAAAACGGAGTGAAACAGAAAGAAATTTGGCCTATTACATCTCGTTCAGCCTTTTCTTTAAAAGGGGAACTTCTTCATCATCAACATCAAGAAAAAGGATCCTTCTAAACTGCTTTTCAGATCCCATAATAGATGTTTTACAATCTGTAGTTTGATTTGTGAGCAACGGTAAGCTATCACCTAAAACTACAAGAAGGCGCTTCTCAAGGTTTCTATGATTGGAAGCTTTTCCATCAATTCATCGTAAAATGCTTGACAATGCTAGGCTTTTATTGAACAAGATCACAATTAACTAACAAAGAAACCCACCCTATGGTCCTAGGGTGAATCTACTCGTGGCCCCAAAGCACATTTCTATTCAATCAGATCCTAGCACTATGCCCAGCAGGATTAAACTGAACCGATTCCTAACTCTTGAGGGGCCAACACCAACAAGGATCTTCATAAAATCAGCACCACATATTACAGAAAATGGTACACCAGCTTTCCCTGCTTTTGGTTTCGAAACAAACTTGGATGTCAACAAGCGTTCAAGACATGAACAAAAGTGCTAAAATCGGAATGGATCCCCTCAAACTGCATCAAGATATCATCATGTAGTTTGCAAATATCCCCCTTCGACTATTTGAAATTCTTTAAATTCCTGCAATCAAATATATTTCTTTGCCAAATAGAACATGTTAGTGCAATAAAATCAACAGTTTCATGGGCTAATATACTCCCCTCTTCTAGTTGTGAAGTCATCCTCGACGAGCCACTCTATGCTGCAATACAATCCAAACAACCATGAACATGTCAATTTACAATTGGTTCGCATACCTTTTCATCGAGCCATGATTCAAAGTGGACCTGCACTCATCGAAGCTATTAGTGCTAAAAAAATCACTCATGAATACATACAAATCATTCACTTCAAAATGATCCAAGAACATGCACATATATGCAACTCCAATTCCAACATGCATCAAATTGCTCATGTATTCCATTATGAAAATAGTCTCAATTAAAATAACACATGCATACCTTTCCACGTTTTACACATGCAACTATCATTGCGAAAAAAAACAGAAACGGAAATACCGAAATAAACAACAACAACTGAAATGAATTCAACAGGAGATGCAACATACCCAAAATGCATTCCCCATTATTGCACCTACTATTCGCTATGTACAATTATTCCATGACTAGACACTCCCGAAGAATCCCCATCGTCATCCCACAAAAGCCATCGAGACTCGAGTACAAGTCAAGATCTATATAGAAACCCTAGAGTACCCCACACACTGGAAAACCCTCGGATAAAGCACAAAAGTTATAAAGCAAAACCTTTGCATTACCTCGCTAAAGGTCTCATCTATAAGCACATATACAGTATCCGTGCCTTTGAGAATGTTGATTCAAAGTGAGCTGATCTGTCGCAAGCCACCATATACCAATCACACAAGCAAATAACGTTCCCTTCCAGGCAATCGTCGCCTTCTCCTCTCTCTCTCTCCCCCTCAGGAGTGGGGAATAATTTCATATGTAAATTTTATTTATATTCACAAGTTGGCCTACGTTGACATTGGATGTGATTCGTGGACCTGACCACCCGACCAGGTTGATTCCACCCATCTACCAATGCAACGCAGCGCACAACACACAAACACATAATGATAGACAAGTAACATATATCAGCTAGCCCATAACGAAGCTGGATGCGGCTTGTGGTCGTGACCGCCCGGCCACGATGGCTCCACCTACCTACCAACCTGTTATGGCGCGTAGCTAATGCACAAGCATATACATCCCAAGCCTATGGCGAAACTAGCTGCGGCTCGTGGTCCTAACCACCCGGCTAGGATAACTCCACCCACCTACTAGCCCACCATAACGTGTTGGGTACAATCACAACAACACAATTTTTTTATTTCTCTTTTTTTTTTTCATAGTTAATTAATCTACCCCAGTCCTGAGAATTAGGGAGAGGAAGAAAGGGTTGCTCCCCACTTTTCCCACACATGCATGCAAACATACACACTCTAACCTTTGACAGATCAACCACCTCTTCACTCCATTCTCTCAGTTACAGATACCACGTATGTATCATCGATTTGACTTTTCACTAGGTAACTACAACCGGCTATGCCTTGGTCCCTCATATACCTATCCTTAGATGATCTAGAACGTGGGTCTCCGGGATGTCTCATATAGCCTCACCTCGTACTCGCATCCCGACGACTTCCCTAGGGTGAGTCAGGCTCAACTTCAGGAGCTCCGTCATCACTTCCTATCGTTAACACATCTGCCCAAGCCCAAGTGACATCGTTTTCTTCGTTAGGCATTTCCCTCGAAGGGTCGAAATAGTAATATTGATCCCCCGCCCATCCTACATGTCGGATCAGGTATGTCTCAAACCACTCAATATGAAATATAACATCCAAACCCTGGTTTATGAAGCATACCAGCCAGTGCGCTTGCTCCACATCATATTCGGTCTCAAAGTCGTCGACCTCTACGTCCATGCGGGCGAATGTCTAGTCTGAGAAATATATCCCCAGCTCGTACAAATAGAGTTGAGTTATTTGATCTGCCATTTTGTTACTTAGCTCCTGACAGTCTCTGCGCAACACAAAAAAAATAATTAGAAGTCCAAAATTCTTGAGCTAGCAAGGGATAATATTTATGACAACAAAAATCATAGCTAACATATGCGCACACATATATATATATATATATATATATATATATATATATATATATATATATATATATATATATATATATATATATATATATATATATATATATATATATATATATATATATATATACATATATATTCTCCCGTCCTAATGCTAGTTGAAATATGGTTTAACTCGAAGCGCGTTAACCTTCACGGGAGCATATTCTTCTCCTAAATCTTGAATTTGCATGGAACCATTGGAGTTGAGTTCCACCACTTTAGACGGCCCTGCCCATCTTGTCTGTAACTTGCCCGGGAATTTGTAATATTTGCTATCATAGACTAGCACCAAATCCCCTTCTTGAATCGCATAGGTCTTGAGCTTCTTGTCGTGCCTCTCCTTACGTCTTCTCTGAATAGCTTCCAGACTTTGGTGTGCAATGAGTCTCTTTTCTTCTAGCTTGACCAGTTCTATGTACCTCTCCTTCAATGACTCTTCCTCTCCTAGCCTAGCCTCGATGGCCACTCTTAATTTCGGAACTTCTTTTTCGATGGGAAAGATGGCTTCCTCGCCATATACTAGGGAGAACAGAGTACTCTTAGTCGTCACTCTGTAGGATGTTCGATACGCCCACAAAGCTTCCAAAAGTCTCTCATCCCAGTCTCGCCTATGCATAGCTACTGTCTTTGTCAGAATCTGTTCAAGAACCTTGTTGGTAACCTCCACTTGTCCATTCGCCCTCGGGTAATATGGAGTGCTTTTCCTGTGTTTGATCTTATATAACTCCATTAATTCCTCGATCAGTTCGTTGACAAAGTGCGTTCCTCTATCACTCACTATCTCCAACGGGCATCGGAATCGAGTGATAATTTGTTCATACAAAAATTTAGCTACATCAATAGCTCGGTCAGTTTTCAGAGCTTTGGCTTCTACCCACTTGGTAACATAGTCAGTGCAGACTAAGATATACCTATTGGATCTACGTCTTGAGGGAGGATCAATAGGCCCCACAAAATCAATTCCCCATTTTTCAAAAGGCTTAAGAGCCAGCACCGGCGTAAGAGGAGCTGCATGTGCTAATGTTGGTTTGCCCATTCTTTGGCATTTGTCACATTTCTTGCAGTATGTGTGAGAGTCTTTGAACAACGTTGGCCACCAATACCCAGCCAATAAGATCTTTCTTGCCGTCAGCTCACTAGCAAAATGCCCACCGTAGGGTTCATCATGTAAAGCCCTCAAAATTAGGGTTGCTTCTTCTTCCTCAAGACACCTCCGATAAATGCTTTCATGGACAAAATATCGATAGAGCTGGCCACCAATGATGCTATGGTGTTTTGCCAGTGCTAATAGTTTTTGCTTCTCTCTCTTGCTTGCTCCCGGCGGGTATTTAGTGGTGCATAAGAAATTCACCAAGGCAGCATACCAAGGTACCTTAGCATCAACCTGAAATAGATGCCCATCAGGAGCATCATCGGGCACACCAGAGATTGGCTCCTTATTAATAATTCGAGATAAATGGTCAGCCAATATGTGCGCTTTGCCTGGTTTGGTTACCATTGTGAACTGCAATTCTTGGAGGAGTAGCATCCACCTCATCAATCGCCCTGATAGCTCGGGTTTATTAATGATATACTTTAGGGCTTCGTGATCCACATAAAACGTGAAATGCTTTCCCATCAGGTAATGCCGATACTGGTTTACCGCAAAGATCATCGAGAGGCATTCCTTTTCTGTCGTCGTGTAGTTTCTTTCAGTGCTATTCAAGTTCCGACTTGCGTAATAAATAGGGTGGTCCAATTTCTTTTCATCGGCTTGACATAGCACTGCTCCAACCGCAGTATGAGACACATCTATATGCACATGAAATTCTTTCGTCCAGTCAGGTGCTACCAAAATCGGTGCATTTATCAATCTCTCTTTGATCAAGTCGAATGCAACTTGACACTCTCCAGTCCATTGATATTGTTGGTATTTCCTCAAAAGATTCGTCAGTGGTGCTGCTATTGATGCAAAATTTAATATAAATCGTCGATAATAATTAGCATGTCCCAAGAATCCTCTAAGTTGTCGCAAGTTTTGAGGAGGTGGAAGTTGTCCGATTTTTTCTACTTTATCCTCGTCAACGGCGATCCCTTTTTCGGAAATAACATGTCCCAAGAGCAATTCTCTTCGTACTCCAAATGTACACTTTTCAGGATTTAATGCGATGCCTTTTTCAATGCTTCTTCTCAAAATAGCTTCGATCCTTTCCATCATGTTTTCATCGTTGCCTCTGATCGCAAAGTCATCGAGGAATATCGCCATCCAATCCTGCAAATAGTCTTGATATGCAGCTATCATTGCCCTCTGGAATGTGGCCGGTTCATTGCATAATCCAAATGGCATCACACGATATGCATACGTACCCCATTCTGTCGTGAAAGTAGTTTTTGATTGATCCTCCTCATGGATTTGGATCTGGTTGTACCCACTGAAACCATCCAAAAATGAGTACAATTTATGGCCAGCCACTCTGTCCAAAATTTGATCAGTAAACGGCAAAGGGAAGTGATCCTTTTTTTGTGCGCTCGTTCAATTTCTGATAATCTATGCAAATGCAGATTTTCTTATTTTTTTCGGAACAACTACAATTGGTGATACCCATTCGCTGGATGCGATGGGATATATGAATCCTGCTTCCAATAACTTAGTCAATTCCAGCTTGATCAATTCCGAGTAGACTGGATTTGTCCGCCTAAGTCGTTGACATATTGGTCGGGTGCCTTCTTCCAGTCTATATAATGTTGGCAGATTCGGGGATCAATTCCTCTCATATCATTGTATGACCATGCAAAGGCCTTGCTGAAATTTTTGAGTGCTAATTTAATGCAATCTCGTACTCCATCTGGTAGCTCTGACCCCACGCTCAAGAACTTTTCTAGAAAAGCTTCCCATTTTTCCACCTGAGCTTCACGCGAATATTCCTTATTCCATGATGACGTTGTGATTGGAAAGTGTTCCCCGATCACGCGTACATGGTTGGCCAGTAAATCATTGTTTTTTTCTTTTTCAACCGCACCCAATTTCTTTAGTTCAGCTTTTGCAGTGGCTTCCTGCACTTTAGTCTTACTCTTCGCTTCTTTTTCCGATTCTCGACTTCTCCTTAGAAGCTCTGCTTCTAGCACTCTGACCCTTTCTCTCAATTGTTGTACTTCCATTGTCGGAGCTAACTCGAGCTTCAACTCATCTTTTGAAGTTCCCTTCTCCAGGGATTGGGTAGCTTTGCTTTCCCTTGTGTCTATACTCAACATGTAGCACTCAAATTCACTTGTATGTGTCAACCATCCCAGCAACTCTTGGTCTGAGTCATCCTTGTAACATAGTGGATCTTTGTACTCGCCCACTTTCGCGTGTTGGAGGTTGGACAATTGCAGGTTAAATCCATTCTGTGAAAGGTCCTTGGAAGTCTCCGTGCGCAAGGCAAATCTTACCCGTGCCATTTCTTGTCTAATCTTTTCCTTTGCTTTTTGCTCCCTTTCCTCAGCTGTTATTGATTTCTTGCCGGACAAGTTTGGAGACACTTGAAGTTGTATTCGATCAGCCTTCGGTCCACTTGTGATAAATTCTGTGCGCCAATCGTGCACACATTCGGCTTGCACCAGCCATGACCGTCCAAGTAAGATCGAGAAAGTGGCTTCTGAGGTCCTTGGTCTTACTATCAGATAATCAACTTTAAATTCTAGACCGCCCACAATTATGCTTACATTCTTCAAAAGACCCGCAGGCTTCACTTGCGTTTGATCTGCCATCCTCAAGGACATTGGAGTTTCTTGCATGTGGTTGAGGCCCAAAGCTTTCATCATGTATTCAGTCATAAGGTTGACCGTGGCTCCACTATCTAACTGAGCCCCAAGGACTGCATACCCTTTAATCTCGACTGTCACAGCTGGAGCATTCGAATCAATTTGCGTTGTAATACTTTGAATCATACCTTGGACCTCTTTATCTTGTCTCTTTTTATCTCGCGCTTTCCTCGGCTTCTTGATATACTCGTTGTAGAATTGTTTCCTATATGTAGGTGAACATTTCAGCAATGTGCCAATGTCCAACGTGACTTCCGTGTGAGCCAACAGTTTTACGATGTCAACTTCTTCCGAACTTTGTCTTTCCTTCCTACACTTTGGAGCCCTTAATCTTTCAGGGAATGGTGCTATGCCTGGCACAAACTCCTTGGTCACTGGTGGAAGAATCTCTATCTCTTCCCCATCCTCAAACTCTTGCTGCTCAACAAATCCTCCAACTTGATTTTCTACCTCCTCAGGTTCGGGTATCTTCTCTTGGCTAGCTTTTTCGCTTTCGTCTTCTGGATTTTTCTTCAAACACTCTTGAGTCCTTGTGACTACTGCCACCGTTGGCTCTTTATGCGGTTTCTTGGCCGGGTAAGCATCCACAAAGTGCATTGACGAGCTAGAGCCTTCTTGAGGGTTCGGTGTCTTGAACACTACTCCGATCGTAGGAACGTGCTCTTGAGCTCTCGTTGTGGAATGCATCAGAGTATCAACATAATTCGAGGACCCTACTGGTCCCTTATCCTTGCCAGTGAAAGCTCTTCGTTTTGGACAATCTTCATCAAAGTGGCCCTCTCCACTACAGTACCTACATAGTGGGGTATAATCAATTGGTTTCTTTTCGTTTGGACATCTAGATTGAGTATGGCCAAAGCCATGGCATCTCCAACACTGGATTGGACCATCTCTTCTTTGATCACGTGCGGCTCCTCTCCGATAGTCTCCTCCTTGACCCTGAGCACCATATCCATAAGTCGGTCTGTTTTCCCAACGAGATGTAGGTGGGACACTTTGAGCGGGCAATCCCGTGTAGGGTCTTTCTCTTGTATCTCCCGATTTCATGGTCCTCTCTTCATAGGCTCTCTTGTTATCACATCGGTCCTTCGTGTGATTGGTCCTTCTGCAAAAAGTGCAACGCATTCTAGGTGGCGATCTATCTGAGAATGCTCTTGAGACTGTAGGGCATTCTGAAGCCAAATGGCCGTAACCATGGCACTTTCCACACCATGTATTCGATCTAAACACTTGGTTTGGGTTTTTAGTTACCTCTGGTTTTACTGTGTATGTTTCCTGTTGTGGCAGCTTTTATAGCTTGTGTGATCAACTCCAATATTCGTTCTTCAGTTAGCGCAGACTTTACCTCGCCTGGCGTGCTAGTGGCAGCTACAGAAGCTGGGGTCGTCATTGCGGGACTTCCTGGGCCAGGATCTTTCATCGGTATGTTTCCTGGGCCTCCCATTGGCTCCTATAGGAGCTCCATCTTCCTCTGTTGACATAATTGTACTTCCTCCCAAAGCCTTGCTTGTTCCTTGGCATCTATTAAAGTTGCAGGTCTTGTCAGGCTGATATGCTGCTGCGCCGTAGGATCTCTCAATCCCGCAATGAATCTTCTCTTCAATGTCTCATCGTTCGGGGCATTCGCGCCCATCTTTCTTACCAAGGTTTCCATTCTCTGAATGTAGTTATCGATGCTTTCATTGACTCCCTGTCGCAAATAATCCATTTGTTGCGCCAATCTATCTTGGAAGCCTTGTCGTCGAAACTTTGCCAAGAAGGCTTCCTTGAGCATCTGATAAGTTCCACGCTCTTGTGGTGTCAAATTCCCATACCAATTGGCTGCCTCATCACAAAGAGTAGCTGGAAAAATCCTCAACCTTTGACCCTGGTCAACTACCTCATTGGCCTCACAAGTAACCTCAAACAGTTGGATAAAACTATCTGGATCCTTGTCCCAAGCACCTGAGAACTTGGTGAAGTCCCCCAAATGAACCGAAATCCGTTGAGCCATTTCGAACAGAGGTGTGATGTCAATATCACTTCGATCCCGAAAATTAAGTGCACGTGGCCTCAGGATCCCTCCTTCAAACTTTTGCACTTGATTCGCGACTCTCCTATGGGAGTACACGTTTTTGGCAGATTTCTTCGAGCTAGTCGAGGTAGACTCACCTTGCAATCCCCACCCCTTCCTTTCTCTTTCAAGGGCTCTTCTCTGAGCGCGTTCCTCTCTTTGCGTTTGTGTTGCTCCTGAGGATGAGCTCCCTTCGCTCATGTACTAGATCTAGAGTCCGCAAGCTCGGCCAACATGTGGCGCTAGGCGAACCTATGGCACTCTCTTATAGAGACGTGCCAAGCTATTACCGGCAAACGCACCAAAATGATAGCATTCTTAGTCCAAGGGAAAAGACTTCTATGCGATTATCTTTTACCTAGTTTCCTTGCACTTGCTTCCCACACACACTCTCACTCTCGTTCTCACTCGGGTTTACACAAATTTCCTTTCAGCTTAAAATCAAGGCCCAGATTGTACTTTCATCTATCAACCCTTCTTTTTGTACTTCCTCCACTCTTGTTGACTTGGAGTCCCAACACCTGTCTTGGTTCACAAAGAGTCGGATTGAGTAATCGTGTGGAAGTACAACTCATTGGTTGAAGCTAGGGTAAAATGACTCCCTTTTGGTTTCATTAAAGCTTTCAGACAGCCCTGACATTCTTTATGTATTTGACTACTTTATCTCATTCACGGGTGTACCCATGTGATCTCCCAACCTCAACGCAAACATTTGGATAATAGACTGCACTTTAACTCACACAAATCTTGTATTCCAATAGTGCACACATCATAAATGTTTCGCATAAGAGTGTCAACCTATATTTCCGATAAGAGCACCACCCCTCAACTTTTACACATACAATGAGTCATTGAGTCATTGTTTCTTGACTCAAAAAGGTACAACTATTCTTTCAAAGAATCCAAATGCCCTTTTGCATGTCTAGGTCCTCGTTTATATCCACTCTACTTTATTACGATAGTATTTTGAGCGAGTGCATCATGAGGTCACAAGAACCACATAGATGAACGGCAAACAAAAATATCATGCATCACGTTGTACGTACGGTGAATAACACCACATTCCTATGGCACATAGCATGAGAAATTTCAAGTGCAAGAATATTTACATTTCGAACATCCATCTTCTGGTGGTCTGCACATATTTTGTGTATACGACTTCTAAGCAAAACTTCTAGTATTATGAGTCAAGAAGGAAGAAAATGAACGATTTTTTTTTCTTTTTCTTTTTTGCTGCGACAGAGGAGACTAGAGTTTATAATCTAGTTCTTTCAACATACTAGGTACAGAATCATTTTGTATTACCACCAGAGTAATATTGTTCAAATTTGGGCAATCCTAAGAATCCCCTTAATCAGCAGAGTACAAAACATATTACATTTCCCATTTGTGAAACACACTTTAGCAATCATGTTGAGAATCCAGTAGGGAAGGGAAGAACCTGGAAGCGTGGCAAACCCCTTGAGAAGTACCTTCGCCTTTTTTTTTGTTCCAGGTGTCTTGGTTTCCACTCTAGGGTCAATGCTCCTCGAGCGGAACTGCTGTAGTTCAACCCCAGGACATCTAGCAACTCATTTTCCCCAATTCCTGTGAGTAGTTGGATCAACTACAAGCAACCCACTATTGCATTTTGAAGACGCTGTAGCATTAAGTCTTGCAGAATATCGAGCTGATCCTGGTCACGAACCGACCTTGGGGGTGGGCACAGACTCTAGTTCTTTCATCTTCCTTCGCCGGATAACTGCAAGCGCAGCCCATAATCGCTCTATCTGCAGAGAATCACGGTAGACTGAATATAGTATTGAAAGCCGCAACTTCTAAAATAATCGCATCCATTAACATGTATATGAGGATTCTGTGAATTCAACAATTTCTTTAACAGTATAACTGTATAACTGGGCGAACGTGTTGCACATGCAAATTCCTGTAGGTAGCAGATTTCAGTCCGAATCGATCATAGATGACCAGCATGACTTTGATTATATTCGTTCCCAGAGATCCCCGTACGATAGAAATGCAGGCTTCACTCCCCAACGAGAATGAAAGGCTTCAATGAAACCATGAATTTGAAAGCATCGTCGGCTAATGTGCATAGGGATCTGCAGCCAAACTGTACAGAAAATAAGCGAACAAGATATCGGCGACGCTGAAACCATGAATTGGTCCAGAGGAGGAGAAGATCGCCCCCAAATAGTAGCTCCACCCCGTGGAAGAGACACGCCCCCCAAAGAATTTTGCGTAGACAGCCAGTAAAAAAAAGCCGCTCCTCCTCGATTTCCCCCCCTTAAGTCAGCAGCGCACGAAGAAACATCCAAAAAAAACGGACCTCCCTTTCCTTTTTGTCAGATCTGCGGCCCCCATTTTCTTGCTATGGTGCTAAAAAATTGGCCGTTACTCTTTTTTGTTGTAATCCTCCTCTGTTGCTACTAAGACCCTATTTTCAGATGTGCAAAGAAAAAAGAGTGAAACAGAAAGAAATTTGGCCCATTACATCTCGTTCAGCCTTTTCTTTAAAAGGGGAACTTCTTCATCATCAACATCAAGGAAAAAGATCCTTCTAAACTGCTTTTCAGATCCCATAATAGATGTTTTACAATCTGCAGTTTGATTTGTGAGCAATGGTAAGCTATCACCCAAAACTACAAGAAGGCGATTCTCAAGGTTTCTATGATTGGCAGCTTTTCCATCAATTCATTGTGAAATGCTTGACAATGCTAGGCTTTTATTGAACAAGATCACAATTAACTAACAAAGAAACCCACCCTATGGTCCTAGGGTGAATCTACTCGTGGCCCCAAAGCACATTTCTATTCAATCAGATCCTAGCACTATGCCCATCAGGATTAAACTGAACCGATTCCTAAATCTTGAGGGGCCAACACCAACAAGCATCTTCATAAAATCAGCGCCACATATTACAAAAAATGGTACACCAGCTTTCCCTGCTTTTGGTTTCAAAACAAACTTGGATGTCAACAAGCGTTCAAGACATGAACAAAAGTTCTAAAATCGGAATGGATCCCCTCAAACTGCATCAAAATATCATCATGTAGTTTGCAAATATCCCCCTTCGACCATTTGAAATTCTTTAAATTCGTGCAATCAAATATATTTCTTTGCCAAATAGAACATGTTAGTGCAATAAAATCAACGGTTTCATGGGCTAACAATCTTTCTCTATCTTCCTCTCTTTCATCTCTCTTTATCTCTCTTTATCTCTCTCTCTCTCTCTGTCTCTCTCTCTTTCTCTCTCTCTCTCTTTCTCTCTCTCTCTCTCTATCTCTCTATCTCTCTCTCTCTATCAATAGAGAATAAAACAATCACTTACAGATATGTCCCTCTTTTTGGATCGTTGTCATCAAAGTGTAATGTATGTCATCTAGTATCGTCGAATTCCAAAGAATCGATGCCAAAAAACTTCTGCAAAATCAAAGAGAAGAAAAATTATAAATCATAACACATAGAGAAAGACAAAGGGTAAGAGTACGCACACCACTTACCAAGATGTGAGATCTAATGAGAGACAGAGAGTGTGTCTGTAGAGAGAGAGAGACATCTGTGTGTGTGTGCTTGTACAAGACAATGTAGGTCACAATTCGGTTCTCGCATGCAAGTTTGACAGAAACAAGCAATACTCAGTGTAAAACATGAGCAAAATGTTGAGTTTTGCTCTCAGGTTCCCGGTATGTTTAAAACACGGCCTCAGTATAGGCGTCGATAATTCCAAAGAAATTACTGATGCTTATATCGACGCTCATACCGATGGTCGCGAGACATCCCAATGATCCGCTTTAAATGGTCATACCGACGATCAAGGGACCGTCAGTATGATTAACTGGACTTTTCCAACATTTATACCGATGCCGGGAGTGACCGTCAATATAGGTAGCATCGGTATGCCCCTCATATGTTGTAGTGGGAACTCCACCACCGTCTCCTAATCGTGCAAGGACTATATACTATAAGTACATCAAAATTTTAATTTTGAATATATTTGATAGATACATAACTTATATATTTTTTTCTTTCTTGTTATAATCAGATTCTGATCAATCAGAGGGCACTCCACCACCTCCTACCCATCCAACGACTTCACATGTGTCCTCCGATAGGAATTATGATGAATTTTACTATCAAGATCATATTATATGTTGGTGTAACTCTTGTTATGGCACATATTGAAGACCATGATTAGAATGTATTGAACAGTAGAGTATGGTACTTTTGAGCGTGCACCACCACTTGGTCAACGTGATAATGCTTGGGTATGCATTGATATTTCTAAAAATGAGAAATATCTTTGAGAGGAATGTCTAAAGCATGTATGTGAAGGAAGTCGTTTGACACGACTAAGTGCAAGCTTACTTATTCTCAATCTTCAAAATTGTTTTGGATGGAGTAATGTATCTGTTTCGACACTTTTAAGTCGACACTTTTAAGGTATAATTTTTAATTTTCTATCTATTTATATATATACATGCATACATATATACATATAAATACATACACACACACACACACACACACACACACATATATATATATATATATATATATATATATATATATATATATATATATATATATATACATACATACATACATACATATATATATATATATATATATATATATATATATATATATATATATATATATATATATATATGTATATATACATACATACATACATACATACATACATACATACATATATATATATATATATATATATATATATATATATATATATATATATATATATATATATATATATATATATATATATATATATATATATATATATGAATGCATACACACATATAAACATAGAAACACATATGCACACATACACATGCTATGAGAGTAAGGTCAAATTATACATACCTTTATCAAATGAAGATATTTTGTCCATCTCGCCTTTGGAATTGTCCGCCCAATCTTTAGAATCTTCTTGACACATCTGCTTCTCCTATTCTAGTCAACCTAATACCTGCGCTGGTAACTATTTTATGAACTTTGCATACGAATATTAAGTATCAGTTAGCTATGGAGGTATTAGGTTGTTTGGAAAATGGGAGAATCAAATCTATTTGGAAGATTTTGAAGGATGGAAGAATAATTTTAAAGGATGGGTGGAAAGAAAGCGTCCATTCAATGCAGGTTCTTGTTTTTACCTTAGCTAAGGTAAGAACAAGAACTTGCATTGAGTGGATGCTTTCTATCTGCCCATCCTTTAAAACTATTCATCCATCTTTCAAAATCTTCCAAATAGATTTGATTCTCCTATTTTTCAAACTACCTAATACCTCCATAGCTAACTGATACTTTTTATTTGTAAACAAATATGTAAGTCCTAGTTAGCAAGGTAGGTAATTGATTGACTATAAAATTGGAGACAGTCAAACGATTGAGTGGTCTAGATATCTATATGAAAGTCTAGAAACCACAATAAACAAAAAGAAAATAAAAAACGAAATCAAATATACATAGCTACACATGCATACACATACATACATACATGCATACACATACATACATACATACATACATACACATACATACATACATACATACACATACATACATACATACATACACATACATACATACATACATACATACATACATACACATTTATACATACATACACATATATACATACATACACATACATGCATACATACACATACACACACATATGCATACACATATGCATACATATACATACATACATATACACATATAAAACACATATACACACATACATACATATACACATATGCATATGTATACGCATGCACATGCATATACACATCTACATACACATATAAAAAAGCATACACATATACAAAATCATATGCATATATATATATATATATATATATATATATATATATATATATATATATATATATATATATATATATATATATATATATATATATATATATATATATATATATATATATATATATATATATTTATTTTTATTAATATGTCTTTTTTCATTAACTTACAGGTTATTGTCTCAAAATTTTTTACCAAGTCAAAATATTCTTCCTACCTCACATGATGAAATGAAGAAGATAATCAACAATCTTAGTATAGATTATCAATGTATACATGCATGTCCTAATGATTGTATTTTATATAAAGGTGAATATGTAGATTTTGACATCCAAAATGTCAATCTCCTCAATATATGGACGAAGAAGGTAAAATTCCAAAAACGGTATTGAGACATTTTCCATTGGCTTCACGGATTAGACATATGTTTCAAAGGCCCGAATTATCAAAGCTTTTGACATGGGGCCATGACCATAAAAGTAT